>CAUJNA010003308.1:60000-122500 GCA_963377175.1 Effrenium voratum
TTCACTCGCCTGTCTTTCAACATCTCGCACTAAAATGGTTCTCACAGCTGATGGGCCGGGGCCAGAGTTGGATTGGGGCGGGAGGCGGTGCGGCCCCTGTGGCTCCAATGCGCCATGGATGACTTCGACGCCGTTCCTTGGAGGACGGCAGGGGAGGTGTGAGGGGGCAGTCTGGGAGTCGCTCCATATTAATATTGATTCGCCTCCAGATGGGGAGGGGCAGGTGACATGGCAAAGGAAGTGGCAGGATGTGATGGAGCAGGCAAAACAGAACCGTACGCGGGAGAGAGGTGATAGAAGGGCCAGAAGCAAAACGTGATGCGACAAAGAGGTTTGGACGAAGATGGCGGGAAGGGCCTAAATATCGCAAGTAAGGCGCCAGGAAACCTTGGCAATTTTCCATAGTTTGTGGCTTGCTCACTTGCAATATTTGGGGGAGTCATTGTAGCCGGACTTTACTTTCCCGAAATCTGAGACTGTGTTGTCCAGGAGTGTGGTGGCACCCTCTCTGCGCCGTGCTGAAGGGCTTCTCGATGGTATGTGGGTCCGGGGGGCGACATCAGACTGGGGTAATTTCTAGGGTTCCAACCGACACGCGGAGGCCTTCAAGCCCTCGTCACCCTTGTTTCCAGCAGGTTCCGCGTCCCTTTGCCACAAAGAGCCCATACTGTCCGTGGCAGGCTCACATGATACAACCGCGGGCCACAAATCAATACACTTTGGAGCCGCTGTCCATCCTCAGCGCGCAGCATGAACAGGTTGCTCAGCGCAATGATCGGCACAGTCCTTGAGTTTTGAGCTGCCGCCGTGGCAGAGAGCTGTGATTTGTGAGTTCATACTTCTTTGATCCATTAGACTCTCTCTCTCTCTCTCTCTCTCTCTCTCTCTCTCTCTCTCTCTCTCTCTCCCCCTCTCTCTCTCTCTCTGCGTGTGTGCGCGTGTTGTGTGTGTGTGTGTGTGTTTGCTAGATGAACCAGCTCTGAACATCACATGTGGGACATGGCCTCACCCATCTCTCAGGCTGCCGGGTCTGCAGATCCGGCAGGTTGCTGGGAGGGGCCATGGCATCGAGGATTGGGAGGCTCGTCGGGCTTGGGTGCGGGGACAGCTCGTTCCCAGACTGAAACCGTCGACTGGCGGGTGCTTGGGCGCGCTGAAGCGGTTTGGTTGGAGTTTTAGAGGCTTGAAGTTTTGGACCATGCGCTCCTTGCAGAGGGCCGCTCTTGGCATTGTGGCCGGCCGAGCGTTTTGGCTTCATTTTCGGCTAGGTCCGCGGAACGCGTCTAGCCCAGCCGCTTAGCCCCTCCACAATGGGAGTGTCTTGGCTATTGGCTTTGCCCGCTCTGCGGCTGGCTCATGGGCAGCAGGCCGGCACCGTAACCCCCGAGGAGCCCGGGGCTCAGATCGGCGCAGCGCGCCCTGGAAGTTGGCGTAGGGCCAAAATGGTGGCGACTTAAGGTCCCACTCACTTTTCTCATGCTCGGGGGATCAACCTCAGTGATGGCAGGCCTCCAGAGAGAGAGAGAGAGAGAGCTGCGGGTTAAGACTGGAACAAATGGATTTGCAGAGCCCCATTTCCCCGCAAATAGGTGTGGCCGCGGTTTCCAATTCTTTACTGCTGGGATCCCAGGTTTTCGGTATGTCGCTCAAATGGACGCCTTTTTGTTTTGAAAGGGAATCCAGAAAGAAACAAGCCAATTACAAAAACAACAACGTATGATTCGAGAGACCCGCCCAGTCATTTGGTTGAGAAACCCAACGCCCATTTGAGAAAATTGAGAAGAACCATTATTTTCAGAACCAATATGACTCCCTTCGGCCTTTCAAGCGACTCGCGCGAAAGCAGCGAGTCTGACTCGGCTCAAGGACTCCGCCGCTGGTCATCCAGCAATGCACCGTTGCGGGGGGCTGCGTAGACGAGCAGGCCTACTTGGTGCTGGACTCCAACTGGCGGTGGGTGCACAATGTCGGGGGCTATCAGAACTGCTTCACCCGCAAAGGCTCAGTGTAGAGAGAGAGAGAGAGCGAGATATACCATTCTTTATTATTCATTTATATATGTTATATATATAATATTATATATTCTTATACCATCTGCGGACCTGAAACAATTGTGTGTCACAAGGTGCCGTGTTCCATCTGCAAGCCAAACAAGTCAATGTCAGTCCTATGAATATAGATCCGCTAGTCCAAAGCAAATGTCTCAGCTGGAAGTTGTTGTAAGTCATGTATCGAAGTTGGCCCTAATCTATGTAAATCAAAAAGTAGTGAGAAAATGACTAGGACGTGATGAGGAAGTGATGAAGAAGTGATGAAGTGATGCGGAAGTGATGATGGAGTGGCGAGGAAGTGACGAGGAAGTGATGAGGAAGTGAGGAACTGATGAGGAAGTGACGAGGAAGTGACGAGGAAGTGACGAGGAAGTGACGAGGGTTTGACGAGGAAGTGGTGAGAAAGTGGTGAGGAAGTGATGAGGACACCGTTGTTTGTCAGAACTCATGCGGTGCAAAGCACCAGCCATTTGTGACGATCGCAGAAGAAACGTTTGTAAAAGCGTGGCTTGTAGATCCTTGCATGGAGGAGGCCATACTTCCTCAGTCAAATGGCAAGCAGACCTATGCCGCCGGAGCCATCTATGGAATGGCAACATCTTCTGTTGAAGGCTGCGTTATAGTAGTGCTATGCCGCGCTGGAATGAAACAGTCTGCTTTTCAGCGCTTTCGATGAGCCGCAAGTCTAGCACCATTTGAAGACATATATCTAAAAATGAGTAAGACCATTTGATATTTTTGACAAAGACCAAAGAAAGTAAGGGAAACTCACAAACAAGAAAGACAAAACACGAAAAATCCAAAAACACAATCCTCATGGCAGCTCTCGTGTCTGGCGAAGTGTCCCCAGGTGGTGCAGGGTTGGCCTTATACCCCGTCTCTAAGCATTTAGGTTGTTCATGGGGGGAGGCCTGAGCATATATATATATATATATACATAATACACGTATATGTGTATTTACATACACATACAGATGTATGACGATGTCCATGTTAGGGTGGGTGGGTGGGTTGAATTCTTGCATTTGTTCCTTCGACGGGTTTGGCAGGCATGCACTTCCTTTTGTGAGGTTGGGCAAAATAGATTGAAGCAACGCTGCCTTTGCAAACAGGATGTTCAAAGACTAGTTGTTTTGATACATCTCTAAAAACAAAGCGATCGTGGCGCAAGGGCAACACCATGTTTGTTTTTGCGCATCACATCCCTATGGCGAACAGTTCTGGTCATATCTTTGGCAGGTCTGTTGCATCATGGTCCGTTCCCAACAGGCTCCCTGCTTGCCATAGCGTGCATGAGCCCAACACTCTGGAAAGCTGTTTGCGCGGGGCAGCGGGGCAGGCTGGAATGATGAGTTCTGCCCAGACCCGGAGACCTGCAAGAATAACTGTGCCCTGGAAGGCGCAACCGGTGCAACAAATGGGGGGGGGGGGGGGCTTGCAGGGGCCAACTTACAACCATGTTTGAGGGCGAAAAATAGACCACCATTCTTTTGGCAACTTCCTTTCGTTTCTTCGAAAGGTGGCCAGGGTCTGATTATTGCAACGTTACTGGGTGAGTCTGTGGCTTGGTTTTTGAACAGACAGACAAGGTAGGATTTCATACCTGTAGAACTCACATAACATGTTGTGGGTTGTGATCATGTACCAGGGCCGTTTCCACCTAGGGTCACTTCCGTTTTTGTTTAGTGCTTTCGATTCGGTGAATTTCTTCGCGTCCGGGCGGCTTGACAGGCGTGGACGCCCGGGGCTACGAGCGCAACTACGGTGTGCATCCCATGCTGGATGAGGAGCAGAAGCCGAGCGGCGTCCAGCTGGACTTCATGACGCGTGGGGGCAACGTGGGCTCCCGGCTTTATGTGCGGGAGGAGAATGAGGGGTGTGGGATGGGACTTGCAGCCCCGCATTTCAATGTGATGGGTTGGGGGGAGCTCACATGAGAGCTTGTGAGAGTAGGGGCTGTGGTCTGCTTTTCAAGGGATCCAAGAATCCCCACTTCCTTTGTCCTTCACCAAAACTCGGTTTGAATTGAAGGACGAGGAGTCCTACAAGATGTTCAAGCTCCTAAACCGGGAGTTCACCCTGGATGTGGACGTAGCCACCTTGAACTGCGGCATGAACGGCGACTCAGCTGTCAATGGCCTCAAACTCATTTTCAGTGGCAAATGGCATGTAGGCACGGAAGCGCAGCTTTCTCGGTGAGGCGCGGTTTACTTCATCGAGATGGACCGGCTTGGCGGCCAGGGCCCAACCAACGCCGCCGGCGCCAAGTTCGGCACCGGCTACTGCGATGCCCAGTGCCCCCACGAGAAATTCGAGCCGCGGCAGAGACGGGACGCGGGACGGAACTAGGTTATCCGGTGCCCGGTGCTCATCATGTTCCAGGCTCTTGACTATGGTAGAATTTGTGCAGGCAGTTTTGGTCATTGCCTCCGGGTTTGCCACGGGCTTCTGTTTCCTTCAATGGAACCAGTGTTGATTTTGAGCTTAGCACCGATTTCGAACCTGCCATTGGTTTTCTAGTGACCGGCTGGCTGGCTGCCTGCTTGGTTGCGTGAGATGTGTACAAATTTACTTGCGCAGGTGCCCGCGTGCGGGCAGGCAGGCAAGCAAGCAGGCAAGCAGGCCGATACAGCTGCTTTCATGCGCTTGACATGTTGGAGCTGTTTGAAGGAGGAAACCTACGGCAAGAGTATCAACGCTGTATCCTCCCTGCGCCAACAGAGTCCATGCCAAATTTGATGTGTCAATTTGTCCAGGGAGTGGGACATGTGACGCCCATGGGTTTCATTTGTTGGCTGAGCCCAACTTTGTTTCTTCTTCCCCTCAATGTGCTCAGAGTCTCGTACTACCCTGTTTTCAGGTTCGCGAGGCGAGAGAGCGAGAGCGCGTGAGAGAGTCACCTAGTCAACCTCCACAGCCCCTCCTACTGGAGGAAACCAACTCCTCCCTGGGCATTTGCTGCGTCGAGATGGACATCTGGGAGGCCAACAAGCGGGCAACCGCCTTCACGCCCCATCCCTGCAGCACCGAAGGCCCCCAGCGCTGCGAGGGCGACATCGATTGCGGCTATGGGGACAATGGGGAGCGGTGGATGGGGCTTTGCGACAAGGAGGGGTCAGAGTCTGCATGGGGCTGGCCAAATGTCGATTTTCTCTTTGGAGCGGGCTTTGAATCAAATCAATATTCGCGTTGGCTAGAACTGACACATTTTCCAAAAAGCATTTGCGCCGATCAAGAGGGCTTCAGGAACTTGAGCACTTGGCACAATTTTTAGCAAACGACTCGGACGTTTGCAAATACAATTCGCCCCATTCCCTTAAATATCAGTGCTTTGTCACTCGCTGAATCTCCTGGACCCTGGCCGTCCTGCCTCCCCATAGGCCGTTCATTTGCAGGACGGCTGTGACTTCAACGCCTACCGCATGGGCGCGCAGGGGCACTATGGGCCCGGCCCAGACTACGAGGTGAACTCAGACCTCCCGCTGACCATCGTGACCCAGTTCCTCACCGACGATGGCACCGACGAGGGCAACCTGACAGAGATCAGGCGGATCTACGTGCAGAACGGCCAGGTCATCGGCAATGCAGAGTCCCAGATCCCCGGGGTGCAGCTCGGGTGAATGGTGGGGATGAGTGGAGCTGGAGTCGTTTGGGCCTTTTCCAGTGTTTCCCAAAGGCCATGGGGCAACATCTATTTGAATTGGATGCTATGGTTCCCATTTTCACAAATGCACCAGTGAGGAACGGGAGCACGATGACGGACGAGTTCTGCAATGCACAGAAGAAGGCCTTCGAGGATTTCGACCACCACCAGCAGAAGGGCGGACTCAAGTCGATGGGGGAGACCCTGAAGCGGGGCATGGTGCTCTCGGTGTCCATTTGGGACGACTTTGCCACCCACATGGCCTGGCTGGATGCGGCCTTTCCTCCGGGGGAGGACCCGGAGAAAAGGTACGGGGTACTTCGGGGGCCCTGCAACGCCACGCTGGATCACCCGAAGTTTGTGCGCAGAGACAACAGCCAGGGGTACGTGCCAGGCTTAGGGGTTGGAGTCATTTGCTGGTTTATGTCAATGTGTGGAAGGGCGGTGCAAGCAGCAAATCGTGAAAATACGCTTCCATGCTTGTTTGAGGTGAAATACTACAACATCAAGTACGGCGAGATCGGTTCAACCTTTGATTCCGGTCGACGGCTTGATCCCCTCCATGTTTGAAGCCATTTTAGCCGCACAATTCAGATGCATTCTGATGCGACATATCTCAGGGGACCCTAAACGTGTTCCAATTGTTCCAGCTTGCACCAAAGGAGTATCATGTGTGTAGCATCCCAGTTGGGGTCACCCAAATATCAATACTGTAGCTTGTGCAGAAACTGAATGTACAGGCAAGTTTACAATGCTCTTTGGCCAGTGCTTCGGCTTGACTGCAGCCGGATCTGCTTGGTGCACCGGGCTCAGGCGGATTGCCAGGCAAGTGAACCAGGATAGTCCGAAAGCTTCAATTTGCGGCCATGACGGTTTGAACACAGCAGATCCGGCGCAGTTGTTGCTCCAGCAACTCTTGGCGGCCGAAGGGGTGGAACCCCCGTGCCGCCGAGCAGCCTGCAGGTCCATTGACGCTTGAGAGGGAACGAATTTGCTATGAAACTGACCACTAAGAGCCGTTTAGGTTCTGGAAAAGGAAGCCTACAAGGTAAACAATCGTTTGTGGGTGTTTGCCGTTGACATGCTTGAATGGCCAAATCCGTCAGTCATGCTTTTGTTGCTTTCTACAGGACCTCAGCTCTGTTTGGGATGTGGGGCAGGGTGCCACATTGGACACGAGCTGGCAGCAATCATAGCTTGTCTCGACGAACTGAGATGCTATTACCTTTTTATGGGGAATCACACTCAAACAATGGTTGGATCTCCAATGCCCACCAAGATGGCCTCAAGCAAGATTCATGGCCTGCTGAATGCGGGAAGTGTCAAGGACTTGAGGCCAAAGTGCGCTCGAATTTGACCGCTGCTGGGCGAACATGCCCCAGTCACTGCAGTCATTGGATCGCTCAGCAGCCCCCTTCCGTTTCCCTTGCGCAGAGTGGGGTGTCCAGCCAACCTGGGCTCCAAAGGCGTCTACGACTACCAGCTGTTGGTTGGTGCCCGAAATGGGCACAAATGAGCCCCCCTTCCTGGTGCAAGGCCTTGTTTTGAAAGCTGAGACCACAAAAAAACCTCGGTCTGGCAGACCTCTCCAAGTGGACAGGTGAATTCGGGTCTCACTGCTAGGCATGGCCGGATCTGTGCCATGCAATGACCAAACAATGCGCCCAGGTGATCACACTGCCTTCGATTGTTTGTTAAAGCCACTATCTGCAATGGGGGTCCGTGAACGTATACATTTGCGGCAGTAAAGGTTGCCGTTTGTGTCCAGGCATGAGCTTGCATGTTGAAGAACTTGTTATTCAAGCAACCACCAAACCATACCCCAGGTTATCTTGTCTCCCTTTTGATTTGGACAGTCTAACGCCAGGAATTCTTTGGGTTGCTCCACTGATTATTTGCGGTCGCATCGCGACGACCAGTTGCATCTCAGCCACGGCCAAGGGGCTGTTGGCACTTGGCAACCGGCTCGGATGTACTGAGGGGAAGTTGCTCCACTGCCCTTGCACCACGAGTCAGACCCCCCCCCCCCCCGACGCCTTGGATGTGCAATATGCCTTTCGGCGACAATCTGAAGCAAGCATGCCAGCCAAGCATCGCATGGCAAGGGACACTTAGCAAGTGCTATTGTTCTGTTTCTTCTCAATTTCCAGAAGATACTTGGGGCTGTTAGGCATATTTGCCCCAGGCTGGAGCAATGGGACTCCATTGCTGGCCATGCCTTGGCCAGGCCCACATCGTCAACGACCTGCTTCGCGCCCATGCTGCGTACGCTTATGCGTAAAGCCGCCATGCCATGATGCCTCGGCTCGGAAAACGTGCACGTGCCGCGTGCTGGCGCTTCACTGCAGAGAGGGAGAGAGAGAGAGAGAGAGACAAAGCCTTGAGTGTTTTGCGAGTAGCGGGGAGCGAGGAGGCCGTTACAAACTCGCACCTGACCCATGAAAGCAGCGGCACTTTCTCGAGGTACCAACAGAGCGGCATGCTATTGACTCTGCGTTTCTTCATTCCACCAGCTCAGATGACTATTTGTCATCCCAATCAACGGAGGGGCAAATCCTTGATTTGTGCTTGTAAGGATTCAGTGCGAATCATTGGGGGCAACTGCCAATTCCAGCCGTTTTCGGCTGGAGTAGCCTTGACCAATCCAACAGCTGAAAGTGACCCAGATGGGCTCCGGAGTGGTTCAGAGCGGCTCCGGGTTGGGGTTCCCGTAAGGTCCCGGAAGGGTTCCGGGTGTTGGGAATTTCTCCAGTTTTTGGGTGGGGGAGAACCTCCTTTTGATTTTTTTGGCAAGCCAAGAAGAACCCACATGCTTTGGAGGGTTCCCACAGCCTTTCAGACACGCCCAATTGTGCATGACCAAAGACGGCAATTGCACTCGGTTCATTCCGCAGTCCAGGAGTGTGTGCCCGGCCAGCTGCCGCGCTGCGCTGATGCGGTGGGAGGGAGAGGGTTGGAAGAGCAGTCGAGGGATGTGGTTTCTGCCAGCCGCAGAACCATGAATACGCAAAGTCGGCGGTTTCCCTTCAATTTTCTGTGAGACACCCCGACTTTTTTTAGGTTTTTTGGCCTCGAGCCTTGACACGTGACGTGCAGCCTTGTCGGCCGGCTTTGTCGGGAGTGCAGATTTGGGGCGTTTGACGCTTGGAGCTGGCCCGCGGCCTTGGGTTTTGTCTCGAGTGGCTCAGGGGTGCAGGCTTCGGTTAGGGTTCATGGCTGAGATTCATTGAGGTTTAGGGCTGAGTTTGGCCTTGGATTAGCAGCTGTCATAGTTGCTCTTGGGTTGTGGTCAGTGGTTGGGTTGGTTTTGGACAGTTTGGGGCTGGTTTCCGAGCATTGCCCCAAACCAGAACACCAGAGGTGCCAGGATCAAACCCACGCCAGGGCTGAGACAAGAAACAGCAACGAAACCTTAGGAACCCCAGCATACTCAGAGGATCCCAAGCTCATTCCACGACTGTGTGAGCGCACCAGGCATTGATCCATTCATCCAGGAGGCTTCCTCAGGCATCAGGAATGCAATGCAACAGAGGCATAGATAATAGACAAGCACATCCATGATATGCACACAGATCTGCCTAAAGATGCTTGGAGGACTTTCTGGATTTGGCATGTCAAAGAGGTTGGATCTGAAAAGTGTGGCTGGGAGGTTGCATCACTGGTGTCCCTGGACGGCCTGGCGGAGTATCTTCTGGCCGTGTTCTCGGGGCAAACAAAATATAGAGAGTCCCATCGCGTCCCCACCTCGGGCAAAGGGAAGCTTCGGAAGAACTCAACTAGAGCCAAGCACAGATGCGACTTGCACGGACCCCCTCAGAAGACAGGAGCCTTGTGGATACCTTCCATGCTCTTTTTTTGGTCCGTGTTTGCTCTTGTAGCGGAGCGCATGTGTCGGGAGCCAATTGCAGAGTCATGATCAAAACCGGTCGATCAAATTTGTCTCCCTGCCAGCAACAGTAAATGATGGAGAATGGCAAGGCAGCACCAATGCCAGACCCAATTCAAAAAGACCGATTTGGTTGATCTGTTTTTCCATTCAGGGATTTGGCAGGTCCGAGGTGGATGGAGTTCACTGGTTCTATTTGGTTCTATTCCTTTCCCTAGCGGAATCCATGATGTTTCCAAAAGGAAGCCTCTGATGGCCGGATGTGGCCGGCTTAGACGTTTTGGCGCGGCCCCAGGATGCGCTGGAGCGGGGCGTGGCCAGGCCGACCCCCGAGCGCCTCTCGAGGCACGGATGGGGCAAGGGTGAGAATACAAAGAACAGACGAAACTGCTGAAGAAGAAGAAGAAGAAGAAGAAGAAGAAGAAGAAGAAGAAGAAGAGGCGGAGGAGTGCGCGTGATTGATGCATGCAAGTAAAATAGTGTGTGTGTGTGTGTGTGCGGAGTGGCAGAATACCCTGTCACCACAAACCCGTTTTTCATCAGCAGGGGCGTGCAGCACCTTTGGCATACTGCACGCAATGAAGCTATTGCCAAAGGTGGGAAGGGTGTCCAGACGTGGACACCTGTACCTGCTTCAGTGATTCTGAAAGTTTTTTTGGCCCCCTTGGTTGCGTCGCTGTTTGTGCTTCTTGTTCTTTCGGGTAACGTGTTCGCTGCTAGACGGAAACCAAGTGACTGCAAGCCAAACCTACACCCACTCGAGACTCATCAGTTGTACTCGAGACTCATCAGTTGTACTCGAACGATTGGCATTCTCCCTTGGGAGTTGAAGTGTGATCACCCCATTTTGGGGGAACCTTGGGTGTACCCATCGTGTGACCCTGGGCCGGTTCGCCGGAAAATTTGACCTCAACGTTCTTTTCGCAGTCCAGCGGAATTTCACGTTTAAGCAGGAACGAGGCTTCACTAAAGGGATGACAGCCACCTCTTCATAGCTACGTTTCACACACCTGGGCGCCGCTGCTTGCCGATTCCTTTGTGCTTTGCGTTGTGTTGCCGTTCATCAGCACGTGGTCTTCCGGATGCAAAAGGTAGTGCACGCCCCTCGTGGAGGGGCGTGTGTGTGCGGAGTGGCAGAATACCCTGTCACCACAAACCCGTTTTTCATCAGCAGGGGCGTGCAGCACCTTTGGCATACTGCGCGCAATGAAGCTATTGCCAAAGGTGGGAAGGGTGTCCAGACGTGGACACCTGTACCTGCTTCAGTGATTCTGAAAGTTTTTTTGGCCCCCTTGGTTGCGTCGCTGTTTGTGCTTCTTGTTCTTTCGGGTATCGTGTTCGCTGCTAGACGGAAACCAAGTGACTGCAAGCCGAACCTACACCCACTCGAGACTCATCAGTTGTACTCGAGACTCATCAGTTGTACTCGAACGATTAGCATTCTCCCTTGGGAGTTGAAGTGTGTGTGTGTGTGTGTTTGCGTGTGATTTTTGGTCCGAGTTTGTTTAATCTGTGAGAATTATTTGTGTTCTGAGGTTCTGTGACCATAGCGCGTTGGGCCTTTACGTGCGAGCAAAACTTGACGGATTGCAAGGCCTTTCAGCGTTTGAATCACATCATCCCTGGATTTGATTCCTTCTTGAGCTGTGTTCCTTGCACACCACTTGACTTGTGCGTCAACTTGCGAGCCCAAACCCAGCCTGAGATGCCTGTGCACCCTTGCTGCACAAGCCTTGGCAGGCTTAGCTTCAGGCCCAGTTTGGACATGCAGCACTGCCAGACGTGCAGCGGTCTTGTCTCATCGCGGACTCCGTAGGTCGCGCTCCTTTCCAAGGCTAAAACGGTTTTACCTTTTTTAGGTGCACCTTGCGGCTCGGCGCCCGGCAGGCTCGGCTGGGCGCCGGCGGCGAGCGCGCTGCAGAGCACCGCCGGCGGAGGTGCGGCTCAGGGCGTGTGTAAGTCACGAGGGTCTCGATTTTTTGATTGTTTCAAAGGGGAACCAAAAGGCTTGCTGGCACAGCTCACTGCAGGAGGCATGGCTGTGGAAAATTGTGGGGTTGGAGGTGGCCACTTTGATACCAATTGTTGGAGTCCCCTTAGAAGTAGAACAGTGATCGTGGGGATGGATCAACCACTTGTGTATCAAAGAGGAAAGACACCATTTTTCACTTTTCTGTGGGAACGGAACGGGTGCAGAGGTCATTCCGGCGCAGGGTCTCTGCTCACAACTCGTTGAGGGAGTCCTCTGACTCAGCACGACGAAAGTGATGCACTGCGGCTCAGCAATTCACGGAAACTGTTGTGCTCGGGTGTGGCAACTCAGACACAAACATCAGCCTCAAGAGCTTCCTTGTTGGACAAGCAAATCACTCCCAATCACACATGAGGCAGCAAGAAAGCCAAACAAAGCCAAGACATCAGTACATTCCCTGCCTTGCGCGCATTGGCAACCTTTCAAGTTTCAGTTTCAACAGGTGATATACATTCAGCACGTACACACTCAGCCATGGACTTGGTGAGACAGGGACGTTTAATTTACACGGTTGTGGCACCTGCGGCTAGTTTTGGTTGGGTTGCGGTTTGGAGGTTGAGGGGTACCTTCCCATGAGCAGTTCAAATCCCCGAACCAGTCACGAGTCCAAGCCACTGGGCGGGGCTCAGTGCAGTCCAGGCCTCTTCGAGCTGGGCGGCGGCTCCGGTGCCGGCTTCCAGGCCAATGGTGGGTTCGGGCCGCGAAGGGCTCGGGTGCCCGCGAGGAAGCGCCCCGTTCTGTGCTTTGGGAGTTGGGTTTGTGTGCTGTTCTCCGAGATTTGGGCCGTTGACGAATCTATGGATCAGCCTTGAGGACCCTTTGCAATGAGTGTGGACTGGCTTTGGCTATGTGTTTTACCTCCGACCCGTGGCCTTGGCTCGGCAAACTGCCTCCTTAGAGGTTAAGCCAATATTTTTTGGACCTGGATCTGACATTCACTTGAATCGGCATAGCCACTATGGCTAGATAACTCCCATTGTTCAGGAACATTTGCAGAATAGGGACAGTGATTTGTTGCGCAATTAGGCTGCAGCCTGTTGATATGAGACGGGGTCAAAATGAACATGAATCATATTCTGACGGTATTGTGTGTAGTGCTTCCCATGCAGTTGGTATCGTGTTTGCTGTTTCCCATGCAGTTTGCGTGGAAAGCGACGGGGAACTCAAAAAACATACCCTTGCACAATACCCCCGCAAAACACAAACGGCTCACTAAACACAAAGCCAGGCCGTGCTTTCAATCCTGCACAGTTGAGTGTCGTAGGCATTTGGAACCTTCGAGTCTGTGTAGCCGCAAGGACGGCCACACCGAAACGATTCACGTCTATGGCCGACTTTGATGGCTGGCTGGCAGCACGCACCAGAGCCAAGCTTCAGCTCTGAAGATAGCATAGGTGTTCTGAGGAGGTTGAAAAAGGGCCGTAGCGAGCATATGTTTGTCGACCAACAAAAGAACCAAAGTCAACACCTGTTTCAATAGTTAGACAGTGGCTCCTTTGGCCAAATGTTCCAACAAGCAGCGAGACTTGTGGTTTTGTCAGCCTCGCTTCAGAGGTGGTGTGCGAAGACCGCGGCATCGCGACCCTGGGTGGCGGCTCGGTGCCCCAGCTTTCTACTTTTGGGGGTAAGATGGATGAAGGTCGCATGGCCCCAGTCGCAACTGGGTGTGGGTATTTGCTGTTGTGGAGTCTTACCGTCTTCGTGGCAGACAGAGCTTGTCAGTGGGTCGTGGATTGGGTGGCCGCTTGGTGGATTGGTTGGTTACTTGGTTGTGATTGTTTTTGCGTTTGGTCGGCAGTGCTTAGCTGGCCAGCCATGTGCCTTTCCTTACGCAGAGCAAGTTTGTGCATCTGTCTTGTCTCGCTAGAGTTTCACGTGAGGTCCAGAGGGCTGGAATCTTAGATTTTCCTTTCCTGCCCTAGGTTTCTGAATCTCTTAATCACATCCGCTTGGACTGGTCCAGCGAGGAAGACGTGGCAATCACCCGGGCACCCCTCACGGACCACGGGCACGACTGGCTGTTGGTTGGACAACACCCTTTCGCGCCGCTTCGCATCAGTTCTCCTCGATTCAGGCGGTGGCGGCGGCGCCTTTGGCCGGATGCGCTCGCGGCAAGGCGCGAAGAGCTTTGGAGCCTTGTATCTATACCCGCGATTTTTGGACGGCCTCTCTCTCCTTAAATTACGTGGAAACAGCACATTTTCATCATGTTGAGGACGCTTCGGCAACTACGGTGAGTGGCGCATGCTTCTTCTAAGGACCCATTTAAACACATAGCCAATGGGGCGTATGATGTGTTTCCTTGTTTGTTGTTGAGCCTGCATGTTGCCCATGGAAAAAGGCCTGGTGCCGTTTCTTGTGGTGGACAAGCTCTTCGCTTGCTTGAAGGAATCTCCATTTCAAGCGTTCGAGTGAGGGAGGCACAGTCAAATTTGTGTTTCTGAACTGTGCGGGTCGATGGCGGTTTGTGGGCGACTCGGATGATACAGCTGCACCCCTCTTCCCAATGTGCGGCTCCCAAGAGAGGCCGAGAAACCAGGCCTCCAATTCTAAGCGAGGGCTCCTGGCTGGTCCCATTGGTAGTCGTTGCCTTTCTGCAGGTCCACGGGCGGCAGCTCTGCGCTCAGAGGGGCGTTTCGGTGTTGGGGTTGGGCATGGACGGCGCGGACTTGTGTGTTTTGGAAGCCAAGGGGAGCCGATCATGTGGGCCATGTTCGGGGCCTATCATTTTGACCAGGGCCATTGGAAGTTTGAGGGGCCAGCCCATCAAGAATTTGCTCTTATCCTGTAGTTCAAGGTGGCCGTCAGCCATGAAGGGTAGAGGACGAGCCATTTATTTTGCAAGTTTGTTGCGTTTGGTGAACTGATAGAGCTGATTGATTGCTGAGCTGCGACGACCCATGGATTGATCGATGTTGGGGACCCACGTCCACTGTGCAACTCATAGTTTGCGCTTTGCCACGCCGCGCCACACATCCCTAAGAAAGCCTGAGACGACGTCAATGTTCTCGCAGCTTGAGGCTGACGACGAGACAGTTGGAGGCTGATGCGGGCACGTGTCATCGCAAATGGATTTCTGCCCCTGGTTTGGTATATCCAAGCAGGGGGAGACGGTCAACATTCACAGGCATTCTTTGGCGTCAAGAGCATTTTGTACCTGCCAAAGTACAACTAATGGAAGGTGTTTGCTGGCCCCATTTGCAGGGCCCACGCATCCACAAAGGCCAGTGCAAACTACAGCATGCTCCCCAAACCGAAACGTCAGAAAGGGGCAGGCCTGTATGCCTGATTTTTCGCTTCTCCAGAGTTGGTTCAAGCCCAAAGCAGGTCGCTGGGTTGGTCATTTTCAGGTATACCCGAATGTCAGCAGGAAAAATTAAAAGCAATGATTTCCCTAAGTAGACGCAAGTCTTCAAGGTTAAAAGGTGATGAGTGATGCAGAAGTTCTTGACCGTTTGCAAAAAGCGACAGCTCCACGCCGCGCAAAATGAGAAACATATTTGGGTCTTTACACTCTCTCGACGGCACATATGCGATTTAAAACTTATGTCATGTGCCAGCTCCGTTCGTCTCCGGCATGTCAAAATGCCCGATCATGTGACCACTTCAGCCCGACCAACCTTCTCCACAAGATGGAGCCAAACCTTTGGACGCCGTCAAACCAACCGTGTTCATCACGGCACGGCCCACGTGTCAGTCAGTGGGAATGCAGGCAGTTTTTCCGCTCCCTACTCCGGAGGCATGCTGTTTTCGCCGCTAGTCATCAGGCAGTGATACTTGGAAAAGTGGAGAGTTTCTCTCCTCAACCAGTTGTTTGTGCCCAAAAAATGCCAAGCAAAGGACCCCAGGAAATTGTTCAGCACGCGGCACCCAGGATGGCATCCGCGGGTCTTGAACGGATGGATTCAGCGGGGTAGCATTGCTGGATGCAGGCGGCGCGGGGGGTGGCATGCAGCTCTTCTTCCCGGCCAATGTCACTGGGGAGCCCTGGCAGGCTGGCGCCACGGGCACTGATTTCAGTGTTTTACTTGGGGCTTTTTTGAAGGAAGTGGCTTAAACAACATATATTTAAGGCTGAAACAAAACATGTGACTCAACTCTGCGACCCGTCCCATAGCTGAATCAGAAGCCTACTATCACTATCACAGCAATTTAGCTGCGGCTTGACAACTCCAGTACCCTTACGATACACTCCTTGGTGCAGGTCATGCGCCTGTCAGGCTTTTGGAAGTACTGGTCATAGGGTGGCCAGCTTTATGATTGGCTGCACAGGCAGCAGGTGCCTGTTGTTTGGGCAGGCGCGAAGTTTTCGGGGCCCTCACCGTCTCTCCATACTGAAGTATGTGAATATTGCTTTGGTTTTGCAGTGCCGACCAAGCCAACCCTCTTTTGCAATATCCATGCCTAATCAACCTCCGAGCTGTTCCCTACAGTGGATGCTAAGAGTAGGAGACCTTTGAAATTCAGAGAGAGAGAGAGAGAGAGAGATGGGGGGGGCAGAAAGAGAGAACAAAGTTTGCTAGCGATGGGCTTGGCTGCATTTACCGGCTGTGGGGTTCAGACTTCAAGGACGTGCACACTGGCGGATTTTAGCTCACTGCGGCAGGCGGATCACTGGATTTCTTGGGGGTCTGGCGGCGGCCATGGATGCGGCTTGCCTGCAAATTGAGGGGAGTCGGCTTGCGGCCCTGCCGACTTCGCCTTGGGCTTGCTTGGCAGGGGGCCTTGGTTGAGAGTCCGTCCTTTCCGGTTGGCTTGGTTCACCCTGTGCACAACCAGCTCTGGCCCCATCAGGTGGCTCCTGCAAGGCCGGTGACACTTTCTGTGAGGCCTGGGCGATTGAGCGTCTGGCGGGATTTTGAGACCCCCGAGGTCTTTCTCAATGCAGAAACTTTTCGTGCAATTGAGTTGCGCGGCCGAAATCATGTGGCGCCAGTGGATGCTTCTTTTGTTTGTTCGTGTTTGTTTATCGAATGGAGAGGCCAACTGAGTGGATCACCGGAAGATGCCTGCAATTTGCGTCCATTAGCCCTGGCATATTAAAGATGCAGTGGCCTGGCAGGTAGAAGAGATTATCGGAAGACGTCGATCGTGTGATGCAAGATCTCTCCCATCTCTAGCAAAGTGAGTTCGAGTCTTGCACCAGCCCTAAACCAACCCTCTTTGAACCCTGCATTATCCCTATGAGCCAACCCTAAGTCGAGCATAAACCAACCCAAACCATTCCAATTGCGCGGAAACATTAACGTGGGAGGGGGACCTCACTTGAATATGTTTGAGTGATGGTCTCAAAGGTGCCCTGTCCAAAGCCGAGCCCTGGCCCACGTCTGAGCCCCAGGACTCACCGCTGCGGATCACCTGTGGCGCCAAGCTGCTCGGCTGCCTTGAAAGGGGATATGGATGCGGTGGGACAGAGTGGAAGGCCCCCAACTGGCGTGGGGAAAGCTTGTTGTTGCGAGTTCCGGCTTGGCGAATCGTGTTTCAACTAGATGGTTCAATATGATTGAGACGCAGAGAGAAAACCACAGGCCTTATGCGACACAAATAAAAAGCCGGGTATGGAAGTAGGGGACAGTCACCATTCCCTTCTGACCCTTTACATGGTTGTTGGGTAGGTCCCTTTAAACAAAGTTTTTGCTTATGACTGAGATGAGATGGTAGTGGGCAGACAAGCGCTGGGTGGATGGGTTGGCACGGTGGACATGTAAGAGACCCAGATAGGTTTTAAGCTCTGAAGCTCGGGTTCAGCCATATATGTTTTGTCGGCCCAATTCAATAAACTCCGCGGGAATGGAATTGCTTGAGGGATATCTTTTCCCGGAGGGAAACAGGACGCCAGCAGTTGACCTTTCCTTTGGTGCCAGGATGGATGACAACGGGGCGGTGGACGATGCAGCGGGATCTCAGGCGAGCGCGGGAACGAGTTGTCTGGTGCATTGCTGGGAGCCGAAACACGCAGTTCAATTCATTATCCAGCTATGAACTTTTGATGACGGAATGCCCTGAGCAATGGTTGGTGCATATAATTTCTAGCTGATGTCCGCATGGTTCGCAACAAAGTTCATCAAGTGGCCCTGAGCCAAGGTAATTGATACGTGGGAGGGTCCTGGGGTCTCGGGTTCTACTGGTCTCAACCTGAGAAGCCGATGGACCAGGTTTCCGTGTGCCACCTCTCGTTTTGAGGGTTTCCTGGTGCCTAGTCGGCCATTTTCAAATATGGACGGGGAAGGTGGCAAAAGAAAGCACTGCTGGCATGCAGCCACGTTTTGCGCAACCCATTGTCTTGGCTGTTTCCGGGGGTTGGTCAGTTGCCGTTGGTGAGGTTGTCACGTTGTAATGAGTTCTGCCCATCAACGTAGGTGTCCCACGACATACCAACCACATAGCGCTGTTTTGTGAAGCGCAGGTTGCGCCTCAGGTTCTGGTTGGAAGGAAAAGCCGACAGGCTCTTTGGGCCTGACAAGTCTGGACAATAATAGCCCGCAGTTGGTTAGAATGCCTTTGCAATTCAGTCCCATTGAGCCCGCTGCACGAGCTTTTGGCCAGCCACGCCCCGATGCCCAAAGAAGCCGCAGGTCGTGAAGAACTGGCGGCTGGGCGCTGGCGCCTCAAATGACCACTTTGCTTGGGGCTACTATGGTTGGTCATGGATCCTTTCCAGTTGAAAGCAGATGGCGCACTTGCGCCCATGTTTAGTCATCCCCTTTCCATTGCACAATTGGAAGCAGATCGCGACGATTGTGCCGGTTGTTTGTTTGGCCTTGAAGTTGTACAGATCCAGCTGCCCAAGGGGTGAGTTGTTGTCTTGCAGCGCATGCTGGCCAGCAAAGATGGAGGCTTCATTCCGCCCTACATCATGTGTTTCTCCAATGTTTTTATCTTGGGTAGCAGCTTTCCTGCAAGGCTAGAATGATGCATTGAGAGTCAGAGACGCAAGGTCCTGCGCGCCTGCTACGATTCCGGGCGCCTGGCTGTCATCGGCGGCGGTGGCGGTGGCGCATGGGACTCAGCGGTCCATCCTTCCAGATGTGTATTTCTCCTTTTTTGGAGGGGGGCAAGATTTGCTTCAGGTGGCATCGCACTAGACTGTGAGGTCTTTGTCGGCAACACCAAGGCATTCTCAATGTGTTGCAGACAAACCTGGCATACTCCGCTGGCCTGCGCAGGGCCAGGATTTCCTATCCGACAGTTGCTTGCCCATTCCATTGTGGTTCTGGTTGGAAACGGGCGCAACCTCCCAGGCCGGTGGGGCACGGTGCTGTGCAGCGGTGCCCAGGCGGGACAGTTGGGTCGCGTAGGTGCCAGGGCCCTGCCATGTCTGAAGGTTTACCCTCCCAGGTTCCATATTTTGATTGTATACACCACGACGACTCAAATCCAGGGTGGTTGCTCTCCAAAAGGGGACCTCTGGGCTAAAGTCTACCTTGGGCTAATGAAGAAATTGAGCCCTGTTCCCTGAATTTCCACACGTTCCTGAATTTCCACAGGTTGCGATCCTTGTTCACTTTCTGCAGAAAAAAGTCCCTTCCTTGAGGCTTGGAGATTTGTTCCATTTCTTTCACTGGCACCGGCTCCTCATCTATCATCGGAGTGCTTCGTCTTCTTACTTGGGGTTTGGTGGGCGTTTCCAGACGCTCTTGACCAGCGAGGAAGGACTTGTTTGAAGGCGGATTATGCACGGCTAGGACCTCGAAACGAGGCACGTATTTGCCTGTATTTAGTCCAAGCATTTGTCCGGCTGGCCTCTTTAACTTGGCGTCCGAGGTTGTGCCGCCGTTTGCAGCCGTGTTCAAAGGGTAGGCCTGGCCACGACATAGCGGCAAGACAAGATTTGGGCTTGTCCTTAAATAGGGGACCCCCCAACCAAAAACAGGGCTTCCCTTTGAGACCACCCCAAAAAAGGGTGCCCTACAAACCACTTTACACATTTGGTCGGTGGCTCGGCACGGGTGGGCTGTTCAGCTTGGCGCCCAAAGCAGCACTCCAAGCTGTGGCCCTGGCACCCCGGCTGACGATATGCCAGCGGGATACGCCAAGCTTCCGCAGAATGAGAGTGGCCTGCAGCAAGCCATGGTGTATTGCTGCCATTCTCACAGCTTTTGCCGCGTCAGGCGGGGAACGAGGGAGGATGTGTTGGGATTCGGGTTGAACAGAGATTGTTTGTTTTTTTGTTTCCTTGCTTGCGTGCTTGCTTGCTTGTTTGTTTGCTGATTGGTTGGTTGCTTGGTTGGTTGCTTGTCTGTTTGTCTGTTTGTCTGTTTGTCCGTCTGTCCGTCTGTCCGTCCGTCCGTCTGTCTGTCTGTCTGTCTGTCTGTCTGTCTGTCTGTCTGTCTGTCTGTCTGTCTGTCTGTCTGTCCGTCCGTCCGTCCGTCCGTCCGTCTGTCTGTTTGTGTGTTCGCGTGTTTGCGCGTTTGTGTCATTTATGATTTTGTTTGTTTGATTGTGTTGTTTGTTTCTTTGTTTGTGTGTTTGCACGTCGATCAACCACAAAGTTCCCCAGCCCTCGAGGGACCTGCGGTACCGCTGCGGCCGGGACCTCGCGGGGGGTTTGGCCCGGCACTGGGTGCAGCTGAGCCTGGATGAAGCCACCCAGGCCTTCCTGAGGCGCCTGAGCTAATCGCCGACACTCTGGGCATGACTGTTTTACAAGAAGTCTTGGCTTTAGAACTTGTATTTGTATGAAGAGGCTGGGGAGTGCCCACCTCAACTGGGTTGGGTTTGGGAGGGGCGGGAAGGGGAAGGGGAGGGGCGAAGGGGCAACACATTCAGTACCCGGCCTGTCCATTCTTCCGGCAGTCCGGTTTGCGCCGCAGGTGGTGCGCGCGCGGACCGACGACCACAGAGCCACTCGCCTTTCACCACAGGGAAGACTGGCCCTTGTATTTATTCAAGCAGCATCATGACGTGACAGCGTAGTGGTGTAATGCGTCGGGGGGAGTGTTTCAAACATAGGGGGTTTATTGTGTGCATGCTGTACGCCGTAGGTGCTGCGGTAAAGATCCTTTAACTTGGTTGGGGCGGTCATCAGGTTGTTGCTTGGATTTTAGGCAGCCTATGTCAATTTCATATGTATATGCCAATCGTGAGTCTTTTCCACGTATCCATAGAACCCGTTTTGGGGATAAAGATGAAGCCTAGCTGCCTGTTGCAAGCACGTCTGGTTTAGCTCCGTTCTCCCTGAATGGGAGAACGCCCGTGCCTCCTTTGTGGTGGGCTCGGTGTGGTGTCTGTGTGAGCCTTGAAGCTGGCTGAGGACTCAGAAGGTCTGGTCAGTCTCCTCAAGGGTTCTCACAGGGAAGGCAGGCGGCATGTGCCGGGTTGCTCTCAGCTTTGTTTGATCCCCTGGTTCGCATATTTTTCTTGAAGCGAGCTTATGTGGACTACAGGGCCGAGGGTTGGCCTCACATGTTTCTCCCCGAAAAGTATTGAGCCGGCCCTCCCAGACAAGGTGCGGCAGCTGGATTTAGCTTCAAGGCGCCGTCTTTTGCTGAGTTTTGCGTGGACAACTTTGAGGCGTCGACCTCCTAAGGTCTTTGTACACTTTGTAGAGTGGGAGGACGCTTGCCGTGGCAGGTTCTGGGAGAGCCGCTCCTCTCTGGCATGTTTGGTACTGGCAAGGATGACTTTGTGGGTCGTTGAGACACACAGACTGATCATGAGTTTGATTCCGCTCAACAACCTTTGCAAGGAAATGTAGGGTGATGCAGGTAGATTGCCGCAGCGTTCCGGTCTGTCAGCCTGTTCTTTATCCGATGCTTCTTCTACATCTTCAACGTCCCAATGTCGTGGAGGCGTGGCTCCTCAGTGGCAAGGAGAGGATTGCGCCCTGGTATTTCGCCGGTTCCTCGGCGCAGCTTGTTCATAGGTCTGTTTCCCCGGACCCAAGTTCGGCTCCTCCAAAAGAGGTTGCAATGAGTTGGATATCAGGACCTAGTTTGCAGATTCCAGGTAGGTTGAAGGAACGGGAGGGAATCAGGGGTTGTTTTGGGATGCCGCGTGTTGTCAGAGAACGCTGCAACGACGCGAAGCCAGGGTGGGGGAGGATATCTGGGGTTGTTATGAGGCCGCCGCCTCTCCGCCAAGTGCGAGGTTTGAAGCATACTGCAGACGAAAAAACTTTGTTGCGTGAATTGGTTCATTTAGTGTCAACACGTCCACAGGCTTTGAGTTGTGGTGATGGCGAAAAGTGGCAGGGCGACGCAGTGACGCCGCGCTTTGCCGTCTCCCCGTCGCATCCTGCTTGGGGGTATGTCCACACTCATCGGAACCCGGCCGATCGGCCAAGTCGAAGGGCGATTTGTTCTAAATGATCAAGTGGATGAAGCGTCTAGAAGGGCGCAACGGGAGAGCGCAAAGGCACGAAAGGATCTTTGGAGGGAAATAAAAATCCATGCCACGGGTTCGTGGAGTGTCCGATTATTGAGAGTTTTTGTGGTCCTCCGGCCCAACAAACTCCGCCCCGACCTGAAAAGGGTGGTAAAGGTTTTTGTCAGGCGGGCACTTGGGGTTTTATGGACCGTTGAGAACTGGGGAACTGCTTGCTCTGCAGCGAAACAAGTTTCAGTGGAAAGAAGGGAACGTGGAGGAAGGACCAAACGGGAGTATGGGAAAGAGGCATGCCGAGTCTTTTTTTGCAGAGTTTGGCGGAAGTTAGGCCCCACTTTCTTCGGCCTGGGAGGGGCCCCAGGGCAGGGTCCCATGAACGCGGGGTTCTCTTCTTGAGGGTGTTTAATCGACAAACTCCGACTTGCTGTGCGCAGAAAAGGAAAGGCGGACATCTTTGGAAACCCGTTCCGGAAATAAAGTTGAAGCCGAACAGTCTGCTGCAGCCACGTCGTCTGGTTTAGCTCCCACACCCAAAATGGGTAGCTGATATGGGCCTAATGTTAGCTGAAAAGATGGCTTCCCCAAATCATCAACCCTCACAATGCGGGAGAGCATCAGGTGGGTCCGACGGCAGATTCAAACTAAAACCAAACCGCCCTTTTGTAGGAGGTATCAGTTTTGGCCTGACCAGCGCCGACTCACGCATCAACTGGCATCTCATATAGTCATGCCTTCTAATTGAGTTCGGGGCCAGGACTCCATTTGCGGCTCGTTATCACGGGGAAGCAAAGAACCAATCAAACATGTGTAGGGTTCTTCATTTTCGGAAGTTGCAACATGGAGCAGCGTGTATTGGGCTTAGACCCCGCGCAGAAACAGTTCTCCCTGCTTTGGTGCCCGCAAAGTAAGGATTCGGTTTGATACTCCCCCACCTTGACAGATTTCAAAGGGGTCTTTGGCGTTTGGCCCCCCCAAAATGGAATTTGATGCCCTTCGCCGAGTTTGGATGAGTGTCATAGGGGACCCTGGCTGCCAATCCGTGGCGCTATTCACTCACCCGAAGTCCTTTTGGTTTCCTTTTGGTTTCTTCTGTTTACTGTTGCAGACAGGCAACACAAGGCTCACATGCATAAACCAGGTGGTTTCATCGGCTGGCTTGCGTGAGGCTCGTGCAACCGAGGATCTTCAAGACCTCCTTATCGCGGATCCTGCGCTGGTGCATGTCCGCCACGGACGCCAACGCCTTGCTGGGTCGCGGGGAGATGCTTCTTGGATCAGCTGTTCTCGACGGATTGGTTTTACTTTGATTGAAGTTCCATCTCATTTGCTTGAAGTCCCTTCTCGTGGAAACAGGCGCATGAGCCTGAGCCATTGTCGTTTGCAGAGAATAGATCTGAACAAGTTCGGGGCCTTCAACAAGTTAACTCTGAGCTGTTTGAGCTTTCGCCCGCCTCCTCACCCAAACAAGGGCCCTTCCAAGCCTGCTTATGTTTGGGTCCCATAGCGCTTTCGGGCTTCGGTCTCACATCTTCGTTTTCGCTCTTTCGCGAAAGCTTTCCGAGGTTTGCCCTGAGCAGGTGGCAGGCGACGCAGCTGTTGGGGAGGTGCGAAGCCGCGGGGTCTCTGCTGGACGTGGGCGCAGGGGTGGGCCTGGTGACGGAGCAGCTGGCGCCGCTGTGGCTTGGAAGGGACAAAGCCGCGGAAGGTGGCTGGTTTTCTGCTTTGAAGCAAGGCCAAAGGGGGCCAGAAAGAGACGCCTCGCGTGAATTTGGGTCTTGTATATTTTGGGTTCTTGGGAGCTGACTTCTGTCTCAGGTTCGACAAGGTCATCGCCACGGAGGCGAGCGCGCCCATGGCTCGCCAGCTGCGGCGGAGAGGCTTTTCGGTGCTCGGCTCGGCGGACCTCGCCGGCCTCGAGGCGGGGGCGGATGGCGTGAAGGATCGGCGGATTTTGGTCGCAGGTCGAGGTCGTGAAGCAATCAGCTTAGCGGATTTGGCTCGGCTGGTCTGCTAGTTTGCTAGCTTGCTAGTTTGCTTGCATGTTATGTTTCATTTCTCCAAGCGGCGGGGGGGGGGGGGAGCACCTCAATAGGGTGAATTTCTTGGCTTCAGTGTCCCTTTTTGTAGCACTTGGAGCCGGCCACTCCAACGCAACCAGTAGACAGATTATCATGACAGGCGAAACCATGCATCCCGAGTCTTCGTGTTTAATGAATTGTTGTTTAGGACTGCTGGACCACCCCATGCACCCATAGAGACTAGGGACTTGTGAGTTGTACAATGTCCTTTGGGCGTGTTCAATGCAGCTGGACATGCTGGGTGTTGCACCAGAAGGTCTGGATAAGGCTGCACTTGTAGGTGGTGTTCCCTCCCGTCCTAAGGGCTTCTAGGGCTTCTTGACTCCTGTCACTGTTGTCTTTGCTTTTCCGTTTTTTCAGGCTCTGGCGCAGCGCGAGGGCATTGACGGCGGCTTCAACTGCATCTCCCTGGTGAATGTCTTGGACCGCTGCGATCGCCCGCTGAGCCTCTTGCAGGAGGGGGCCGATGGAGTGGATACATAGCTCTTTGCACAGTGATTTTTGTTTTGCCGTGATGTATCTTTGCGAAGCGTTGAGCTGCGGGGTGGTTGATGTGTGTTGCGTGACTCGGTTTGGACGCCGCACATGGCCATGCTCTACAATACCCCAAGAAACACCGGGTTTGGCCGGAACTCCCCCTTCTCCCAGGACCTCAAGCGGCGGCTGAAGCCCGATGGCAGGCGTATGGGTGAGGGAGAATGGGCACTGTCCAGCCAGTTCAGCTGCTGGAGTGATCGCCTGGCAGCTGTGACCTGTTGGGTGGCAAACCGTGTAAGCTAAGTCAGCCACATGTGAGCTGCAGGCGGAAGGCCCTTGCGGGTTTCCTTTGGGCGGCTTAGACATCACCTTCTTGGCCAACGTTGATGTAGTTTTTTCTTGGGAATGCGTTCAACGACAATGAAGCCTATATTGCCTGTTGCCAGGTTCCTGCATGTGTTTGCTCCTTTTGAACAGAATCTTGGCTTTGTCACTCCTTGCAAACGGCTTCAAGTCAAACAGGTCAATAGGTCTGTCGGCCCATTTGCCCCTCGTGAATTTGCTTGCTTAGGTGCGAGGGCCAAGTGGGCTTGTGGGCTTGTGCCAACACCAGGCTTCTGCTGGCCGTGGTCTTGCCTTTCAAGCCCTTTGTAGAGTGGCTTGGCTGTGCTTCCTGAAAAGCCAGGGATGGGAGGCTTTGCTCGGCCGTTGGCTTGTGGGCTGCGAGTTGAGGCACGGCATCTTCAAGCTACAGCCCACCGAGAGGCAGAGGCCCCAGAAGGCTGAGCTTATGAACCGCTCTTAATTGATGGGCCTTAAAGTCGTTGGGGTCTTTACTCCATTTTGACTGCAACAATTGGACCACTTGAATCTTCCGTCACCTGTCCAGCCGAGAGATAGCCTGAGAGTCTGATCTGAGGCTGTCGCTGGACCGGTCCGCGACCTGGGAGAGCGCGGTGGAGGAGCTGTGGCAGCTGCTGCAGTCCCTGGGCTTCAAGCTGGAGGACGGGGTGAGTTGGTGGATTTTGGGTACTTGGAGGGACAAAGGCTGACAAAGGAGCAAAACAAAAAACCCAGACTTTTCTTGGGTTGTCGGAGTACTTGGAAGCTGACCGGGGACCCTAAGACCATTTTCTAATGGGGAACTTCTGTTAGCTTCCATGTGGGCGTGATGTTGACCCCAGCTAAGCAGCAGCCTTGTGGATCGAATAGGGGGACTTGTTCAGCCCCAAGACTGCCACCCCTCCAATTGAGCGGCCAGAGACTTATGATTCCTGGGCTCCCATTCTTGGTAACTTGCCCAAGTCGAAATTGTTTTGAACCGCCTTGCTTGTCTTACAGGGAATAAGGACGTCTTTCTTTGTGGATAATCTTTCGGGGGAACACAATGGGCCAAACCAGAAAGGTCCTCGGCTGGGGCACCTTTGCAATTGGTTGGGAGGGGTATTCATTTTCGCTTTTGGCTTCTTTGGCTTTTTGGCTTCTCGGCTTCTCGCCTTCTTGGCTTTTTGGCTTCTCGGCTTCTTGGCTTTTCGGCTACTTGTTGGTTTATGCGGCTTTTGGTGGCTTTTTGGCTGTAGCTTTTCGCATCCTCTGCATTCCCAGTTCCTCTCCGGCAGGTGGCGTTTTGCTTTTGCGGCTTTGGTGGCTTTTCGCATCCTCAGCATCACCAGTTCCTCTTTATTTGAATCATCCCTTCTTCGAACATCATGGGGGAGCTCCCCCCCCCCCCCCAACCCCCCGCTACTTTTTAGATTGTTTGCAGAGATATACTTGCACCCCTATTTGAATCATCACTTCTTCAAACATCATGGGCCCCGCTACTTTTTAGATTCCTTGCAGCGGCTTAATTGCACCCCTATTTGAATCATCACTTGTTTGAGCATCCAATTCCGCGAGAAAATGCTGTAAAATACGACAATGTAATCTATGTATGTCTGTATGTATGCACTTCTTCGAACGTCATAGGGGAAGCCACCCCCGCCAACCCTCCTGCTGCTTCTTATATTCTATCGCACCCTTCGCAATGAATCATTGCGCCCCTGTTTGAATCATCATTTTTTCGAACATCATGGGGCACCCCTATTTGAATCATCACTTCTTCGAACATCATGCGGGGGGGGGCTGCCGCCCGCCCCAACCCCCCTGCTGCTTCTTAGACTTTTTGCAGAGATTTTATTGCACCCCTATTGATTTTAATCACTTCTGCGAACATCATGGGGGGGCTGCCGCCCCACCCAACCCCCCCGCTACGTTTTAGACTTTTTTACAGGGAGAATCATCATTTTGTCGACCCCGTCAACCCGCCAGTTACTTTATAGTTTTTGTTCACGATTTGTTGGTGATGCTGGGGATGTTGGTCGGACATGTGGGGGATGTTGAAAACGATGCTGGGGATGTTGACGGGCTAGTGTAAAATACGTCAATTTCGCGAGAAAATGCTGAAACATACGACACTTTACTAGCCCGAACGAAAAGCGAAAAATACAATCCCCCCAAAAAAAGAAGCAAACTCCCGAAATAAATCCGCACCCAATTGGTTGGCTGTCCATTGGCTTTCCTTTTGCAAACCACCAGAAGGGTTTTTCGTGTTCAGACACTGTTCCACTTGGCAATGGATCAACAGACCTGTTTCTTGGGATTTTCATCAACGTTTCGAACAGAACTTCAGGCCTTAAGAGTGTGACTCTCCACCCCATCCTTTCTTTAGGTGCATATTTCCAGGGTGCCATTCAGGCAGCATCAAAGCATGGCTTTGGATGGATCAGCGATACACTTGGCCAAGCATCCGAGCACATGATGTCACCCGCTCTGGCCACACAGTGTCGACTGCTTCCACCCCCCTCTAGGCACTGACGAGGGTGCCGTACCTGTGCAAAGGAGACCTGCGCCTCGGCAAGTGGAGAGATGGTTTCTGGATATGTTGTCCTGAGAAGAAGCCTTTCAAACGATTTCTTTCTGTTTGGAATGCAGGACGACAAGAAGAGAGACTGGTAAATGTGGAAGACCTGTGCGGCCTGACTTTTCAGGTTTGCCAACGTCTATTTCCTGGACGACGCCATCTTCGTGTTGAGCCATGCAGACCCAGTTTAGCCGCATCCTGCAAAGTGACTTGCCGCCAAGCGATGTGGATCGAGTTGAAGCACAGAGGAAATCGATGCTGTGCGGGTTGCAAGGCCTTGCCGCTTCGCAATGCAGGACGATGACGGAACACGTGATCACACACTTTCACAGGCCGAACAGAGCATATTGGCCTGCCCACTCTTTCGGCTCATTCTGGCGAGATGTTGGACAGCTGCTTCAAGGGCAAGGAGCACCCTCTTGGATTGTGCCCGCCAAGATGCAGAGCCACCAACGAGCGCTGTTGGTCATCGAAGGTACATGCAAGCGGAACGGACGGACGAAGGCTCTTCAAGTGCAAGTGTTGAATTTGCTGCATACCGGTTTGCTCTGCGACACACGCGCAAAGTCCGCGATGTTGGAGGCATTTGCGGTAGTTTGGGGCACACATACGTTGACAAAGCTGCCAGCATTTGTTTGAGTATGCTTGCCTAAGGCAGCACAGGCATGCTGGGCTTTGTGGAAAAGGCGACAGGGCTTTTGCAGGCTGTCAATAGCCTTCCAATGCAGCCGGACCATCCCAGTCTTTGCCATGTTCTCCAGCTCGCGTTTCAACATAGCCTGCTACCAAGCAGCATGGCGATTTTGCGCTTCTAGCTCACCAGGAGTATGACGCAACGTGGCATCATTTGCATCGACTGGAATGGCAATCCCCTCATGAGTGACGACGAGGGTCTCTAGCGAAGCACAACCGGGGTGGAGACAGCAAAAACAGCTTGGAAACAGCAGCTCCAAGCTCAAACGAACCTGGCATGAATGCTTTTTGCCGTCTCTCAAAATTTGCGGACTTCAAATGCTAATCTTTCTGCCTTCCTTTCTTTTTCAAGCAAACAGCGCCATTCTCCTTTTGAGAGTCAAGAGTTGTGACCAGGGTTAGTGTTTTTCTTTGTTGCTTGGCCAACAAGACCTGAGACTGCCGGCCGGAGGCTGAAGTACGGCTTTGGGTTTCGCGCAGAGTTGCGGCCCTCGCAGAGGGCTCAACCCCGTGCCGGGGCCTGGGGCTCGATCGCGAGTCGGGCCGGACCTTTGCAAAGGGGGGGTTGTGACGTCGGCGCCACGGCGCTCAGTCAGAGCGGCTTGAGGTCGTCCTGGCCGCGTCGTCGCGTGTGAGAGGTAGGCCATGGTCAGGCGCTGGAACCTAGACTTTGAGGCACTTTGAAGAACTGCCCGGCACCCAAGGCCTCTGCCAGCGAGCAGTGCTGCCCGGATTTAGCAGGCCCGTGAGAGAGAGAGAGAGAGAGAGAGAGCGAGAGCGAGAAGGAGAAGTTCGTAGGTTCAGGAAATGCATGCGCAGTTGATTGACTTCTTCCATAAATTTAGAGCCAGAGGTTCAACCAGAGCATTGGCAACGGCTGAGCTTCTTTCATTTTTCTTCTCGGCTGGCCTGTTCGTTGTTGCTTTGGGCAAGGTGGTGTATGTTGCGTACCATGGCGGTTTCCCGCCGCAGCTGTTGGGCACGTAGACTTGTGGCTTAGCAAAGTCATGCCTTAGTGACACAGCGGCAAGAGGCCGTGCGTTCGCTGTCCATTGCAATCCTGCAGTTGCAAGGGAAACACGGCGTACCTTGTGATGTTGGGGTTGGTGCCATTGACACTGCTGCGTCAAGTTTGGTCAAGACGAAGACATGGAACCGTGCTTGTTTTAGGCAATCGTCCTGATGCTGGCGGGTCTCGTAATGCCATGCAACTCCTTTTGGAGTCAGTCCTTGGGCATTCTAATGTGTAGCCTTGCAGACTCTTAACATGAAGCTCAACAAGTTGGAAGTGTTTGCTTGGGCCATTTCTATCAGAAACGAGAGAGCACCTCATGTAGGGGTCTGCCCTGGCCGAGAGGACACCAAGCAGTTGAGCTGCAAACGAGCCAATGGGAGGCTATAGAGATCCTATCTCAGGCTGGAACTCCAGCACCGTGGCGGCGGATTTCGGGAGCCAGCTGTTTGCACAGGCGCGTTGGCGAATGGCAACCCTCGTCATTGAGAGACCCCAGGAAAAGTCACGGCGGTCCGATTTCGAGTTGCACCCCTTAATCGATAAGGGGTTGCCATTAGTTGGACTGGACGCCCGCGGGAATCCATTGGCGATTCGCATGGCCAATGGAGCGCTCCATTCGCACATTCTGGGGGCAGCGCAGCCACCAAAATCAGCAAGCTCTCAGAAAGGGGCCCCAGAACATAGTATAATGCTCACGATGACTTCGCCTTTCAGAGAGATTCCGACCTCCACCGGCGCCGCTGCCACCACCTGTTGCATGCGGCATCGACATGGCAAAGACAAGCCATGCTTTCCAGCCAAGGGTCTCCTTCAATTCAATTCCTTCAAACTACCTGGGCAAAGTTTCGCGACCTGGCAAAGGAGGTATGCGACCTGGCCCAGCATGAAGCTTGCTTTCTTGCGGGTTTTCCATTTCAGGTCAGTGAATGATGTTTCATCCTGGCTTTCGCTGGACGTTTCCAGGGCCGGCGCTTGGCCACCCTCTTCGGCGGCCTGGGCGGCGGGCGCCGGGCTCAAACGGTGGTAGGTCTTGTTGGGGAGGTGGCCCATGTCGGAAGAAGAGTCAGAGGGTCGGGTGTGGATCGCACGTTGACCTTGTGCTTGCCCTTGCAAATGGCTGATCACTGGCTCATGGTTGATCTAGAGTTTTTGTTTTTGGTTTAAATCATTTATGGAACAAGAGCCCTCTCTCAGCTCTAAAAAGGCGACGGCATCTTGGGAACAGCTCCTACTGTCCCCCGGCCCGCAAGCATGTTGACGCTTGAGGGTGACAACCAAAACAACAACAGAGAACCAGTTGGACCTGGACCTTCCAAGGGACCGGGGGCCCAGACAGTTAGACTGGGGCTGTACTTTGAAATTGAGTCGTGTTCATAGGAGCAACATGTTTGTAAACTGGTGAAAGTAGATGTTGGTCTAGTGCACTTCCCAAGTTTGGTCTACCTTTTTATTCACAGAACTGGAGTTGTGCCCTGGTGTGCCATGGCGTTTGCAGGGCGCTGCCGGCGGAAGTGGCGCCCTTGGTGGATCCTTTCGCGCGGGAGCCAGGGAACCCAGGCCCAGCGGAGGTCTTTGGGCTTGGGTCGGTTCAGGGTTTGGTTGAGACTTGGATCCCAAGGGTTTCGATCTCGTTCTAAAACCCACACCTAGGGCTTCTGCTCAGGTCCTCTTTGAAGACATGCCCAGATAGGAGACGCTGCTTTCTGCCACGTCCTGTTGTAGGTCCCATGATGTTGGCATGTGCGTTGAAAGCTCAAAATGGGCTGCCGTGAAGTGCTTCAGACTACAAGAATGGTCCCGGCTGTCCTCCCTTCAAAGGCATTCAAACTCATTCTTGCGGAAACAGCGACCTGTTTCCATGGAGGCCTCCGCTTCCCAGCGGCGTTCACCTCTGAGGTTTCATGCCCTGAAAGTGTCACGGATGAGGCATCATTGCCTGAAGCTGATAGCAACCACGAGTCTGTGTGACACTATTGCAAGCTGAGCCACTCACTGTTTGTAGACCACAAGTAAAAACTGCGCGAGGAAGAAGTATCACGCAACAAAAACATGAGAGGACATCGTTTGAGGCACCAGGGTGCCTTCCAGATCATCCCCTTTCCCATGTCGAGACATGCAGAGTACTCGTCCGTTGAGCCACTTGAGGAATACTGGACACCAGCCACCGGGACATGCGAATCGAAGGCCTGCACTGGAGGAGAACCGTCGAATCGGTATGGGAGGGACAGCACGGACGAATTGCAGGATTGCGAACTGTTCAATACTGGAGGAACTCAGCGTGAGCCACGGTTTTGTGGAGCCCGAAATAGTGCAAGGAAACAAAGTTGAACCTATGGCCAAGCAGGACACTCCGTTTTTCCCTAACTGTAATGTTCAGGACTTCAAGCACGTTGCCAGAAACAGCCCATCAACAAAATTGTAGCTTTGCCTTCAGACATGACTGCAGGGCTGTAGGGCTGTGCCAATCCAGCTCAGGGGTCGGAATGAAATAAATCTTGCCTGGCAATAGTTGCGACGCAGCATATTTCAATATTTCACGACTGCTGCATTTTGGACTTTGAGCAAGTCGGAATGGTCAAGCAGTCAAGGAGCCCTTGAGAATGTCCGTTACCAAGTTTCAGAGAGACTTCTTGTGAGGGCAGGTACTGGCCACACTCCTTACTCGGACTTATCATCAGGAGTGGGACAGGTCAGTCACCCCTTCGAAGCACCGGGAAGTGAAGGAATGTCCCTTTGCGAGAAACTCACCTTCCGCATTGGATCGGGCTGGAGGGGGAGTGCCAGGTGGCTGGGGGAGAGGCAAGTCAAACGCAAGGAGCTGATGCGCCAACACGACAAGCGTTTAGGTGCCCACTTGTCGCTTGTCGATGGGAGATGGAGGGAGAGAGCGAGTCAAATGCGGTTGGCAGGAGAGTCATTTGGGGCTGTCACGACTGCGATGAGGTCCAAGGCAACCAAGTGTGAGACTTGACCATGAGTACGACCTTGAAGGAATGAGGGGGGTGCACAAGCCGCGTATATCAAAGCACTTTTCGGACCGGGAGGAGGGACTTACTCAATCACTGAGCTTGATCAGCTCGTAGGCGACGTTCTTTGGTTCAAAGGCTCTCCGATTGTGAGGCGCAGCTATTGCAATGGGGCTGTTCCCACACGAAGTTGAGATCCAGGCCACAGGGATATTGAACAACCAGCCGGTTCCCAAGCAAGCCGTTCCCAACGCATTGATCCTTGGAAGCGGAATGTTGGCCTCAGAGACTGTAGGCATGCCTTAGGCAGGCAACTCTGAGCCGCTGCATTTAGACAGAGCATGAAAGATCACCCCGTCAGCTTTGGCTATCTTTTGAAAGACCCAAGGAAGAGGCAGCCGAAGGGCCGGCCCATGGCGATCTCCCGCTGAATTTTCGCCCGTGCGATTGAGCCATGTGCGGGGAGGCCAGCGAGGAGCTGAGCTTCGGCCAAGTGATGCAATGCCTCACATGGTTGGAGTCCCAATGCAAATGATTCCGATCTCAGGGTTCCCAAAAAAGACTCATACCCAAATTGGGCCATCAATCCTTTGACCAGATTGAGGCATACACGGTCAGGACAACGATCAGGACAAGAGCATCATATTAAGGCGGAGTTTGAGGGTAGCTCATCAGTTCCATATCACTCCCTGTCCTTGGCACCTGCTGCGAGCTGAGAGGCACCCAAGGCAGTGTTGGCCATACGCAGGACGGAGATTCACAACTGAAACCGGCGGTTTTTCACCCCTAAAATGGGCGGTGGTTGCCTCTGGTTTCCCCTTGGACCAAGCTGAAAGAAAGCCTAGCCTCAACAAAACACCCTCGCGGGTCACTCTTCGACTCTTTGGGGGCTGAGGATCCTGGACGTACGGCCGGAGGCGCGGTTCCTCCGCGGCCACCTCCGAAACGCCTACAACGTGCCCTGGGAGGAGATCCCGAGCCGTGGCTTCGAGCGGCTTGGAAGAAACCAACCCCAAAAAGGGTATGTATCATCAAAGAAGCGCACACACCCACACAAATCCACCAGGAAAATCGGATTGGGATCGTTGGGATGGCAGAGAGCCGTTGCTGGTTAGCTTGATGCACTAAGTTGGGTTGACTATGTTTGGGGCGTTCTGTCGCATCTCCCAGCAAAGCCCTTGCCCCTAACTCAGTTTTTGCAGAGATTGAGACAGGCATTGCATTTGGTTGTTTCTCATGACTGAAACAGTGGGCTTTGATTGTGGCATGCACGGGAACTGGATCGAGACCCTCGCGACACTAGTATCCCTTTGCAACATGAGCCACATGGTGCATGCCACGGTCAACGAGGCAAGTGGACCGGGGTTGTCAGGGATGGTCATCACCCGTGTAGTGGGGGGCAGGTGCCTAATTTTTCGGTGGCGCATGGCCACAACCTTTACAAGAGGGATGCACCCATGAAAGCTCATGGCGCAACGGATCCACTACACTAGTGTATGGGATGTGGAGGGCGCCTATTCTGAAAGGATTCTTCCCCATACATTTTTCCCTTTGCACTAGGGAGCAGTTCATGGAGGGGACATAACTTCTCGTTTTTGGGGTGGCCAGAGGCTGCCGAGCCGGTCCCAGCCATTCCTGGTGTGCTGCGGGGAGGCTGGGGGCGTGGGGCCGGTGAGCCGTTTTTGAAAGTGGGCGTTGAAAGAGTCATTTTTGTTTGTTTGAGGGTCTCTTTTCAGAGGGAAACCACAAAGAAAGTGCCACTTTTTGGGTTCCTCCATGTTGCCACACGGGACATGAAACAAAGCCAGCTCCACTATAGAACATCCAGGTGCTTCCCGGAGGTTCCATGTCCCATCCTTTTCTTCTCCATGACACAGATGATTGGATATTTTCACTTTTCTGTTTGGGTGTGTGAGAAACCTCACAGGGCAACGCAAGCAATCGTTCAGATGTCTCGTTTGGGACAAAGGATTGCACACGGTTCTTGCCCCTCCAGGGCTTTCGTAGCTGATTCTGCCCAAGCATCACAGGTGCAAGGGAGGGTGATGCTGTCACATCCTTCACTCTACAAAGGGATGCGACTCCAATAGGATATGAGCTTTGGTCCACGCCAGTTCCAACACCTGCATGATTTGTGGTCGACTCGTTTGCCCTCGGATCAAAGCACAAGACTTGACGTACTGCGAGGAGCAGCTGGTCGAGGTGAGGCAGTGGTTCGAGAGCCGCCTGAAGCCCTGGAGCGCCACGGTGCGCGAGGTGCCGGAGGCGAGGTCGGGGTTTGGGTCAGTTGGAGCGATGGGAGGGTCGCTTGGGACAGTCTGAAGCTTTTTTTTTGGCGGGGGGGGGGGCGGCAGCACATGGCAGGTTCTTATTGCATTGGCGCGACGATCTGCGGTGATGTGAGGAGAATGGACAATAACTGCGGTCCCAATGGCTGTTAGTGAGATGGGATGGCCTCATTCTCCTTCTGAAAGACACCTGCGGTCTCGCCGTTTAGCATCACTCCGGCTCAATCCCGGTCCTTTTTTCCATTTTGGCAATCTGGCGGTCAGGATGTGCGAGAAGAGACGGGGCCGAGCCCCCCAGGCCGCTTTCTTTTCTCTCCCTCGCCGCTGCTACAGGCCGGGTGTACCAGCTCATGGGTGTGTGTAGATGATTTGAGGACACCGAAAGGAAACCACACATTGGCTCCTAGTTTTGAACAAACGGATGTGGATGTGTCTTCATGTGGGACACCCCGCCCCGTTTGTCTGTGGAAGCCACAAGGCAACCTTGAGAGAGAGGTGTGAGCATGTTGACAGGCAGCCCAATGTTCAGGCTTGCCAACGAGAATCCACACTTGAGCGAGAGCAATCCCTTGATCGCACCGGCTGGCTTATCGGATTCCTGCACTGAATGCAACCCCTGCCCCCAATTGGATAGCCATCCGTCATTTCACGGACTTCCAGTAGAGATTGCAGGTGTTGCTGCGCTCGAATAATAGTCCGTATTCATCATCATTTAGTATCGTGCAGAGATGACAGAGCAATCTTTTCCGACCAAATCCCAATGTCGCTTGGGCTACAATTTCCTTGCAGGCCCTTTAGGGAGACAGGACTTGAACAATTTGAACCTGGGAGTTTTCTTGCCAGGTGCTTTAATTTTAATCTTCGGGGTTGTTTCTTCTCCGGAATTGGGCAAAACCATACGAGGAGGCTCAAATACATTGCACGAGCAGTGCAAAGCAATGTCTTGGCATTTGGAACGCTCTAGGCAGACCCAAAACCAACCCAACCGATTTGTGCGGGGTCTCCGATCGCCAAGCCTCCGAAGGAGTCCAGGCGCCTGGCTGCAGAGCTGAGGGCGGAGCTCGCGTCCGGCGGTGGCGAGGCACGTGTCGCTTGCGTCGCTCGGCGCGCGTCATTTGGGGTTTTCCTCGGACAACCTTAGACAAAGCCGTGGATGCAACCACTGAAACGGTCTTCAAAATGGTGATTCCTAATGTTTTCGGCAGGGTCCAGGTTTTTTCCGGTTTAGAGGTGGGTTCCCTAGGCAAGAAAGACTGGCAAGTAGAGGGTGCGGATCTTTTCCATGGGTGTTTCTTGAGGTAGCCCTCTCCGGGTTTGCAGGGGGAAACTAGAGGGAAAGGGGGTGTTGCGGCGTGGGGGTGTTGCAGCGTGGGGGTGTTGCGGCGTGGGGGTGTTGCGGCGTGGGGGTGTTGCGGTGTAGGGGTGTTGCGGTGTGGGGGTGTTGCGTTGTGGGGGTGTTGCGGTGTGGGGGTGTTGCGGTGTGGGGGTGTTGCGGTGTGGGGGTGTTGCGGTGTGGGGGTTTTGTGGTGTGGGGGTGTTGTGGTGTGGGGGGAGGGGGGGGGGGGCGGGGGAGGGGGGGGGAGTGGGTAAACTGCGGAGTGTGTCAATCAGGGGTCAAGATGATTAGTTGGGGGAATCAGCGACATGCGAGGATTTTTCATCGTGGCTCCATGGTTCATTTGGATGTCAAGTGCTTTCAACATTTCTTCCTACAGCTGGCGATTTCTTAGCTTGCCGATGGTTTGCTGGCTTCCTTGCTAGCGTCCTTCTTGTTCCCAATTTGTGTGAAGCCACGTCACCCACCAGCAGCCATTCTCAGCTAACCCCCCCCCCCTTTTTCTCTTCTTTCTTCTCTTCAGATAACTGAGAGACTCACCACCGCCAGGCCCGAGCACTGGATCTCGGCTGCGGCTCGGGGCGGGACGTGCTGGTGCTGGCAAGCAGTGGCTGGCAGGCTTCGCGGGTGGGCGTGGGCCAGGGGATGTCCCTGGAAATTCCGGTGGCTTTTCTATGCGTTCCCTTGTTGGGTTGATCTAAAAGGGAAACCAACCGTTTTGTGGGTCCCCCCATTTTGTTTTAAGAGACAAACCCAAATGTCTCTTTTTTGGACTGAGTTTATTTCAAGTGTGGGCTAGAAGGGGCCGAAGATCTCTCTGAAAACACATCGACGGAAGGGTTCTGCCACGGGCCCTCTTGTGTTGTCACAGTGTCACTGATACATTATACTAGTGGCGAAACTTGTATGGATATCCAAACAGCTGCTCCAGCGAGATTGAGTTGTTCCGCCTTCAGTGAGCAATCTCAGCTAGGTTTGCTTAGAGGTAGCTGCTGGGCGTCGGTCACTGGAATAGGTTGCCGGCTGATGGGTTCCCTCTATGCTGTCGATCGGGCTTGCCACCAACATACGACCTGCCGGACTTGTGCTTGAAGCTGTTGTCATCGATCAGATTGCAGTCGAGGGTCTCGAAAAGGACATCTCCAAAATCGGAAGGTCCCCACGCGCAAAGAGAAAAGGGCTCCTTGAAATCCATCCGCATTTCCGAGCCCTGAGGTGTGGGCCCTGGATCGGGACGGCCGGGCCCTGGAGCGGCTCCGGGCGCTGGCGGCACGCCAGGCGCCGATCTAACCCGACCTTTTGGCTGGGGGGCGGGTGTCTGCCTCTCAGAAACAATAATTTTGGCCAGGTGTTTCGGTGTTTCACAGGCTTGGAATCCAGGTGCATGATGCGGGCAGGGCTTCCAGCACGACCTTGGCCCAGGAAAGCTATGGTGGAAGCCCCAGATTGTGTCCGAAGAAAACAGTATATACCCTGCCATGTGTCATATTTGGTGCCTGGGTTCCGGATCACATCTTACCACGATTTTGAAGCCCCTTTTCTGATTGGTTTCAGTTTTCCGGTGCCGTTCGGCGCAGGGCTGCCTGGAGAAGTGTCGCACCGTTTGCTGCAATGTGGAGAGCCCGGAGGACCTCCTGGGGCTTGACAGGCCGCACAGTGGTGGGCATGGCGGGAAGCGTTTGTTTTTGCCTTTGGGTTGCTTGAAACGCCGAAAGGCAAAGCTTTTTGGAGTCTCCGACTTCCCACTGACACGTGGCCATGGCGATGTGAGTCTTAGTGAAGGTGGCTGGAACTTTCAACAGAATTGTAAAAGGGCTTGAATGCGACCTAGCCGCAGGTGAGCAGGAACATGTGCTTTTCATTTTTCCCCAAACAGTGTGTCTACACTAAGGGGTTCTTACGGTAAGAGAAAAGGCCTTGGTGCCAGATTGATGTGCCCGCTCTGTCCGCGAGCGTGTTGCGTGGTATTTACCGCAGATTCGTGCTGTTGCTTGATGTCGAAGTGCGTTTCGACTGCGCAGGCTCGCACAAAGCGAGGTGTCGACTTCTGTCCGCGAGCGTTTTGCGTGGTATGTACCGCAGATTCGTGCTCTTGCTTGATGTCGAAGTGCGTTTCGACTGCGCAGGCTCGCACAAAGTGAGGTGTCGACTTCTGTCCGCGAGCGTTTTGCGTGGTATGTGCCGGAGATTCGTGCTCTTGCTTGATGCCGAAGTGCGTTTCGACTGCGCAGGCTCGCACAAAGTGAGGTGTCGACTTCTGTCCGCGAGCGTTTCGCGTGGTATGTGCCGCATGTTCGTGCTTTTGCTTGATGTTGAAATGTGTTTCGACTGCGCAGGCTCGCAGAAAGTGAGGTGTCGACTTCTGTCCGCGAGCGTTTGGCGTGGTATTTACAGCAGATTCTTGCTTTTGCTTGATGTTGAAGTGCGTTTCGATCGCGCAGCCTCGCACAAACTTGATTTTTTTTGCCTTTTTTGGCGGCTCCAGGGACCGCGGGGGTTTTGTCTCGTGGTCCGGCGGCACGGGTTTCCGGCGAAAGGTCCCGGGCTCGATTCCCGCCCTGTCCGCGCGAGCTTGTTTCCCTTTCTTTGAGCATGCTTGGATGGTGCTTCTGTGCTGCGACGGCTTCTCGATGGTAACAACAACCAAACAGCAACAGCAACAGCAACAGCAACAGCGCCACTAGCTAACTCACTAACTCAGGCACCCTGTTGAAACAAACACACAGATCTTGCCTTTTGTAGTGATGCTTGCGCAGCCATGGGCGCAATAATCTTGGCGACGCTGCTGGAAGCCGCGCCTGCCGATGTGCGCGCGGAATCCGAGCATCTCGGGTCATGTGTCTTGGGAGACCTTGCGGCTGCGCAGGCGGGTGCTTTGTTGGAAGGTTTATCTTCGGATCGACAGGGCTTATGGACGGCGTGCAAGAACGCAGGGATTAGCCGGAAACAAGGTGGGAGAAGTTTGCAGCAGGAAGAGCTTCGGGCGCTGGCGAAGGACAAGCTTCTCGCCGTGCTGCCGGCGGTTTCATTTCAGGCTCTTCTGGACTACGCCGTGCCTGGCGAGATGGGGAGGGAACTCCATGGAAGAGTACGAATTTTCTTGCGAGATGCTTCGCAGGTCGAGACAGGCAAGTTTGCAGAAGTGGCCGCAACCCTCTTCTGTGTCTCCGCTTCCGAGTTGGAAGTTTTGCGAAACAAGTTGCAAAATGGAGGTCCTTTGACTTTTTTTGCCTTGGAGGCTAATGTCAACGGTGGCGAAGCGAAAATCACGCCGGCTCTGCAAGGCTTTCGCTATGAGACTGCCACTGGAATCCATGCGGCTGCGCTGGCCAATCAAGAGACCGCGCTCTGGGACGCCACGGCAACCTTGCTGACGCAAGAGTGGCAACCTCATAACGCTGCCAAAGACTACGCGTCCGTGCTCGGGCAGCTATCTGCCTGTGCGCTGTTGGACTGCCACGCGCAAGCGCAGCAAGAGACAGAGTATTTGCACGGTCGCGTCTTTCAGTTGAACAATGTTCACATGCCATTTCCACCGCCAGAACACCTTTATGAAGACCGCATTTACTGGACCGCTCGTATCCGCGTCTGGCTGCTTGGACGTGGGGATTCGTCAGAAAGCAGCGTCTCACCTCGCTGGCCTCGACCCATCCGGAAAGGAAGCAGTCCAGGAGTTCGGTTCCCACTGTGCCGCTGACACTTTGTCTTGGCCGTTGCTGGCCAGTGTAAAGATCTTGGCCACGGTGCGTGATGCAGATGTCGCCGCGACAAGCTCAAGACAGCCAGTCCGGAATGAAGCGGATGCGCTTTGTTGTGGTGGAAGCAGAAGAACAAGACTTGAAGCAAGAGGCCACGCAGCCTCTTTTGTCTCTCCTGCAGGCGTTGACGCAGATTCCACCAAGCACAGATGCTTTGGTCACCGCGAGGCTGTCAGAGTTGATGACAAACAGTTTTGGAGTTTTTCAACTGGAGCCAAAGGTTGTGGATGCACGCCTTCCCGGCTTACTTCAAACATCATTTCACGTGGAGCCAGTGGATGTGGATGCACACCAGGCCGGTTCCCTTGAGAGGGAAGGAAAACGCCGTTGTCTGAGTTGCAACAAAGCCCTGGTCCTTTTGGTGTCCTCCAAGCGCACCGAACAACAAGAAGCTGCCAGCGGGCTCCGTTTGGTCACCAAAGACATCATCGATGGTTTAGCAGAGGCGGACGCTGCCGCGGCCGAAAAATTCACAACTGTTCATAACTTGAAGGAATTCGTCTTGGACCCACCTCGGACGGGCAAAAAGTTGCAGTATGCCTTGTGGAACAGCTGCAGCTGCTGCGTGAAGCAGATGTTGACGTGGCCACGAAGTGCATGCGGATAAAAACAGTCGCGTTCTTGCGCCCCCCCGTACGTCGTATTTGCTGCTCCACACACTATTCATGCACGACTCCATGTGTTCCTTCCTCATATTCCTTGTCTTACTGCTTTTCCATTCCTCGTGTATGCACTCAACGTGTCATGTTCCTTGCTGTTGCACTGTATAACTCGATAGCGCCAAAGGGCTCAGAGATCTTGCGTGGTGGTGGGTTGTTGCACTACCTGGTTGTCCGCACACGTGCACTAGCTTTGCTTCGATGGCAACGCGGTATTTGCCTAGAACTGCGGTTCAAACATACTTTCACAACTGCATCGCGCCAATTCCTCTCTGTGTCTGCATGTGTGCCTGTATGCGCGTGTCCCTGCGCGTGTCCCTGCGCGTTCCGGCACAAGCTTGCACGTGCGCCGCTGGCGGTTGCGCAGGGACAGCCGATGTCCAACCTTGTGCATAACCAATCGGTGATGCAGCGGATGCGCTGTGTTGTGGTGGAACACAATAAGAAAAGTAGTTAGCCAGAAGCAAGCGCAAGCTGGTTCTTCTCGACACAGCCCCACTTCAGCTGCCATGCTTTGCTCGCGGAAAAATGCAGTCGCGTATTTGCCCCCTACTCTGTAATTTACTCATCCACACACTAGTTACGCACGAAGCCGTGTGTTCCTTCCTCACATGCCTTGTCTTACCTCCATGCTGCGTGCAACAACGCTCCTGTGCGTGGAAGTCGTGTCGCTTTGGCTCAGCTCCGTCCTTTTGCCGCCGACACTCTCCGTACTCATGCCTCGACGCTGCCTGACGCATCCGAGTATCGTTGACGCTGAGAACGCCGCGCTCTCGAACAACACTGCGGCTGCGCGTGAAGATGACGCAACGCGCCATGCCTGCTGGCCGCTTGGAGACACGCGGTGCTGCCAATCTGCCGGGCTTTGGACGAGCCCGCCGGAAGCAGCCAAGTCGTTCGCCACAGTACAGCTCGCCCCAGCAGAAAGCGCAGGTATTCGACCGCCTGCTGCTATGTACCCCGTGCTTTGCGCTCAGGCCGCGTGTCTAGGCGATGTCTGTTTGTTCTTGCGGCTCATGACGACCTGCTGCTGCACGTTGCCGCGTCTGGATGCAGCGCGCCCGTGCCGTACGCCAAGAAGTAGAAGCTTACGCAAATTTTTATCCTGGCAACACGGCTGTGGCTGCCAGGGTTCTTGGCGCACGATGTCATTGACGTGCGTGTGTCTTGGAATGCGCCCGAGTGGATCCATGCACAAATCCGCCTGCCGACTTTCTTTGACAACTCTTTCCGCTGTGCAGACGAAGCTACCATGCAACAGTGGATCGACCAACATCCGCGCCTTCTCGGCCTGCCGCCCCTCGCAGCGCTGCGCCGCATGAACTGCCTCGATAACATGGCGCCAAATGAGTTTGACGCCTTCTTGTGCGCCCTGCGATCTGGGAGCGCGCGCTTTATGTACACGCCTGCTGTGGAAGGGTCCGAGCCAGACAGCCCAGTCTTTGGGCCTGCCTTGATAACGCTTCTGTGCTGCGAGAGCTTGCCACTAGCACTCTGCGTGCGCCGCGTCGGCTGTTTGCAGCAACAAGCTACCACGCCTTGACCGCAGCGCCTTTGCATCTACCAACAGACTGGCCTGCTGCGGCTGCGCGCAGTGCCACGCATCTATCCCAGCAGCCCTGTCCTGCGATTCTGCCGTCTCACCGATATGTGCTGCTCATGGAAGAAAAAACGAGCATGCCTGCTGGCCATGCCTGTGCGCCTTTTTTCTTCTTGGTGCTGCACGTGTCTCTACTCCCACACACGTGTCCTCGTCTTTGTGAGTGTGCGCGCAAGTACCGCAGAATGATGTTGCAGCTTCCTGACAACAACCGCCATTTTGCGGCGCTGCCCGCACAATACTCTGCAGCGTGTGACCGCCGCCTATCACTGTGTGGGGTCTCGTGCCGGGGTCATTTTTTCTCTCTCTCCCTCTCTCTTTATCTCTTCTCCCAACCTCTCTTCAACGCTTCGGTGTTTATGCCGAGTGCATACCTTTTTTCTTTTTTTCTCCGCAGTTTCGGCTTCAGCGCATGTCTTGGGGACACTTGTCCGTGGGAGTGTCAGGGTAACCCTTCTGGATCTTGATCGCTCTGCCTGGTTTGGCGGGCAAAACCTGGTCGGGGGGGGGGCTTGAAGGTATATCCGGAATTTGCACTTGTAATCTTGACGAACCTGGTCTTGCGTTGCAGACAATAGGGGGTCGCGAGAGCATTTATGTGTACACACACACACATATATATATATATATACATATGTGTGTACAGGGTATCAATGCATTGCGCAGTGTACCTATGATTCTTTGACGGTTTCCCGGCAGTTTTCTTTCCAAATCTACCGCCAGTCTTTGGATTCGTAGGCAAGCGACAAAGTTCTACAAATAGGCTGCCCAGTGCTACCTGTGTTTTGAACCCTTTCGCAAAGAGGCCGCGCGTTGCTTTGCGCACATTGCCGCGTGTGGCGCGCAGCGGCACACACGTAAATGCATGTTGGTTTATTCTGTTTCCTTGCGTGAAGGTGGGTTGGCAAGTTGGATCTGGCAGCCCCCCCCACCGTCGGATTCTGCACGAGGCCAGGTGGGTTCCATCTTGTCATGGTGAATCGTCACCTCCACCGCCCCACGCTGCCGGAGTTGTCGGAGCTGCTGGCGCCGGGCGGCCCGCCCGGCGGAGTTTAGTCCAGCGGTCAGAGTGTCCTCGGATCGGTAGTGTTTCGGAGGATTTTGAGTGCTGGGAATCGATTCGTGGACATTGGCCTTGCTTCACTCCCGTGCTTTGCGCTCGAGATGTAGTTGTTTGTTCACCTCGGCCGTTTTAGCTCAAGGCTCAAGGGTCGGGCTTGGTTGTGTGTCAGTGCAGTTGTGGGAGCGCCCAACTACTGCATCAGGCCATAGCGAAACAGCCCGCACAAAGTTGCCCTGTTCGCCGCAAACTGGCGAAAGCCCTGATTGCGGCATGGAGTGTTGCAAAAGTCAGCGCATATGTGGCACTTCTGTGATTGTGGAGGTCAACACGCCCTCTCCGGCATGGAATAATTTGTACGACGGATTTTGGTACCGCAAGGAGGACGGTAAATTCATGTGCGAGATCAACCAAAGACAGCTGTTGATCAACAGCCTCTCCACGCTTGCACTTCGGGAGGTGCTCCCTGGCACGCTGCTGCTCCGCATTAACGAGACAGATTTTATCGGCCAGGTGTCTTTCGATGCGCAGGCTGTAATCATTTGGAGCAACGGGGAAGTCTGGTTGAGAAAGTGAAACCCATCAGAATGGGCGGGCTTTTTGCTAGACAGACCTGATTGTGTGAGTGTGTGCGTGTCCGCACCCTCCTCTTCGCCCAAATTCGGAGATTACTCCGATGTTCGATGCCAAAGGCACGTGACTGAAGTGACTACCAGAGGTTGCATTGACTAATGAGGGACTGTGATCGACATATTCTGTTGCTCAATCGCTTATTACGACTTAGTGCTACCACCTCCTCTGGTAGCGACAGTGCAGCGTTGAACTCCATTAGCCACCTGCTTTGCGGCCCGGTGGTGTGTTGGAGACTGGAGGCTTGGGCATGAGGGAAAAAGCAGAGTTTGCCGCGCATTGATGGGACATGCAGATATGCACTCCATGCTGCCTGTGCCATTTTTCTGTAGGCCTAACTCAAGGTTGACGGGCGCCGCAGCTTTCAACAGCAAGCTGCAAAGGAGCGGGCCACGAGGAGCATTCTGGGACAAGGGACAGGACGGACCGAAAGTCATGTAGGGCCACGTGGCTGTGTCGCAAGATACGGGATCTCTTGAATTATTATTTGTTCTTGGTTTCCCAACATCCACGCCACCATTTGAGGGAGCATGTTTGTTTCGAGACCTTCCATCACACGCAGAGATCTACAAGTGCTGGGGTTCTCCAGCAGAGGAGAATTTGCCCCTTAGCAGTTGTTTGAATCAAGACCGGCACCTGCGTATTTGGGAAACGCTCCACATCCAGCTTACGTGCCTTGAGCAAAGAGCCATTCTGCAGAGCACACAGACCCATAGATCCCGCAGGTGACCCAGAGGTGACCCAGAGGTGACCCAGAGGTGATCCAGAGGTGATCCAGGTGATCAGAACCGTCCATGGCTTGGCCAAAGTAGCGACTTCAGCCCGTCCGCATGCTGTGCGGTGGGCCGAGCGGCCCGGGATGGAGTGGTGCGAGGCGGACATGCAGCGGGCGCTGCGGGAGAGTTTGGAGAGCTCGGGGCCTCGGCTGGGCCAGCCACTGTCGGCCCAGACCATGCGGGACATGGGCATCTACTTCGAGAGCCAGCCCCCAGGCGCTAGGGGGAAGAGAGGAAGGGAGGGAAGGGACGACGGTAGGAAGGGATGGGAAGGGATGGGAAGGGAAGCGGAGGGAAGGGAAGGGAGGAGAGGAGAGGCGAGAGTGCTTCCCTGTGATTGTCCGACTTCCAGAATTTGTATGCAGAAATCATCAAGGCGCTTGCAAAAACCCTCAGTTGGCGCGCAAGGGCTGACATTCACTTAGGAGATCCACCTTGGCTGTTGGACAGTTTGACACCACAACTCTATCTGAGTGCATTTGATGGTCCAATGCAAGGCACTGTGGCAGCTTTTTCGGCGGCGCTCTCACACATTTCAGACATCAGATTGGGGGTGAAGCACCTCTGAAAACAAGTCTTACTAGATGTGGCTAAGTTCTTCAACACTCGAACGCCCGTCTTGACTCCGACCAAGCTTTTGGTGGAAGCCAAACTTCAGTTACTGCCTTTCTGCACAACAGAAGCTGATGTCTTAACATTTGGTTTCTGCTCATAGCAAAGAATGAATAGAAGGTCTTATTTGCGTCCAAGTGTCCCTGGTACGTTGTCCATGACGGTGCGAAAGGATTTGGTGTCTTTTGCACATCCGGCATTATGGGGATGCGGAGGTTTTGCAGGGGTCACCGGATTTCCCTGTACGTTTCGATTTGCAGGTGAGTTCTGCTGGACCCCTCTTCGGAGTGTTGGTGACGGCGGCTTTGGTTGGTGGATCTGTCAGGCTCAGACACTTGCGGCCTCAACGCGCTGAATAACCTCTGCCAGCGGAACATGTTCTGCGTGGAGGAGGGTGAACATGTCGGTGGTTGGTTAACCTTTTGAGTCTCGGTGTCATTTTTCCGCTGTTTTTTGGGGACCCATTTAGTGTGTGGGAACCAAAGGGAAACCGAAGGAACACCAACCATTTAGGAGTTCTTCTATTTGAAGACAATCCATGAATTCATTTCGAGGGCTGTCAAGAACGGGGCTTGTGTTTTCGATTCCCCGCTTCGTTTTCTCTTGTGCCGTCAGATCCTAGCATCTGGCTATTTGCAATCAATATGCTGATCACCTGTGCAACTATGGACTTTCACATGACGTAGGGATCCCAGAAGCTGCGAGGTACACATTGAGGTATCAGGCATGCTTATGAGTTAACAGAGAATAATTTCCTGGAGTTTTCATCTCAGCGAAGTATGTCCAAAACGGGTTTGTTGTCCAGCGACGTGTTCTTTTTCTCCACCAAAAACATAGCAGAGGCTTTGTTGTGTAAGATCGCCTGCAGATAGCTTCAGATTTCACAGACAAACTACAGGCAGAGATTGCACAGAGAGGTTGTGCGCGGAAATGCACAGGGATTGCTGCACAGAGAGATTGTGCAGATATTGCACGGAGAGATTGCACGAACAGTTGGCGCAGAGAGATGTCACAAAAGGACTCAGAGAGATTTCGGGGAAATGCTCGAAAACTCTAGCTCCGGAAGGCCTGCACGACATCCTCGACATCCTTGAGTCTATCACACGGTCCCCCAAATCTGAAGGTCAACCTGGAAATGCTTCCGGCGCAGGACCTACAGCAGGCGGAGGTGCGCCACGCGCAGCTGACCTCCGGGGGGAGCTTCGCGCAGCGCCCGGCGCTGAGCGACGCCCCCAGCGGGTTCTTCGACGTGGAGGACGGGCCGGAAGGGGCTTGGGAGGCTGCAGCTTTCTTTTTTCCTCGTTTTTTCGCGGGCTCGGGGATTGTTGCAGCGTACACTGGGGTGCCTTTTTGTTCTCCCTTGCCGCTGTTACTCAGGGACGGCGTATCAGAGTTGCCCGATACCTCCGCGCTTGCAACCACCCTGCTTCGGGATTTTATCGGCTGAATTGTTTGGCAATGTTGCATCGGCGGTTCTGTAAAGATTTGATTTGGGTCTTCCCGAAGTTTTACGATCTTATGGAGGGCTCCAAATGATCATCCAACTCTTTGCAAGGACGTGATACCAGGAGTCGAGCTTGGTCTTCCTAACCTGGACTTTCCCAGATTGGTGCGTCCCCCTTGATTGACCTTTCAAACCGAAAGAAGCTGCCCTTCCTCTCACAAACATAGCATTTGTTGTCCTCTTCAAGGGATTTGTCTGGGTGCCACCGCGGTGTGGGGGTCGGGAGCCCGAGGCCCTGAAAATTGCAGCGGCGCAGCGGGATTTGGAGATTGTTGACGTGGAGCCGGTGCCAGAGTATAGGCCATGAGTAGACAAGGGGCTGCTCAAGGGGATGCGTCCATCCCAAGGCCCTCAGTGAAGGCTGTTCAAAAAGGGGCTGCGCTTCAATTTGGGACCACCAAGCCTTGGCTGCAAGTTGAAGCCTTCAAAACCGTGCAAGAAGGGGGTCACGCGCAATTGCCACACGGCTGGTGGAGTGAGGGGCAGAAGCGGCGGCTGTTGGAGCTATGTGGAGTGTGTTTGTGACAGTGTGTGTGAGTTGATCCGGTTCCGTTGCGAGACTGGGGAGGTGGGTGGTGTCGGCCTCGGTGTTGTTCGCGTTGGTTTCGGAGGCAAAGTGGAGCGCACGTTTTTGCGAGACACCTTTGCCATTTGCAGGAAGCAATGGCAAAGAACAGCAACAAAGTAGGTTTGTTCCAGTTGAGCAGCGCCCAACACCCCCATGGGCCATTTGAATAGGCGGTTCAACCTGGTTTAGTAGGGATCGGATATTTACTAGTCCCTATATAAACCTTGCTCACCATGTCAGTAGAACCCAAAGTGAAAGGGGTTTGGTTGCTCTGTCGGCAGGCCATCGCACCGGTCTCGTCGCAGGGGCAGCCGCTGCTATGCCTTCGCGGAGGCAGCGCAGAGCTACGGGGACGGCTCCTTCCTGCCGCTGGGGCCGAATAGAAATGGGCGTCGGGGTGTTTGTTCCACTGGAACCTCCCCAAATAACTTCGACTTTCCGTTTGGATTCCCTTCAAAACCACCCCAAAAACCTAATGGATTGATTGATACTTGCTGCACAGGCCATTCTTGTCCAGCAAGCTTGCATAGATCCCTGGTTGATTTTGACAGGAAGTGCAAGCTATTCGGGGTTGCGATGTCGAAGAATGTCGTGAAACTCCATCACCTCCCCCTTCGTGGCTGGTTGTTAAAAGCGAACACCGGTGAACCGCGGGTGAGTTCAAAAGAAGGCCAGGGGTGGATATTTGCGGAGATCTGCAGCAAGAGCCGTCAGCTGTCCCAAGCATCCATCTTCTTTTTTGGATTGTTGGGTTTCATTCTCGCGCAAAAGAGGCCCCAAACGGGACCCATGATTTTGCGCACCTCCGCTTGTCGATTTGGGCATTCTCCGCCCGAAAGCGAAGCGGCCAGGCTCGGCTTCCTGGTCTACGACCGGCAGCCTGGGCAGATGCACTACTACGCCCTCAGGCATCCAGTCGCGAGGGGTTGTCGGCACGACCCCCTGTCGAAGTGGCGGAAATAAACCAGACACCTGAGACCTCTGTTGCAGCGCGTTCGATGGACTAGAAGCACCCTGCCCTTTCGAAAGGAGTTGTATGTTGCCAACCATGGAAGGCCCCCCATATATCCGAAGTGCACTCAAATCGAGAGCATGAGCTCACAGGGGAACTCTTTCTGATCCTAAACACTGGTCAGATGTCGTGTATGTGCCTTGGAGGGCAGAACGCTCCAACGGACTTCTCCGCGCGCCCTATTCAGCCATGCACCAAGCACGACTGTTGCCTGCGAACTTGAACTTGAACTTGAGGTCGACGTCAACCTGTGCTTACTTAGATGTGGTTGGACGCCAAAATCGCCACCCAGGTGAGCGTCAAGCACTCAGCATCACAAGGAACCATGCTACAAGTACATGTTGCAAGTGGTGTCACATCTGGTCGCAGAGGCTGCCAGTGGCATGTCTGCCACCCAGCCGTACGAGTCACCAGCTTTTGAGGCATGCGGTTGGATGCCAAATTCACCACCCAAGCGAGCATCGAGTACCCAGCACCACAAATAAATATGTTTTTTTTTCTCCTTTTTTTTTTTTTTAAAACATGCTGCAAATACCAGCTGCAAGTTGTGTCACATCTGTTCACGGTGGCTGCCAATTGCATTCCGCAAAAGGGCCTGCCACCCCGACGTACGGGTTGCCAGTTTCCGGCAAGGGCACCCTGAGGCAGAGCATCCGCTCTTCAGCTTCCGATGCTCTCCGGCCTTGCCAAGGGGCAGCTTCGCACTCGAAGACCAAGTGTCGCCGAGACGGCGCATCAAGCCCGCACTGACATCCAACCTCAACGCCACAACGCTCCGCCTGGAGGGCCTCACGGGTGGAGGCTTGCGCCTGTGCGTCAAGCTCCACCAAGCAAAGGGTGTTCCGCCCCAAAGGCGGGAGCCCGTCAGTCTTGGCATCAGTGTCCCAGTTTTCCTGCATCCAGGCTTGCTCCGCCGCGCGGCGAACTGAAGCCAAGGTGTGGAAGCCTGGTGAGTGCTTGCCCAAAAAAGTGTGAACAGCTCCGGCTTCGTCTTGGGTCCGGTAAAGCAAAGGCTGCCACCTCGGCGATGCCCGGTTGCCCACCTGCCTTCCCAGCAAAATGCCCTCCTGTCGCTTCCACTCATAGCGTACCGTTAAATGCGAGAGCAAAGTCAACGTTGGTCCCGACGCTGGAAAACCTGCGTGAGCTGCTCGAGGTCGGGTGTAGCCGGCCCCGCCGAGAGGTTGTAGTAGATGCCCAGCAACTTGAAGGAAGTCTGTGGGGGTCCAAGCACCTGCTGCTCCGCGGCCAGTCTGGCCACCATTGCAGGCCGATTGGCAAAGGAAGCAACCTTGGCAGGGTGGACAACGAGGTCATAGAAGTCGTCGACCACTGGTCAGATGTCGTGTGTGTGCCTTGGAGGGCAGAACGCTGCAACGGACTTCTCCGCGCGCCCTATTCAGCCATGCACCAAGCACGACTGTTGCCTGCGAACTTGAACTTGAACTTGAGGTCGACGTCAACCTGTGCTTACTTAGATGCGGTTGGACGCCAAAATCGCCACCCAGGTGAGCGTCAAGCACTCAGCACCACAAGAAACCATGCTGCAAATACATGTTGCAAGTGGTGTCGCATCTGGTCGCAGAGGCTGCCAGTGGCATTTCTGCCACCCAGTCGTACGAGTCACCAGCTTTTGAGGCATGCGGTTGGATGCCAAATTCACCACCCAAGCGAGCATCGAGTACCCAGCACCACAAATAAGTATAAAAACCCATGCTGCAAATACCAGCTGCAAGATGTGTCACATCTGTTCACGGTGGCTGCCAATTGCATTCCGCAAAAGGGCCTGCCAACCCGACGTACGGGTTGCCAGTTTCTGAAGCGCCGCCTTGGACCAGGCTTTGGCCGCATCCCACCTGCCGGTATCCTGTGCCCACTGCAGCCGCAGAGGCTGGAGCACATGCATCCTCATCTGCCTTCGCGTTGAGCGCCTGGCACAGGCCAGCGTCAAGCCGCCAGTGATCAGGGGGAGTCCACTCTAATCGCTTGCCGTGGGATGGAATCCATGCCACCTCTGTGCCGGCGGGAATGGCCAGCCCACTCCACCAGAGACACAAGCAATGATTGCACCAAAGCCATGCTGATTCGCTCTGCCCGACGCTGGAAAACCTGCGTGAGCTGCTCGAGGTCGGGTGTAGCCGGCCCCGCCAAGAGGTTGTAGTAGATGCCCAGCAACTTGAAGGAAGTCTGTGGGGGCCCAAGCACCTGCTGCTCCGCCAGTCTGGTCACCATTGCAGGCCGACTGGCAAAGGAAGCAACCTTGGCAGGGTGGACAACGAGGTCATAGAAGTCGTCGACCACTGGTCAGATGTCGTGTGTGTGCCTTGGAGGGCAGAACGCTCCAACGGACTTCTCCGCGCGCCCTATTCAGCCATGCACCAAGCACGACTGTTGCCTGCGAACTTGAACTTGAACTTGAGGTCGACGTCAACCTGTGCTTACTTAGATGCGGTTGGGCGCCAAAATCGCCACCCACTCAGCATCACAAGAAACCATGCTGCAAATACATGTTGCGAGTGGTGTCACATCTGGTCGCAGAGGCTGCCGGTGGCATTACTGCCACCCAGTTGTACGAGTCACCAGCTTTTGAGGCATGCGATAGGATGCCAAATTCACCACCCAAGCGAGCATCAAGTGCCCAGCACCACAAATAAGTATAAAAACCCATGCTGCAAATACCAGCTGCAAGATGTGTCACATCTGTTCACGGTGGCTGCCAATTGCATTCCGCAAAAGGGCCTGCCAACCCGACGTACGGGTTGCCAGCTTGAGCACACGCAGGCATGCCTCATCTGCCTTCGCGAGTGCCCGGCACAGGCCAGGGTCAAGCCGCCAGTGACCAGGGGGAATCGCTTGCCGTGGGATGGAATCCAAGCCACCTCTGTGCCGGCGGGAATGCCAGCCCCCACCTCGCGCCAGCAAGGCAACACTGAAAGGTGTTGGGCCGCCCGCAAAATTGCCACGCGCTCAGCCGCAGCAGGTGTTTGCTCAACACCGGTAACCTGGCCCTGGATCACGAAGGTGTCTCCCTGATCGTATGCCGCAACTGCCCATGCCGCCCGCTGCCACAAGGTCAGCCCCGCCTGCACCAGGCAGCCACCATCCGTGGCTAGCAGCGGCGTTCGTCCTGCCTGCCGAGCACGGGATAAGAAGTTCACCAGGCCTCTGTCAAGGACAAATGGCTCCTCTTCCCGAACCTCCGGCAAGGGCACCCTGAGGCAGAGCATCCGCTCTTCAGCTTCCAATGCTCTCCGGCCTTGCCAAGGGGCAGCTTCGCACTCGAAGACCAAGTGTCGCCGAGACGGAGCGTCCAGCCCGCACTTGCATCCAACCTCAACGCCACACCGCTGCAGGATGCGGCCATCCACAGCCGCCGCCGTGGCCAAGGGCCTCACGGGTGGAGGCTAGCTCCACCAAGCAAAGGGTGTTCCGCCCCAAAGGCGGGAGCCCGTCAGTCTTGGCATCAGTGTCCCAGTTTTCCTGCATCCAGGCTTGCTCCGCCGCGCAGCGAACTGAAGCTAAGGTGTGGAAGCCTGGTGAGTGCTTGCCCAAAAAGGAGTGAACAGCTCCGGCTTCGTCTTGGGTCCAGCCCCAGCGGTAAAGCAAAGGCTGCCACCTCGGCGATGCCCGGTTGCCCACCTGCCTTCCCAGCAAAATGCCCTCCTGTCGCTTCCATTCATACCGTACCGTTGCAAACGCGAGAGCAAAGTCAACGTTGGTCCTTGGGCGGCCAAGCGCATGCCGCGCCAGAAACCTGGACCGCCCAGGCGCCGCAGAGCCGCCCCAAAGAGCGTTTTCCACCTGATGGTTCCAAGCATTGACATCGCTCTTGCGGTAGTGCTGCCAAGGGCCAGCCCACTCCACCAGAGACACAAGCAATGATTGCACCAAAGCCCGGCGCAGGCCCAAGGACCGCGCCACCATGCTGATTCGTTCTGCCCGACGCTGGAAAACCTGCGTGAGCCGCTCGAGGTCGGGTGTAGCCGGCCCCGCCAAAAGGTTGTAGTAGATGCCCAGCAACTTGAAGGAAGCCTGTGGGGGTCCAAGCACCTGCTGCTCCGCGGCCAGTCTGGTCACCATTGCAGGCCGATTGGCAAAGGAAGCAACCTTGGCAGGGTGGACAACGAGGTCATAGAAGTCGTCGACCAGCCCGCCTGCCCTCGCAGCGGTGAGCAGGGTGCCCAAAGCATATGGCCCAACAGCCCACAAAGTCCTATCATCCACATACCCGTTGTCGTGAGTCTGTGGTTCCCTCCGGCCGGCTTGGCTGCTCGGGCCCAGACTGCCATCAGAGTGTTCATCAGCAGGGGGCTGAAAGGGCAGCCCTGCAAAAGGCCCCGACGGACCCGAACGGGCTCGGCATCAAACTCCCGGTCCAGGCCGAGGTAGCGCTCCTGCTTGACATAGAAGGCCTTGAGCAAGTGGGCCAGGGAGGCCGGCCCCAAATGCAGGGCTGTGTCAATGGCCTGTTCTGGCACCACACTTTCTGACATCTGCCTTGTGACCTTCCCTCAGCGGCCGACTCCAAAGCCCCGAAGAGGTGGTTGTGGATGTCGTGGATGCCGCGGCCCGAAATGGCACCGAAGAGCTCCGCACCAGCCCATGTTTGCACCCAATCACGCAGTCTGCGGCAAACAGCCCGCCAAAGCACGCTGCTGACAGCGATGGGGCGAAGGCCATCAGAATCTGGTTTGGGGACCAGCGTGACCCGCACCTTGCACCAGCTGTCGGGCAGCTTTGAAGATCGCAAGCCACATGTCCACAGGCAAGCCATGGATTCCCAAAATGGTTCTGGGAGCAAAGCCAAGTAGTTTGCTGACCAGGCGTCCATTCCAGCCGCACGCCCACGGCACTTGACCATGGCCTTGAAGATCTCCGTGCCCGTGACCTCGGCAAGGTCGTCCTGCCGCCTTGCCCCGCGCGGCACGGTTCCTTCCAAAAACTGCTCAACTGTTGGCTTGTCCGGGCCCGGACCACGCTCCCAGTAGGCTGCCCATACCCTGCGCTGCTCGGCCAGCTTGTCCTTGGCAGAGAGGGGCTCGTGGAAGGCGTCAAGCTGGGCGGGTGGGCGGAGCGGCCCGGTTGACCCAGCGCGAGGCCTTGCAGAAGTCAAACTGCACCTGCTCCTTCCAGTTCCTGAGCCGCTGCCGAGAGTGTTCCTCAGCTTCTGTAGCAGCCGCGTCCAGTGCTTGGTGTAGGATGTCAATCATTTCACCTCCATCTAAGCCAAATTCAGCCGCTGCCCCGCGAACCTTGGCTGCAAGCCGCTGCCTCTGACTCATGTCATGCTTGTGCAGAAACGAGTAGTTCTTGAGCGCGGCGTGCCAGACGGCGCAAACGGCGCTCCCGGTGGCTCTGGAAAGTAGGCGCTTTTGCCGAAACAGCCGGGGGACGGGTCGGGGCAGGCGCCTGGCGCCGAGGGGGTCCGGGGCCGTGGGCCCCCAAGGCTTCCTCCGCCAAGTTGGACAAAAAAGTCCACGCTTCCTCCACCTCATTTCTCTGCAAATACCCAGAAAAAATGGTGTCGCCATCATCTCGTTGCCACAAAGCATGCCATGCCTCCGTTGTGATAGCCAAATCAGAGAGGCCTCGCCTTACAGGGAGACGAGGCAAATCCGTGCTCCTTGAAGGGCCATATCATAGTAGACCAAGTCATGGTCAGCAGGGCCACGAAGCTGGCCGTGGCGGCACATAACGACTCCAAGCGTATGGAGGCCAAAGTCGATGGCGCCCGTGTAGTTGTTCTGTGCGTTGCGCCTGGTGCCAAGGAAAGCATCACCGCAAAGGTACTCATACGGAGCTCGCCAACGGCCGCAGGCGCAGGCCGCAGAGAGCGGCCAGCAAGTGCGTGGCATGTTCCAGTCTCCCACCACAAGGGTCTCCTCCCCAAACTGAGCCGCGAAAGAGAAAACGCCCTCTGCCAAACTGCCCCCCAACACCTGGTCCGAAGCGGGCAGGTGGAGGTTAAAGCACAAGAGTGGGCGCTGTTGAGGCCTGAAGATTCTAACAGCCATGCCCCGCCCCGGCGGCAGAAGGTCCGCAGGGAGCTTGACGGCCTCAGCCGGCCACCGACTGAAGCAAAGTGTACCACCCGAAGTTTGGTTCTGGGCGTCCACGCCCTGAGATCCCCAGTGCGCTGTCCAGCCAGCGCTGCGAGCACCTTGAAGCACTGCCCCCCAAGAAGCATCAGGCACCCTACTCTCCTGGACGAAGAGAATGTCCACGCCCAGGTCAACACCCATTGACAAAACTGTGGAAAGTCTGCCCGTCAGTGTGCACACATTGAGCGTGCCTAGCCGCATGAGATGCGGCTCAGTCATCGCCACGGGTGAGCCTCACCAAGCTGGCCGGCGCGGCCACCTTTCTGGCGCGGCTCTGCGCCTCCAACTCCTGCGCTGGGCACACGCCCAGCACCTGCAGCACCTGGCGCGCAGCGCCAGCGACTGGCTCAAGGACTCGATGGCCTTGGTCTTGCGCCTCTTGCCCTGGGTGGTGCAGGTTCGCTGCCGCAGGCGGGGACCTCCCCACATGCCTTGCATCCGAAGGAGACCTCGAAACTGTAGCTGTTCTCGCCCGTGCTTGTTGGCCAACACATGACAACAGGGTCTCGATGGCCCGTGAAGGTATCCTGGTCCGCATCCTTCTCAGCCGCCTGCTGGCTTTCGACCTTGGCAAAGATCTCCAACAAGCGCGCTGCCCCACTCTTGAGCGCCTGGGCATGGTCCCCATCCATGATCTGCTGCAGCTTGCTGCGTAGCCGCTGTCGGGCCGGGCCAGTGGGGCTGCGCGTCACATCGCAGCGTGTGCGGCCCAGCTCTTTCAGGTTGGCCGAAGTGCTGGCACACCTTGTGCAAACATGCAGCTGCTGGGTTTCCCTGCGCTTGCCTGGGCCTTCAGCCGCAACCATCTTCATCTTCTTGGGCGCTGCGGGCGCGCTCTTCAACGTAGGCAGCGGTTGCTGCCCCACTTTGCGTGCAAGAGTCTGAACCTTCCTGGGCATCACCCGGCCCTGTGCGTGAAACGGGGCTTCCTCCTCACCACTGCCATCCGGCCACACACATGCTGTGGAACATGCGGGGGCCACCTGCGATGCCAGAGTGTCTGCCGCAACGGCTTGCTGCCGATCAGCCACCAACACCACAATCGGGCCCTTGCCCTTATACTCTGCCAAACTGGAGTAGGGCACGACGTCGCCTCCCCAGTCGGATTGGCGAAGCTGCCAGTCAAGCAGCCGAGGCGCCACCTTGGTGGATTGTGTTGCGCCACCCTTGCCTTTGCCTGTGTCGGCCTTGGAGCGGTTGTCAGGCGCCCCTGCCTTGGGCACTCCCCCCTTCCCGTTAGTAGCAGTGGGGGCTTGGGAGCCCCCCCGTTCAGTGCGCGAAGTGCTCGGTGAGGGGGGAGCACCCAGTGGCGGGATCAGCCGCGCGGCGCCCTTCCTCTTCTTCGTCTTCTTCTTTTTGGGCACTGGCTTCTGAGCCGGCTGCGTGACATCGACGCCGCCCCCTTGGAACATTGAAGCCAGCCCTTCTCCACCCAGCAATTGCTCAAAAAGCTTGTTGCCTCCCTGTGGCATCAGAAGCAACAGCAAAATTCTGATGAGCTTTATGGCTCCCTCGCCATTAAGCAACTCTGCAAGTTGCTTTTCGATCTGTCTCCTTCGCTTGGCAGCCTGCCCCCCTGGTCCGGGGTGGCTTGCCTCTCCTACTCTGCACCCTAGGTACCCACATCTTCTGAACAACTTCATGCCAAAACTGCAGAAGGACAAAGGCAGGATCACGGCTGTAACCGATACTTGCCCGGCCTTCTTCCGAGACCCTGGCCTAAGGCCCATTTCTGACTCAAAATTGTGACCGGCTAGCCGGTCAAGAGGCTCATACTGGCTCAGGCGCGCCAAGCCCAAGTTCCACAAAACCAATCCATGCATCAAGCAAATCACAACCAACACAGACATCGCAGTCTCTCTGGCCTCTCTTCTGGAGGTGGCAGGCCTCCAGGATGCCCGTATCACCGTTCGCAGCCTCACCGAGAGGCCCCGCTTCCACGGAGGGCTGGATGCCCAGGACGTCGGTGAAGCGGAAGCTGTTGCCTGCGAGAAGCAGGCATAAATACAAGCCACCACTCCCAGACTGGAGACCCATCGGCTCTAGAGGGAGTCTGTCGTCAAACTGAAGCTTTTGTCTTGCCGAGACCTCAAGGCTGTAAGCACAAAGAGGACGACTCAGGGCGCCAAGGCGATATCCAAAAATAGGGGACCTCAAAATTGGTTGGTTTGCTTCCCCATTCAAGCCAATTCAAACCTGGGTAGGCGAAGGTTAGTAAGGCACAGTCCAAACCATAGATAGGTTCGGATATCCGCCCTTTTGGCTATGTTCCCATTGGTTTGGGTACATTTGTTTAGTAGTAGGTTTGAATGTGCCTCATCATGAGAGGGTTTCTACGCTGAATACCCTAAATATGGCAAGTAAGGGAACAAGGAACTCCTGTAGTTTGCCATGGCGTTGCGGTTGAGCATGGCCTGTTCACGACATCCATATGAAACGGCTTGCGAGGCGCATGGAGCGGATGCCGGGGCACTGGCTGCGCCTGGACTCCCTGCCCCCCCACGCGGAGCCCAGGAACTGCCTGCTGCGGGAGTCCGAGGTGTGGGAGATCTACGCGAACAGCGGCTCGAGTGAATCCATATGAACCTGAGTTTAAAAGTGGGGACGCATTGGACATCATTTAGGCGGGGGTTCATGTCCACTCAAAAATGGCTGGTGGTCCCCCATGAAAGCCATGTTCTCCTTCTCAGCCTGATGTAACATCTCCTTGTCCACTTTGAGAGGAGTTTCCTCTTCGTGTGATGTTTGAGAGACCCTCTTCACACCAACCTTAAAATGGGTTCCCCAAAAACGAGCACACACACACAAACACAAACACAACTACACACACACACACACCACGACCACGACCACAAGCACGAACACAAACACAAACTCAAACGCAAGCACAGGCACAAGCACAAGCGCATACCAACACCAACACGAGCACGCGCACGAGCACGAGCAGGAGCGCGAGCAGGAGCACCAGCAGGAACACGAACGCAAGCACACACACACACATGCATGCATGGACTTCAACAGAGACGCTTGAGAGCTTCCATCGTTCCCTTACGCCCCCGGATGGGTTCTCAGTTCTTTTATTGAAACTATGTATGTACATATAAATATTACATATATATATATTATACATATATATATATACACACACACATCTGCATAGATCAACCATCAAGTCAATACATGAACTCAATTGCAAAACCACTCAAAGGGTGGAAATTAATCTGGCACTCACCTTTGGGGGTACCCTCCTGAATATCAACACGATGTGGACGCCCCAAAACTGGGGACGGCCGAAAGGAGGTTCCTCCACAAGTGAGTGCTGCTGGCGTTCTTTGTTCATTAGTGTAATTGTTGCCGTGCAGGTGCGCAGCAAACCACGCAAAAGCGAGTGCAATCGGGTGAGTAATTTTTCCGGGTGAGTAATTTTCGGAGTTGGCATTCGTGTTGGGTTTTGCGTAAATGGAAAAGACCCATTGTGACGTCCATAGGCGAGGGAAACAAATGGGACTCGCCCACTTTGCAGTTTCCCATCTTTTTGGACACAGGGGGACTTCCCGAAGACTTCAAATGAAAAACACCCATTCATTTTGGATTTGAGAAACACCCATTTTTGGGGAAACCATGATTTCATCATGTGGGTGCGTCCGAAAAATATGGGTCCTCCTTTTGGTCGGCATTTAAGTAGACACCAACATGCAACCAGCCAGCTTTCGGGGGGTCCCCCCACTTTGGAAACTCCCGAATTCGGGTTTGGCTCCCTTTGAAACATCCAGGGGGTCACCTTTTTGAGAAGCCTCCCATTTAGAGACGGGAGATGCGGCGTGAGGCAAGCCACTCTTCCAGTCCTGGCTGCTGCGGTGGTACCCCGTGGTCTTCCGCGCCGGCGCGGTGCGCCAGGCGGGCTTGATGCGCCCCCAAAAAGGGCTGTTTCTCTGTTGGGCGCGCCACTGGTGTGCGGGTCGTTTCCCATTCGTTTGCGTTCTAGGTTCCCTTCAAACGAATCTCAAAACGGGAATTTACCACCCCAAACAGCACTCAAACTTGATTTGTCTCTTTTTGTGGGGTGCTCCGGGAAGCAAAAGGACACCAACCGTTCAAGGTCCCTCAGTTGGAGACCCAACCTGTGAAAGCCATTTGGTCAGGTTTATTGGACCCCGGTCTCAACCCAAACTTTGATTTGGGCAGCCTTTCCCATTGTATTCGGGGGATACCTTCCATGTTGGGCGGGTTTTCAACAGGCCTCAGAAGGGGGAAGGTGGCAATCAATGAATCCAGCTGCTAAAGGGGCAATCCACTGCATCGGATGGCTTTCTGACCTACAGAAACTGTTGGGTTCTTTTTGCGTTGTCTTCCTTTGAACACCTTGTTGGTTTCCTCTTGTCTTCCTTTGAAGAAAGTAAACTGTACAATTATGGTCCCTGGTTTGAACACGTCCTCAACGAGGGAGCCGAAGACCGATCCCAGTCAAAATAGAAACTGGTGTGGTTTCCCCTCAATAGGGGGGTGACTTTGAGAACGGCAGAATCCGGTCCCTTGCAGCGGTTTCCTGCTGATTACGACTAAGGATTAGGGATCTCCCCCCATTTAGACAGCACTCCCTGCATTTCGCCTTGAACATCATACCACCAACAGAAAACTCATGTGACGATTTGGCCCAAAAGGTGATTCTTAAAGCAAGTGAGGGAAAACCAGGCAGACCTGTTTAGATGGCGCCAAGACCACCCTTTCGCTTCCAGCGCACCCGAAGTTCTTCAGGTTTGCCGGCTGCTGGAGCGCCGGGGCCTGCTGCTGTCGCCGGCTCGGGCGGCGCAGATCCTCAAGGACTGCACCTGAGGTTTTTGGCGAAGTTAACCCGGCCACCCAGCGGTGCCGCTTTGTTTCTTTCTTTTGGAGGGCAACTGCTAAGAAGGACGAGTGCGCTTTTGATCTGGCCACTGGGGGTCTGGCCGTTTCTTGCTTTTCTTTTCGTTGTTTTTGGGAGCGTTCCGCGCTGCGGAGATTTCTTGGGCATGTGTTGCCGAGGGTACAGCTTTCACCCCTGTCGATTTGGGAATGACTTGTATTGGAGTTGGTAGACGGGCGGAAATCGGAAGGTTTGGGACCCGGCAGGAGAGTGGCTGGTTGGTGTCGGCAGCCGCGCAGCGGCTGCTCGAGGCACGCGAGTTGGGCGGGCTTCGGGGCTTCGGTATTCCAGTTGCCACTAGTGGGCCACCTGAGTTTCACCCGTTGTTTGTTTTTCTCACATTTGTTAAATTTCAGTTTTGCTTCATGGTTCCATGGCTTGTGTGCTGCGGCTGGTGAAAGCATTGTGGGTGCCTGGGACCAGCGCATCGAATGTCATTGACTGGGCTGAATTACACTTTCTACTTGCGTCTTTGGGTGGCCATGGGAACTTGGGGTTTTGCAAAATGTCATTGGTGGATTTACATCTGTAAAGAACGTAAATGATCCCCGATTCATCGCGAACCCTGTTTCTGTTGATCCCACCTGTTTTTGGGCCCACAAGTGAACAGGCAAGATGGCAGTCAAGAGCAAAGAGCAGGTCCAGGCTTGGACAAGTCCTGGACCCTCATTCATCCCTCCAGCTGCGGGGGACAAGCGCGTCGGACATCGAAGGTGATGCCGCAGACCACGCTGCGGGAGCTGCTGGTGAAATTCGCCCGGCCCTCTGAGGCGGGCGGATTTGGCCTAGCTCAGAGGGCAGGGGGGGTGGTTCTGGGGACTCTTGGGATCAATGGATCCAGGGTTGCCACCCCATCTCAAGTGCCGCATCGAATTTAGAATTCTATATGCCGAATTTAGGTCCAAGATGCAAGATTGCTCCCAACAAACCTCCAGAAATCTTAAATTTTAGATGCCGTATTTAGATTTAACCGGGGGGCAGTCATGGATCCAAGATTGCTAGAGAATGTCGCCCCTGCAATTACAAGCCCTCCAACATAATGACGCACTTTCCTGCCATGATGGCAAGCCTGCGTAAATCTGCTGCACAAATAATCCCCACACACACACTACAGCCGATCTGCCTTTTCCAGCAACCAACCTTTCCGTTTTTCTGCCAATATTGCCTTAGTAGCCCTGCATCCCAGAAGAAGAGTAACAGATGCAAGCTAAAGCCAAGCCTTTGGTTTGCCATTGGATTTTTGTGTCCGCAGTCCAATCGATTCAGGCGGAGATGCGTGGGCTGCTGGAGGCCTCCGGCTGGGACCTGTCGCACGCGCAGCCGGCCATCGACCGAGTGCTGAAGCATCGCATCGCCCTGGCCAAGCAGGCGATCGAAAGACCATCGAATGATAATTCTGGTTGACCGGGACTTCCTGCAGACTGAATGGTTAGTAATATGTTGCTCCCATGAACATGACTCAATTTGCATATATATATATATATATCACTCCCCGTCAGTTTAGGGCACCTGCCTCCAGAAAGACCCCCCAAATATTCGGAAATCTTCTGAATACATCCGAGTTGACACTTTGAGGAATCCTAAACCTAACTGAACATCAAAACCCAATATCACATCAACCTGTTCAGCTGCCGGGGTTGTTCAAGGGTCATCCTTACTCCTTCCATTTTCAACAAATTGCGCAGTTGAGGGTTTTTTTTCTCCCGAAGACGCACACACCCCAGCGCCCCCAGGTGGAGGCCGGGGAGACCACTTTGAACGCCCTGGGCTTGTGCGACTGGGACCCTCACGGGGCCGCCGCTCTCTTGGCGTTGCAGCTGCCGGGGACCCAGCAAGAGGGGGTTGGAACCCCCAAAATGGTTGGTTTCACTTTGATTTCCTCTTACCACCTCTTCACAACATGGGTGGTTTCCATTTGGCTTCCCTTTGAGGCAACCTGAAATGGGTGCCAGAAACATCGGTTTCATTCAACACTTTGAGTTTGGTTTGTGGACATCAGACTGGCTACACTTAACAGTTGAGCTGGCGGCCTTAGGGCTCTTCCTGGTTTTAAGGTGTTCTTATCATTTGACTCGGGAAAAATCAACGCTTCTCAACTTTTTGGCTAAAGGCAGCAACAACCAAGTTGAGCGACCTCGCCTAGGAGCTGTCCATGACTTCCCTGCAACAAACTTGGATCAAAACGACACTAGCCTTATTGCCGATGTAATTTGGGGGGGAGGGTGGCCCACCCAAATTTCTCACACAACAAATTGGGGAGCCTACCCAGTTTGCAAAAAAAAACAACGACACATTTCGTCCAGGGCTTATATGGTAGACAAACCACACGTTTGTGAAGGTTTACGGCTTCTTAAGTTGTGATTCTGCAAGTCTGTAGTGATGTTTTCCCGTTGACCGGCTGAAAGTCTGACTGACAATCGATTTTGTTAGTAAACCTGGTAGTTGATGAACAGGGCGCTTCCATTTTTACCGGGTTTCCATGCCTTTTCTGCCGATGCCACCCTCAGTTCATGTGTCAGGCTTGCTAATTCAAGATTGCCAAAGAAGCACACTCCCCCCCTCCCAAATAACATGGAATCCAGTGTGCCATGCTCAAGAACCTTTGGGGTCATCACGGTTGTTTTTTCTTGCAACCTCTACCATGGTTGTCTCAAATGCGCATACAAGGATCCATGACCATCCCTACTAACCCAAGTAAGCAGGACTCTTGACCATGGCCCATGTGGGTGCGTCTGTGTGTCATTTTTGAGACCCGCCGCTGCGTGGAAAGAAAGCAAAGGGAAACCCATTGGAAAAGCTGAGAGTCGGGAAACTCTATCATCCCATGTTCATTCCAGGTTGCAAGCGATTGCATTGCATTGGGCAAAGCACTCTGGGAAACGTTTCAGGGGATCGAGGAATGCGTGCGAGTGGGATTAGAGCCTCTGCTGACTTATACACATATGATATGTTATATATATATATATATTGATTTGTAGGTGTTTTGTGTTTGAATTCAAGGCACCCAACATATATATATATATATATAATTATAATATATACATATATATATATGATGTACATATGTATATATATATATATACATATACACATGTATATGGGCAGAGGAGATGGATCGATTCGCTAGGCAGCTGGGCACCGAGAACTTGCCGGAGCTGCAGGAGGCGCTGCGCTTTGCTGGTGACGCCGACAAGGCCGAGGCCACGGTGAAGCTGAAGCAGGCCACGGGATTCTTCCCGTTGGCGCCGCGTTTGCGAGGGCCAACCATGTCCGGAGTTTTGGTCCGTTTGGGGCGAGGTCTACGGAAGTCAAGAAACAATCTCGCGAAAAACGGGGGGTTTCAAACACAAGCCCATGTTGTTGGGAAACAGACAAGTGATGCTGAATGGGTTCCTAGTTTCACAAGGGTGGAAATGCGGATCAGCTGCTCAAATGGTCTTCCGAATTGTGGTAACTGCAGTAAATGGAGGGAGGCTCTGACCCAAAAGACGTCAACTCAGCATCCAGCCACCATGTAACCATGGGCAGTGCAAGTGGCCAAAAGGCGAGACAATCAGGGGCTTAACTTTGTCTCACGGTGAGTCGAACTGCGCTGGGTCTTCACTGATTGGATGCCGTCGTTTT
>CAUJNA010003308.1:125000-137500 GCA_963377175.1 Effrenium voratum
TGCGGGAGGGGGTGGAATGGATTTGGTTGTGTCTCAAAAGACGCGACCCCCCAACATGATGGGTTTTGCCAGTGGTTTCTCTTTGAAGGAGGCCCAGAAATGTCACCCTCGAAGAAGACCGACCCACTTGAACAACCAGACCTCTGATGCTTGTTGTGGGGGGGATGGTCGAGACGACCACACGTTGATATCATTTCAAGGGAAGCTCCAAAGGAGGCGGTTCAAACGATTGGTTTGCAATGCCCAAACAAGAGGGATCATGCAGCACGTGGCAAACAACTGGACAAGTTGCGCTAGATGTCAATCTCCATGCCACACAAAAGCCCATTCTGTTTTAGCGGAGAGGATGCCATGGCGTAATGACCAGGCCGTATTTGCTCAAACATGAGTGGACATTTCGCTCGCCGAACTAGATGCTATTGGGATCTTCCTGGCGAAGGCTTTTGAACTGAGGTGACACATTGGGCCAGTTCAAAAGCCTTGATTTGATTTGTCTGAGGTGGTTGTGGCGGAGGCCGCCCTGGACCACAGCGAGTGGGACCCGCGCCAGGCCTTTCTGGCAGCCAGGACCGCCATGAGGTCCAAGTCCTTGGATCCGGCAATCAGTTTCGCGAGTGTCTGCTTGACCAAAGGCGTGGACCTTAGGAAACCTGTCTTGGGCGGTGTCTTTCTTTTGAGGCTATCCTTTTTTGGTTTGAAGGGAGACCCAAAAGACACCGAGTTTTGAAGCACCGAAATCCCCCGCCAGTGGCTTTGCTTGTCCTCCAAGCCAGGAACCTGGCCGCGGCGGTGAAGAGCACGCGGCGCCTGGCGAGCCAACACAGCTCCCGGCACTTCCCGGTGGATGCGGTGCTAGTGGCCCTGGTGGCCGCGGACCGGGTCAAGGGATCAAGGGGGTCGATGGAGGCAACATGGAACAGGCCAATAATTTGCGTTATTTTTCTCTTGTCTCGCTTCTCGCTTCTCTTTTCTTTCTTCTCTCTTCTCGTTTCTCTTTCTCTGTCTTCTTTTCTTTCTCTTTCTCTTTCTCCGTTCTCTTTCTCTTTTTCTGTTCTGTGTTGCTTTTGTTCTTTATCTTTGTCTTTGTCATTCTTTGTCTCCCTCTCTCTCTCTCTCTTTGCCTCTTTTGCCTCTTTCTCTTTCTCTGTCCCTTTTTCTGTTCTTTTTCATTCTCTCTTTATTTTTTTTTAAAAAATAAATAAATAAATGAATATATATATATATATATATATCTTTCCTCATGCTCTTGCTCTGTCTCTTTGTCTTTCGCTTCCGGTTCCTCTTCCTTTTTCAGTTTCTTTTTCTTTTTCTTTCTTGATTAGTATTATTATTCAATTATTATTATAATTATTATTATTAGTATTATTATTATTATTACTATTATTATTACTATTATTATTATTAATATTATTATTACTATTACTATTATTATTATTATTATGATTATTATGATTATTACTATTATTAATATTATTATTACTATTACTATTATTATTATGATTATTATGATTATTATTATTATTTTGGTTTGTTTCTTCTCTGTCTATATCTCTTTCTCTGCAGCTTACAACAATGACAAACACAAGAACCACAGACTTGTTCGAGTTTGACCCCCCGAAAGTCCGCAGAAGGTTCCGCCAGCGAAGTGACAAACGCAGACGACAACACGGTTTGTTACGGTCGACCCACCGAAAGTCCGCAGAGGATTCATCATTGATGGCTGCGCAGGTTGAAAACGCAAAGAACAACTTGCAGGTGGGTGAACATCGTTAAACACCGCGAGCTTTGAGGGTCGACCCGCCCAAAGGGCGCAGAGGGTTCACCGATCGCCTCTGTCAGGCGTTTGCGTGAGTGCAGCAGAGTAGAATTCATGCGTAAAGCCAACGTTGTCTGCCTCTCGCTATTCCTCAGTTCACGATTTCTTGCACTTTCATATCTATTTGTTTGGATTTCTTTCTTTCTTCATAGCCTTATCGCGCGTAGCGCATGCTTCGCTTAGACAGAGAGAGAGAGAGAGAGAGAGAGCAAGAGAGAGCGAGAGAGAGAGAGAGAGAGAGGGAGAGCTAGTACTACGGAAGTTTTTGTTAGACTTCCTTGTTGTGATGACATAGTTTGGCTTTAAAGCATCCGGCGTCTCCATTTGACTTGTTTAGGCCTTTGTAGTAGTTGAGCCGGATGATGGTGTCCTGATCAGGGGCAGAGAACAGTTTCTCGCTCGGGAGGCCTGACTTCTGGCGACATAGTGCAACTCATGCAAGTCCTGACCCTGTTCCGCCATGACATATCAACTCAAACCACACCACCGCGTGCTGCGTCCCAGCACATCGTACCACATCATTGTGTGGCACCATGTAGTGTCACCCAGCGCAGATAGCATGTTGCTCTATATTGATTCTCGACAGCCGCTACGTACTCCGCTTAGATGTTGCCAAGGTAAAACCAAAAACCACGAGCAGGGCTTTGAGCACGGCTCGGTATATTTCTTCGTAGCGATGGATGGGTGCGACCGTCACTCCCTGAGTTCCTGGAGTTGCCCAAAAGTTTTGAGAAGACGATTGTGGCAAACGAATTGGCTTTTGGCTTGATCCAACTCGGGAGCCTTTGCGAGGAGCTGCGGCCCAAGGCTGCGGTCGCGGCGCTCTTCGGGCACCCGGAGAGGCGCTCCAGGGAGGTGTCCCCGGCCCATGTGCCCGGCGCGGTGGAGCACCACCCAGAGGAGGAGGAGTCCAACTGCCGGATCTTGTAGCGGAGAAAAAGAGTCTGCATGGGTTTTGTTGGTTGGTTGGTTGGTGGGTGGTGGGTTGGTTGATTGGCTGCCTGGTTTGCTTGTTTGTTTGATTGTTTGTTTGTTGGTTGGTTGGTTGGTTGGGGACGTCCTTATGTGTACACATAGATACACATATGTGTGCGGGTGTGTTTGGCCGACTTGGGCATCAAAGTTGGTAGCTTGCACTGGCTTCCACCATACACACACATATTATAAGTAACACAAACACAAGCACATTTCACAAGAAAACGAAGACCTAGAACACCGAAGAGTGGAGAACACACACCCACACCCACACGTGAACAAACAAGAGGCAAGCACACGTGCATGCCAGGCTTGCTGCTCTTCCACACCTTCATGGAAGGCCTGGTGCTGGGATCGGCACTTTTTGCTTCCAATGGGCCATAGGTCTCGAAGAAACTTGTTGAACATTGGTGGCAAATTCTGCGTGAAGCGGCGCAGATCATACTTCGGATCTGCCTACCTGGTGCGTTGAGCTTGGGTTTTCCGATCCGTTTTTTGTTATTCATCATGGCCAATCCGGAGTTCACTCACAACGCGGTCACCAGAATGCGTTGGCCAAGTGTCGATTCAGCAACCTCCTCCTCCTCACAAGAAGTAGCACTTAAAGGCCCAGGCGTTTGAGCGAACAGGCTTCTATGTTGGAGGGTTGCGCATGGGAGCAGAGCCCCTTTCTTATCTCCAGCTCCACCTATGCAACCCAAGTATGTTTTTCTTTTTCTGGGAAGGCCCTTCTGGTTGGTTTCACAGGGTTGGAGCGCTCGTATTCTGGGGCGCCGCTTTTGAGATGACCCCCGGGCCCCAGCCCGGGCAGGCTGCTCGCACCCGAAAGAGCCGGAGCACCTCCTGAAGCACGGAGAGCTACAGCAGGTCTTTGGCTCCATGGACATTTTGCGGGACGAGGACTGGGCAGGGAAGGATTGGCTCCCAGCCCAAATCAGCCCCTTTCAAAAGACGCGGTCGATTTTATGAAATATACGCGGAGGTTGATCCTTCGGGGGTTTCAAGGGGTGGCAACCAGGGTTGGGCACAAGTTGATTGAACAACCAGCCTTTGGCCACCTTAGGAAGACCAACAGGTTGTGAAAACGATAGCTGGTTACAAACGTGTTTTAAACAGGGCCCAGGCCTGATACAAGGTGGCCTTTGGTCGCTCTTTGGTTCGAGTTTTTAGCCTCCATCTATTCCGAAAGCATGAAGCGGTCTCTTTTCCATTGTTGCACGGTTCGAGGAGGAACGCTGATGGGGAGATGCGCCAAACCAGCTCGAACGCGTAAAAAGCCAAACCATTCCCGAACACACGCACTGAAAACTCCAGGATAAAGCTGGGTCTTCTGTTTTCTGGCGGTAGATGCAGGTGGAAGTTGGATGCCCAGCACGGGGCACCTAAAATGTCGCAGGTAACCGCCTCGCCAGGAGCTTCCCGCTGAGGATGGCCGAGTCATGTCCTTCTTCGTGGCGAGGAAGCGCTAAGCCCAGGTCGCCGCGGTCTGCGTGTTGCTTCGCAGCTCGGTGGAAGGGGGATTGCCTGCGTTTGGACGCCGTTCCTTTATGCTTTTCCCACCACCAGTTTTTCCCACCAATTGATGATTTGTGCCAACAGAACGGCGGATATATGTTTTGCTACCGTGCCATCTACCCCAAAAATATATTTTCGAATTGTGCCATCTATCTGCCGGCTAGTGTAAATATTGCTTGTCAACCGAGTTCCAAGCTTTTGAGTTGGGAGTACGCGAGCAAGCCGATGGAAGACCCCAGAACCATCCTTTTGCGTGAAGATGGAGTCCACCCACTCGCGAGCCACCCGAGGCCGCTTGCGAAGCCGCCTGCCAGCCTGGAGGCGACAAGCTGAGGGAGGGGGGAGCCGAGTTCAGAGCGGCATCAGCATGGGCCTGGCACTGCAGCTCCGCACAGGACGGGACGCAAATCCACATGGAGTCTTGGGCGATTAATATCGCATCATGATGCAGGCCCTGCGATTCTTTTGCGCCAGGGCATGGAGCTGAGAAGCGGCACCCGCCGGGCTTCTTCTGAGCCTTTACGGCGGCCCCACCCCGCGCGTTTCGCTTGGAACGGTTTGGGCTTCTGCCTGGGCCGCTTCGCCAGCCGTGCGAGCCCGAAATGGCACCTGAGTTCTCGGGGCGTGCAGGGCGCGGACTCGGCGAAGCTGCACGGCGCTGGCTCGGCCTTGGGGTCGCGGTCTGGAGCCATGGCTGATTCGCCTGAAATAAGTGGGGGGAAGAAAGCCACAGCTACAATTCAGTGAGGTTGCTTTTGGATACATGTCTCTTTGTAGCTTGTATTTTGAGGAAGCTGTGGCCCCCCGTTCGCAAAAGCTGCGATGCCAAAGTGAGCGGAGACAAGATGCCGCGCGCCGCCGGGAGTCGTCGATTGGCATGAATATGAGGCAGTAGTCTTCATTCACACTTTGGTTGAGCTTTCTTTGTTGAAAGGCTGGAACATTAGGAACTACTAGCAGTATACTCCCATAACCGTGACTAGCTGTAATTTTGAGCTACAAAACATGATATTTGTCCAGACCTTACTCATATCCTGGATGTTTGTGAGATAGGAGCCGGCTGCAAGATCTTAAGGCCAAGGTTCCAAGCAACGGAGGCGTCAGCACCAGCCGCCGGCTGACCCGCAGGCGTCCATCGCGATGCCCTCCTGGCACGCGCCGCGGGCGATGAGGTTTGCAAACTTCCTGAGCAGCTGGCGCAATTTGAGTTGTGAGGGGGGGTTGGGGGGGATGGCTTACCCGGTTGTGGGGTTCAGACATGTCACACGCAGTTTTTGCTCTGCCACTTCTCCATTTTCCGTGCTAGAGCATGTTGGCAAGATGCAAAGATCTGCGTCCATTCAAGAGAGAAGGCAAGAGGATCGCTTGTTCTCTGTTGCAAGCCCCAGGGTTTTCATGCCTTGCAGTGGCACAGAGTAACGAGGTTGAATCTCTTCTCATAGTCATGGTGCGTTGCTGTCTGAACACTTGAGTGGCCAATCACAGTCTCGCTGCATGGCGAGGTTCACTTAATGGATCCTGGAGTGCTAACGCCCCCACTGAACTCAGACAGACCAACTTGAACCAACCAAACGAATTGGCAAACAGCCAAGGGTTGATGTACCCAGGGTCCTCTTTGCATTTGCTGGTTGGGAGGAGGTTGATTGACGGGAACCCTTACGGGGACGGTTGATCCTGAAGCCAAATGTTGATGCCACGACAGGCCTGGCTGAACGGCACGCAGCTGGCAGCACTGGGCTCTGGCAAAGGCCGGGGCCCGGCCGAGGTTATAGATCCCCTGCGCCGCCACAAATTTTCGGCTGTGAGGAAAACAGAAAAGGGGAGCCGCTCAGAAAAGAAGACCCCGAAAACGGCATATTTCCTTTTGGTCTCAGACTCATCTGGGGGTCGAGAGTCGAGCGCCCGACTGACTGGCAGGGCAAACGTCGGCGGATGGCTCCGGCACCAAGGAGCCGGAGGTGGCCTTGAAGCACGGCCCTCGGTGGAGGTTGGGGGTTGAGTTAGGAGGTTGGGGTGAAGAGTCTGGTTGGTCAAACCTCGGGGTTTGGGCATGCTGGGGATTCTCCTTTCCAAGTGCTGTTTGGTTCCTAAACGTCCTTCTCGCCAAGCTCTCAGATTGCGGGGCAACCGTTGGGAGGGAGAGGAAGGTGAGGCTTGCTGACAGCTGTCTGCTTCACAGCCACCTACAAGATCAAGTCCAGCCACCCATTTGCCGCCCCGCCGCACGATGCTGAGCCAAGCCGCCCGCAAGCGCATCCAGTCGGATCTGAAGCGCTTGCAAGAGGAGCCCATCCCCCTAGCAGCAGCCTCCCCTGCCTCAGATGACTTGTCTCTGTGGAACGGTGTCGTGGGTACCCAGATGGAGGTGACCCACATCGGCTGCGTCACCGTCCCCCTGCACTTCCTCATCGACTTTCCATGTGACTACCCAGCTAGCGCGCCCAAGATTGGCTTCTCCTTCGAGTTCGAGTACCGGGGCGGCGCCTCCTATGTGGAGCGAGACGGAAGGCTGAAGGGCAAGAAGGTGATCTGCCTGGACGTGCTCGGCAACTTCGACCACGTGCACACGGAGTGGAAGGCGCAGGTGGGCAGTGGCTGGAGCCCGGCCTACACGGTGACCACGCTTTTGCTCCAGTTGCAATCTGTGCTCAGTGACCTGGGCCCGCAGATGTCCCAACAGGCACGGGCCGTTCAAAGGCAATCCGTAAGATCCTGCAAAAAGTCAGGCCCCTTTGTCCTTGGCCACTCAGGATTCAGGAAATTGTATTGAAATTGCTATTGGAATTCCGTTGAAGTTGTCTCTAGCCTACCTTGTACCATGCATCATATATATATATATGCAGATATATTTAAGGGCTGCCGCCCAGTGCCGCCGCCCCAGCGGGGTTACTGTCCTGTATGTTGGCCTTTGAGGTAGACCCCGGGGTCTGTGGATGCTTTGGCCGGCTTTGGTAGGCTCTTGTTTCCTTTTTGGGCAGCGTTCCTTTGCCTTTTTTTGGACTTTCCGGTATGTCGGCCTCTGAGGCAGACTGCGGTGTCTGCGGACATTCGGGCTGCCTTTTGGTATTGGTTCTTTTTTTTTGTTGGGGGACTTGCCTGTATACTGGTATCTTGTTTTTCTCTTTTTTTCGACGTTCCTGCATGTTGGTGTTTGGGGTAGATCCCGGGGTCTGCGGATACTCGGGCTGCCCTTGGTAGTGTTTCTTTTGTGTTTTTTGGGGGACGTTCTTTTTTTTTTTTTTGTTTTTTATTTATTTTTTATGTGCGTTTGTTTTGGTTGTAAAGTTGTTCTTTTCTGTTTTTGTACTTTTTTTTTTGGTTTTTTGCTTTGTTCTTGTTGGTTTTGTTGTTGTTGGTTTGTAAATTTTATTGTTGTTGTATGTCGTTATTTGTGTGAGGTAGACCCCGAACTCTGCGGATACTCGGGCCACTGCTGGCTTCTTTGTTTTTGTGTTCGGGAGGACTGTCTTGCATGTTGGATTGTGAGGTAGCCCTTGGAGTCTGCGGATACTCGCTTTTGTGTTTTTGGGGGACCGTCTGTATGTCGGTGTGCGAGGTAGACCCCGAACTCTGCGGATACTCAGGCCACTGCTGGCTTCTTGGTTTTTGTGTTCGGGGGGACCTCACAAGCCACTACCAACAGCAGCCCGAGAATCCGCAGACCCCGGGGTCTTGTATGTATGTAATGTATGTATGTATGTATGTATGTATGTATGTATGTAAGGTAATGTAAGGTAATGTAAGGTAATGTAGTGTAATGTAATGTATGTATGTAATGCAATGTAATGTAATGCAATGTATGTATGTATGTAATGTAATGTAAGGTAATGTAATGTAATGTAATGTATGTATGTAATGTAATGTAGTGTAATGCAATTTATGTATGTAATGTAATGTAATGTAATGTAATGTAATGTAATGTAATGTAATGTAATGTAATGTAATGTAATGTAATGTAAATGTAATGTAATGTAATGTAATGTATGTATGTATGTATGTATGTAATGTATGTATGTATGTATGTATGTATGTATGTATGTATGTATGTATGTATGTATGTATGTATGTATGTATGTATGTATGTATGTATGTTATGTATGTATTTATGTATGTAATGTATGTATGTATGTATGTATGTATGTATGTATGTATGTATGTATGTATGTATGTATGTATGTATGTATGTATGTATTTAGGTATGTATGTATGTATGTATGTATGTATGTATGTATGTATGTATGTATGTATGTATGTATGTATGTATGTATGTATGTATGTATGTATGTATGTATGTATGTATGTATGTATGTATGTATGTATGTATGTATGTATGTATGTATGTAATGTATGGTATGTATGTATGTATGTATGTATGTATGTATGTATGTATGTATGTAATTGTACCGCAATGTAATTAATGTAATCTAATGTTTGTATGTATGTTTTATTTGTATGTATGTATGTATGTATGTATGTATGTATGTATGTATGTATGTATGTATGTATGTATGTATGTATGTATGTATGTATGTATGTATGTATGTATGAATGTATGTATGTATTAATGTATGTATGTATGTATGTATGTATGTATGTATGTATGTATGTATGTATGTATGTATGTCTTTATGTATGTATGTATGTATGTATGTATGTATGTATGTATGTATGTATGTATGTATGTATGTATGTATGTAATGTATGCATGTAATGTATGTATGTATGTATGTATGTATGTATGTATGTATGTATGTATGTATGTATGTATGTATGTATGTATGTATGTATGTATTGTATGTATTGTATGTATTGTATGTATTGTATGTATTGTATGTATGTATGTATGTATGTATGTATGTATGTATGTATGTATGTATGTATGTATGTATGTATGTATGTATGTATGTATGTATGTATGTATGTATGTATGTATGTATGTATGTATGTATGTATGTATGTATGTAAAGTATGTATGTATGTATGTATGAATGTATGTATGTATGTATGTATGTATGTATGTATGTATGTATGTAGTGTATGTATGTATGTATGTATGTATGTATGTATGTATGTATGTATGTATGTATGTATGTATGTGTGTGTGTGTGTGTATGTGTGTTATGTATGTAGGTATGTAATGTAATGTACCGCAATGTAATGGAATGTAATCTAATGTATGCATGTATGTATATGTATGTAATGTATGTAATGTATGTATGTATGTATGTATGTATGTATGTATGTATGTATGTATGTATGTATGTATGTATGTATGTATGTATGTATGTGTGCATGTATGTATGTATGTATGTATGTATGTAATGTCATTTATGTATGTATGTATGTATGTATGTATGTATGTATGTATGTAATGGATGTATGTATGTAATGGTATGTATGTATGTATGTATGTAATGTAATGTAATGTAATGTAATGTAATGTAGTGTAATGTAGTGTAATGTAATGTAATGTAATGTATTTATGTATGTATGTAATGTATGCATGTATGTATGTATGTATGTATGTATGTAGTGTATGTATGTATGTATGTATGTATGCATGTATGTAATGTATGTATGTATGTATGTACGTATGTATGTATGTATGTATGAATGTAAATGCATGTATGTAAATGCATGTATGTAAATGCATGTATGTATGTAAATGCATGTATGTGTGTATGTATGTATGTAAATGCATGTATGTATGTATGTCTGTATGTATGTAGGTATGTAATGTACGTATGTATGTATGTATGTATGTATGTATGTACGTATTGTTGTGTGTATGTATGTATGTGTGTGTGTGTATGCATGTAATGTACCTCATATATGCATGTATGTATGTATGTATGTAATGTATGTATGTATGTAATGTATGTAATGTAATGTAATGCAATGTAATGTAATGGTATGTAATGGTATGTATGTATGTATGTATGTATGTATGTATGTATGTATGTATGTATGTATGTATGTATGTATGTATGTATGTATGTATGTATGTATGTATGTATGTATGTATGTATGTATGTATGTATGTATGTATGTATGTATGTATGTATGTATGTATGTATGTATGTATGTATGTATGTATGTATGTATGTATGTAGATGATGTGGAGGATGCCGATGGCAATGATGACAGCGGTGGTGATGATGATGACGATGATGATGATGATGATGACCATGAGGAAGATGATGAAAAGTATCATCGTAGCATCCGTTGCATCTCCAACAAGGACGATGACAAGTATTATCGCAGCATCTCCTGCATCTCCAACAGTGGATGATGATGACGATGATGATGATGACAACGGTGATGATGACGAGGATGGCTATGAGGAAGATGATAGTGACTGTCTAGCAGTGCCTGGATAACTATCATCGTAGTATCCGTTGCATTGCACGTGGTGTCTAACGTCCCTTTTGATATCTTTGTAAGAAGTAAAGAAAGGATGATGATGATGAGGAAGATGATGAAAAGTATCATCGTAGCATCCGCTGCATCTCCAACGATAACAAAAGCAAGTGATGATGACGAGGAATCTCAAATCGCATGATAACCATGACTATGCATCCTCAGCATCACCAGCAATCATGATGATCATGAAAATCGGGTGATGATACTTATCACTATGCATCCTTAGCATCACCAGCAGTTATGATGATAATCATGAACACGCATCTTCTGGAGGAGGATGATGATAGCGGTGATGATGATGATGATGACTATGAGGAAGATGATAAAAGTATTATCCTAGCATCCGCTGCATCTCCAACGAAGACGATGATGATGATGACAAGCATCATGTAGCATCCCCTGCATCTCCAACAGTGGATGATGATGACGATGATGATGATGACAACGGTGATGATGAATGAGGAAGATGATGGCGATCATCCGCGTCATCGCAACTATCATCGCGACATCCAGCGGTGCCTTGACCACTATCATCGTAGCGTCCCTTGAATCGCCAATGGAGCCGAGCGTGATGATTATTATGATGATGACGATAACGATGACGATAACGATGATGAGGAGGATGACGACGATGTTGATGATGATGACACCCTTCCCATGCGCCTCGCCCTTGCAGACAAGGGGTCGGCGGAGATATATATATATATATATATATATGTATATTGTACATATATATATATATATAGATGTATATTGTACGTACCGAAACCAAGTGCTATACGGAGCAATCAGCCACAGGAGCGGGACACTACCTACCAGTCCGCCGTGCGGTTCTGCGAGAAGAACCCCAGCGCGGTGCTGGAGCTTCTAGACGAGGACGAGATTCGGGAGATGCGGGCGAAGCGAAGAGGAGACCAGCAGCTGCTGAGGACATATCGCGGGAAATCGGTTTCGGGGCCACTTTCTGTGAGTGGCCAAGGAAGTCTTGAGAACCCCTTCAAGATTAAAGCAATCCCCAGCAGTGTCTATAAAGCAATCATGGGAATGGTTAACTCATTCAATTGGTGTCGAGAGCGCATGTTTTCGACGAGGATCTGCCATGGGGACGAGACGCTAGCGGGCCGGGTGGCTCGCTTCGCCCAGAAGTTGGGGCTCAAAAACGCGCAGCGGGAGGCGGACATGGAGGCCTTCCTCGAATCTTGGACGGCGCTATCGCTCCCTGAATTGCGCGTTTGGACGAACTTCACTCCGGTTTGGTTCCACCTGACTTTGTTTTTTAGGTGGTCCCCTCAAAGGACCACCGCCAAACTGGGACATTCTCCGTTGAGAATCAAGCAGGGGTCTATGACGAGATTGACTCCATGATCTCCATAGGCTGGCCTCATGGCCCGCTGGGCATCAATTGTCAAAAAACCTGATATAGAACCAGGCTGTAAGGAGGGTGGCCAGAGGGTGGGATCAGAGTTGTCTCGAAGTCGGGCCTAGGAGCTGCTCTCTGAAGTGAGCACCAGGGGATCCCAGCCCGGCAGCGACGGCTCGGACACCGAGGCCATGAAGGTCGACGCTTGGACGAGGGCATTGTTTTTTCTGTGTGCGTGTTATATACAGATGAACAGTACACATATATATATATATTTCACCACACATATATATATATATATATTTCACGTATGAATACATTTACGATACACACATACAACCATGTATAGATGGTAGGGACTAAGCAAAGCAAGCCGCTAATTGTCAGGGATTTTCGGCAACATGGGCACCC
>CAUJNA010003308.1:142500-180000 GCA_963377175.1 Effrenium voratum
GATGGGCAGCTGAGCGGCTTGTTGTTCATTTTCTTTAAGGTGTTTTCCCTCTTGTACTTTCCCTGTGTTTTCCTCTGGCGTCTTTTGGCCTGTGGGTGCTGGTTGCCATCTGGAGGCGACACAGGTCTCTCGAGAGATCCTGATGTTCCAGCTGGCGGTGGTGGATTTGGTCATTGGAGAGACGGCGCAGACAATGAAGGAGATGGAGCAAACCAACTGCGGCTCGTTTTTCGTGGCGAACCACGGGGGTGTTTGGGCGGTTTGGAACAGGTTGGGGTCGTGTTTTTTGTGAACATACGGGATGCGAATCCCGTTTCGGCTGGGGGTTAAAAGTAAACAGCAGAACCCATTTCAAGGATCTTGACGGGTTCACCATTTTTGAAGAATTACCCGCGTCCAAGGAGACATGGTACCGAATAGAAAGTGCACAAACTAGAAGACGCCTCTGTGAGGGGGTCTCTTTGTTCCCTTTCAGAATGGCGGTGGGAAGGGAAACCCGCCATGGGCAAGACCGGTCAACATGGGCAATATGGTCCATTTGGGAAGAACATGGACACACTAAATATAAACCACAAAAGCCATGGGACTCCATATTCTTCAAAACAAGGACCTTGCGATGAGGTAAACCGAGCTGACCTATGCTGGAGATCATCTATCAGGGGGTACAGTAGTAATTTGCACTATGTTGGCATGCGGGCAAGGCTCATTTCGGCCCTTTTGTAAAACGGGACAAGTCCTTGACAACCTTTCCTTTTGGCACTGCTGCAGTTGCTTCGCCGCCCCCTCCCCCGATGGCGAAGCTTTGGAAGAACATTGGCTGGCTTTTACATGAGCCCCTCTCTCAATGTTCCGAGCTCAAGGCAAGTTGCCGGAGCGGCTGGAGCGCCTGCAGTCGGAATGGCGCCAGCGGAAGGAGTCCACCAAGGACTGGGCGGCCTACTTCCGCGGCATCGGGGTGGACCGGCCCGACTTCCCGAGCACCAACGAGTGGATCGCCAGCTGCGTGCGCCGCGCCGCGACCATGGGCCCCAAGTATGGGAACGGCGGCAAAGGCAATTCCAAGGGCAACGGCAAGGGCAAGGGCAAGGGGTGGTGAGGTTTCAACTTGTGTTTGGGACCCTGAAAGGGCCCATGAACGCGCATGACACCTCCCTGGCCTGTACAGTGTACAGCTAGCAAGCTCTAGGCCAACAGGCATGGAGTTTCAATCAAAGCCATTGGAGCTCGCGGTTAGAACACGCCGGGCGCTGGAAGTCAGTGAGCAGAGAGGGACATTGAGGCTTCCAGCATGGCAAGAACCATCGGCCAGGGATACCACATTCCAGACCAACATAGACCAACCCAAGCTTTGGAACTTTAGAAGGGCTTTGCCTGGCCCCAACTTCAAACCGCCATTCGACGTGGCTTCCATGCCAACGTTTGGGCTTCAACATGCAACCTGAGCAAGGCCACCGGGAAGACAGCTCTCCTTTGCAAGGGTTTCCACTGCCGAGGTACATCTTTAAGTTCAATCCGCCGAGAGCTCAGCGCCTGGCAGCTTCACAGTCCAAGCTTTCAACGAAGCCAACTTTGAGCTCCAACAAAGCTGTGAGCGCAGCACTGAAACACAGTCCTCACTCCAAAGTGACTCACCAGGATGCCACCCATTTCAACTTTGGACAAAAGCAAGATACAACCACCTCTGTTAAGTGTAGTCACCTTTTTAATCTTGGTTAACTACTGCAATTCTTATTTTCAGTAATCAGCGATGCAAATATGGGAGCCCAAAACCGTGGGTGTCCTTTCATTTTCCCTTTAACCTTGGAAAGGGTACCTTGCAAAAAACCGTTTCAGGTGAGCCCTGTACTGATTGAGGCTGCAGGGGTACCTGGCCGACGGCGCCGGCCGCTGCGGTGGCTGGAGCGACTGGCGGGGGTCTCGAGTCGGAAAAGGGGGATCGACACAAGGCTGGCCGAAATTTAAGAGGGTCGATAGAATTACACTATTACACCTGGGTGAAAGATGGCAGAGTCCAATTTCTGTAGGTAGTTGTAAATTTTGTAAGGGGATGAAAAACCAAGATGGGGGGAGTTGTGCCATCTTTCACCCAACTGTAGGTGGGGTGGGTGCCCCTTCCAAAAATGGGGAGCCGCAAACAAGTGGGGCGTTGCCAAAGCACAGGACCTTCTTTGGGATCCCCTTCCAAAGGCAGCACCTTGGGGGGCACTGGGGTTGAAAGCGAGGCCATATTTTGGACACCCGCCTAGGATCCACAATTTCGTGGTGGATTCAAAGAGATTCCTGCAAAGGCCGTTGCCGTGTCTCTTGGCTGGGTTACAGACATTCAGGGCCGTAGGAGGTCTGGGTTGTGCTAGACTCTTTCTCAACTCCCCCACATTTGCATCCCTTTTCTACTTGGGGGCCAAGAGGGGGAGGGGAAAGGCCATGTGGTTGCGACTTGATTTGCCAGTCCCAGCTAGTGGGCAACGATGGAACTTAGCTTTGGTTTGTCTTGGGACCGAGCTAAGTGCATTTGGAGCAGCCCACAATAGGAACTATTTTCTAGGCCTGAATCTGGATCCAGGGTTTTGAGATGTATGCTGCCGACATGGAAGTTGTCAGCTAGGGGCAAGCACAGCATTTGTCCAATGAGTTGTAACGCGACAATATCAACCACAAACGAAAAGTTGGTTCCACGTTCACCGCGCGCCAGCTTTCCTTTGCGGGGATTCAATTGGCGACTCATTGGAGTTTGATTCATTGGAGAGCTTGACAGTGGAAAGACTGGCTCTTGTCTTACTGGACACGCCTTACTCAGACTCTAAGGTGCTGCGTGTGCCATGCCGCCCAATGGTGATCCCGGCAAGATTTGGCAGGCATGGGACGTGTTTGGCTGGCTGTGTGTGTTGATACCTACGGTGGATTCCCTGCATGGTCCACATGAACCAAATGCAGCCACAAAACCGAGGAACATCGAAGCAACATCTCATGTTTCTGGAGTTGTAACTGTACCATTTTGGGCATCCACCATAGTGGGAGCTACATTATGATCTTCACGGATAGCAATGCCCTTGTTCTGAGCAAGCTTTTACTCCCGAGGGATCGGTTGAGTGCCACGCGACTCTCTATGGCATGTTCTGTTCACGCGGGCTGTTTGAAAGCGATGTTGCAAGGCCGAGTTGGCTAAGTGCGGAATCTGCTGAGGTCGGTTCCGTGTTTGTTTCGAGCAGATGTCCAAGGCAGCGAAGGCAAACAATTACACCAGCAGAGACCCCAAACAGTTGAGGGCTGACGGGCGAGCACAAACATGCCAACAGCTTGTGGCTTTCTGCGCTTCAACACGGATGAATCAAAATGATGCAGTCGTGAACCTGGCGCGCGTTGCGTTGCTGCACGTGTGTTGCTGGCGTGCTTCGCGGTCACATGGGCAGTTCAAACACACATGTCCAATTCAGACACACATGTGTGTACACGTGGAACACACATACGTATACGACTGAAACAGTATACATTCACCTGCGGCACACGCATAAATGTGTTGAGCTGGAAAACAAACATGTGCTTCTTGGAAAGCACACACACACATGTGCAAACGTGGAACGCACATATGTGTTCACTTACGACACGCTAATGCGTTCACGTGGAACACACATGTGTGTTCACTTGGAACACAATGAAACGCGTGTCCAATTCAGACACACATGTGTGTACACGTGGAACACACATGCGTTCACCTGGAACACAAAGACGCGCAATTAAAGCACACATGTGTGTACGCGTGGGACACACATATGTATACCACTGGAACACAAACATGTGTCCACCTGGAACACCGCGTGTGCGATTAAAGCACACATGTGTGTACATGTGGAACACACATATGCGCACACGTGAGCAAACATAAATGCTCACCTAAATCGCACACACATGCGCGCACCTCGAAAACAATCATGCGTTTTCTGGAGCGCATACATGTGCACACCTGGAGAGCAAATATGTCGTCAGATGCCAAAAAAAGTTCACCTAGCACATACTAATGTGTTCACGTGAAACACACATCTGTTCACCTGGAACACAAACACGTGTCCAATTGGAACACACATGTGCGTACACGTGGAACACACATATGTGCACACGTGAACACGCATATGTGCACACGTGAACACTCACATATATGTGCACCCGGAACACACACCCGTGTGCTCATCTGATAACAACCATGTGTTCTCCTGGAACACAAACACGTGTCCAATTGGAACACGCATGTGTGTACACGTGAACACACATATGTGTACACGTGGGAGACGCAAATGCGCACACGTGACACACACACACATGTGCACACGTGGAACACACACATGTGTACTGCACATGTGAACACACACATTTATGCGCGCGCGGAAAACACAGACACACACGAGTGTTCATCTGATAACAAACACGTGGTCTCCTGGAACACAACCGTGTGTCTAATTGGAACACAACCGTGTGTACACGTGAACACACATATGTGTACACGTGAACACACACATATTTAAAAATATATATATATATGCGCACCCGGAACACACACACACGTGCGTTCATCTGAAAACAAACATGTATTCACCTGAAACACAAACACGTGTCCAATTGGAACAAACATGTGTGGACACATGAACTCACAAATGTGTACATGTGGAACACACATATGTGTGCAAATGAACACACATACATGCGCACGCGGAGCAGACACACACACACACACACGCGTTCATCTGATAACAAACATGTGTCCTCCTGGAACACAAACACGTGTCCAGTTGGAACGCACATGTGTGCACGCGCGAACACACAATGTGTGCCGTGAACACACATACAAAAAAGTGCACGCGGAGCAGACACACACGCACGTGTTCATCTGATAACAAACATGTATTCACCTGAAACACAAACACGTGTCCAATTGGAACACACATGTGTGGACACGTGAACACACAAATGTGTGCACGTGGAACACACATATGTGTGCAAATGAACACACACACATGCGCATGCGGAGCAGACACACACACACGTGTTCATCTGATAACAAACATGTGTCCTCCTGGAACACAAACACGTGTCCAGTTGGAACGCACATGTGCGCACGCGTGAACACACAATGTGTGCACGTGAACACACATACAAAAAAAGTGCACGCGGAGCAGACACACACGCACGTGTTCATCTGATAACAAACATGTGTTCTCCTGGAACACAACCGTGTGTCTAATTGGAACACAGACGTGTGTACACGTGAACACACATATGTGTACACGTGAACACACACATATATACGCGCACCCGGAACACACACACACACGAGTGTTCATCTGAAAACAAACATGTGTTCACCTGGAACACAAACACGTGTCCATTGGAACACACATGTGTGTACACGTGAACACACATATGTGTACACGTGGGAGACGCAAATGCGCACACGTGAACACACACACATGTGCACACGTGCAACACACACATGTGTACTGCACATGTGAACACACACATTTATGCGCGCGCGGAAAACACAGACACACACGAGTGTTCATCTGATAACAAACACGTGTTCTCCTGGAACACAACCGTGTGTCTAATTGGAACACAGACGTGTGTACACGTGAACACACATATGTGTACACGTGAACACAGCACACGTGGAACACACACATGTGTACTGCACATGTGAACACACACATTTATGCGCGCGCGGAAAACACAGACACACACGAGTGTTCATCTGATAACAAACACGTGTTCTCCTGGAACACAACCGTGTGTCTAATTGGAACACAGACGTGTGTACACGTGAACACACATATGTGTACACGTGAACACACACACATATATATGCGCACCCGGAACACACACACACGTGCGTTCATCTGAAAACAAACATGTATTCACCTGAAACACAAACACGTGTCCAATTGGAACACACATGTGTGGACACGTGAACACACAAATGTGTGCACGTGGAACACACATATGTGTGCAAATGAACACACACACATGCGCATGCGGAGCAGACACACACACACACGTGTTCATCTGATAACAAACATGTGTCCTCCTGGAACACAAACACGTGTCCAGTTGGAACGCACATGTGCGCACGCGTGAACACACAATGTGTGCACGTGAACACACATACAAAAAAAGTGCACGCGGAGCAGACACACACGCACGTGTTCATCTGATAACAAACATGTGTTCTCCTGGAACACATACACGTGTCTGATAAGAACACACATGTGTGTACACGTGAACACACATATGTGTACACGTGCAACACGCATATGTGCGCACGTGAACGCACATATGTGTACATGTGGAACACACATATGTGCACACGCGAACACACACACACACACACATATATATATATATGCGCGCCCGGAACACGCACACACACACATGCGTACACCTGGAACACATATGTGTGTATGTCTGGAAAGCACATTTCTGTTCACCTGCAACACACATATGTGTTCACCTGGAACCCATATATGCGCTCACTTGGAACAGGCATTTGTGTTCACGTGCGACACTGGTGCAGACCTGGATCACACAAGCATGTTTAACCAGAACAAACTTCTGTGTTGACTTGTAACACACATATGTGTACACATGGAACACACGTGTGTGCACATGTGGAGAAACATGTGCAACACAAATGTGCAACACACATGCGTTCACCTGGACAACAAAAATGTGTTCACATGGAATTTACATTTCCTGCACGCCTGGGCGACACATAAATCAAGTTCCCGAAGCCGGCTGTGAGGCGCTATTCCATGGGGCTCTGCCTTGAACAACGCTTGTGTTTTATATGCGTGTTCCAAGTAGGAAAATAGTGTTCGTGTACGATCAATCTAGCTTTTTTGCAACACATTGCTAGCGCGCGAGCCTGCTGCTGCTGCTGCTACTACTGCTAGTACTATCAGTATCGGATGCGTCTCCAGCAGTTACAGGCTTCAGCTTAGCAAAAGCTTTCCGGCGCATTGCGCTTCTTTCTCGCTTAGCTGCACAGTGTCTTTCGTATCGATTGCTAAAGTGCTTTGATCGTATTGTGGCAACTCTTCGTATCGATTCAGTAAAGCATTTGCTTTCGCAGGGAAATACGCAACCCAATTCTTCCGTATGCTCGGTACAAGGCATCCCTGCCGTCTTGCCTCAGCCGTTGTTTCTCCCCTTTGTCCAGCAAATCGCACTCCATGATAATTGCATGCGAGGAGAGCGGAAGCAAATTTGGATTGAAGCGTAACTGGGAACCGGTCACAGCTGACCACTGCGCTAGCGCCTTGCTAGCGCGCGGCTAGCGCGGGTTCGCCGTATTTTTTGGAGTCACGGCGACCATCTGTGTGGATTTGACAAATTAAGGCCACGTAAGATGAAGGTAAACGTGCGGGCTGGCTTCAAGTACTAAGTAAGAACTGCAACATTACACCCTTGAAAGCCACGCAAAGCCCATCGCGGCAACCCACGCGCCAACTCTTGGAAACCAAGATCACCGAAGACCCTAGCGCAAACCAAGCGCCATCCTAGCGCCTCCAGTGGGGAGCGGGCAATCCATTGGTATTTGCAGGACTCCGCTTTGTGTGAATGAAAAACTGCACAAAGTGACTGCGACGGTGGCCTCTGTAGACTAAACCCCCTTACTAGGAATTTTGACCGGATCGCATATGTGTTTTATCAGAACAATCGCATGCTTTCACCTGGAACACAAACATGTGCTGACGTGGAACACACTCATGTGGTCACATGCAAAAAGTGCGTGTTCACTTGGAACGCGCCGATGTGGTCAGCTGGAACACACCAAGAACACACAATCATTTACTTGAAGCACTCGTACGTGCATCCGCAGCATGCTGCCTGTGGCTTGATCAAGCGCACGCGCGCGCTCAAACACACGTTTCTGAGCCTCAAACACACATGCGTGCCCGCGGAATACACCGCGAATGACCAGGGAGCCGTGCCAGGCATCCAGGCTGGGGGACAACAAGAAGGAGACAAAGGGAGACAAATGAACCCGTCCGCCCGGAGAGCCGTGCCAGACATCCAAGCTGGGAGACAAACGAATCCGTCCACCCAGAGAGCCGTGACAGGCATCCAGGCTGGGAGACAACCGGGGCCAAATAAAGGGAGACAAAGGGAGACAAATGAATCTGTCAGGCAAATGAAGGGAGAGGAACCCGTCCGCCGGGAGAGCCGGGACAACCCCAGGTGCCAAGAGCACCACTGGGTATCTCGGCGTAGGTTCGTTGAACATCATCAAAGAATCGATAGACGATTTAACTCCAGCGTGATTCACGTTTGTTTCACCGGGGGGTTAACAGAGCCTTCTCGTAGCTGAAGCCGTGCACCGCAGCGCACCGCTCTCGTCAGCTCGGGACTCCAAATGCGAGCAAGGACAGAGAGAGGCCGCAACTGATAACGAGGCACTGAACGAACAGACAGGGTGTAGCCAACGATAGACAAGGAAGACGACCCACCACGAGCCCAAGCAAAATCGAAGTCCAGATGAAGGGCAGACAGAGGACCCTGTCCCCAACATCCACAAGACAAGGAATGACCGAAGCCAGGGCCGAAGCCGAAGGCAAACCAGACCCCGCCAAAAGGACAGAACCGCGGGAAGTGAAGGAAACCGCGGAGCGTGAGTGCCACACATCCAGGCTGGGAGACAACGGGAGACAAATGAATCCGTCCACCCAGAGGGGCATCCAGGCTGGGAGACAACGGGAGACAAACAAAGGGAGACAAAGGGAGACAAATGAATCCGTCCACCCAGAGAGGCATCCAGGCTGGGAGACAACGGGAGACAAATAAAGAGACAAATCAATCCGTCCACCCACAGAGATGGGAGACAAATGAAGGGGAACCAAGGGAGACAAGTGAATCCGTCCGCCTGGAGAGCCGTGACAGACATCCAGGCTGGGAGACAAGGGGAGCCAAATGAAGGGAGACAAAGGGAGACAAGTGAAACTGTCCACCCAAAGAGCCGTGCCAGGCATCCAGGCTGGGAGACAACGGGAGACAAATGAAGGGAGACAAAGGGAGACAAGTGAATCTGTCCGCCTGGAGAGCCGTGCCAGACATCCAGGCTGGGAGACAACGGGAGACAAATGAAGGGAAACAAAGCCCAGAGAGCCGTGCCAGACAAATGAAGGGAGACAAAGGGAGACAAATGAACCCGTCCACCCAGAGAGCCGTGCCAGGCATCCAGGCTGGGAGGCAACGGGAGACAAATGAAGGGAGACAAAGGGTGACAAATGAACCCGTCCACCAGAGAGCCGTGCCAGGCATCCAGGCTGGGAGACAACGGGAGACAAATGAACCCCTCCACCCCAGAGAGCCGTGGCAGGCGTCCAGGCTGGGAGACAACCGGGGCCAAATAAAAGGAGACAAAGGGAGACAAATGAATCCGTCAGGCAAATGGAGGGAGAGGGAGACAAATGAACCCGTCCGCCGGGAGAGCCGGGACAACCCCAGGTGCCAAGAGCACCACTGGGTATCAAGGTTCGTTGAACATCCTCGACGAATCGATAGAGGATTTAACTCCAGCGTGATTCACGTTTGTTTCACCGGGGGGTTAACAGAGCCTTCTCGTAGCTGAAGCCGCGCACCGCAGCGCACCGCTATCGTCAGCTCGGGACCGCAACTGATAACGAGGCACTGAACGAACAGACAGGGTGTAGCCAACGATAGACAAGGAAGACGACCCACCACGAGCCCAAGCGAAATCGAAGTCCAGATGAAGGGCAGACAGAGGAGGACCCTGTCCCCAACATCCACAAGACAAGGAATGACCGAAGCCAGGGCCAAAGCCGAAGGCAAACCAGACCCCGCCAAAAGGACAGAACCGCGGGAAGTGAAGGAAACCGCGGAGCGTGAGTGCCACACATCCAGGCTGGGAGACAACGGGAGACAAATGAATCCGTCCACCCAGAGAGCCGTGCCAGGCATCCAGGCTGGGAGACAACGGGAGACAAATAAAGGGAGACAAAGGGAAACAAATGAATCCGTCCACCCACAGAGATGGGAGACAAATGAAGGGGAACCAAGGGAGACAAGTGAATCCGTCCGCCTGGAGAGCCGTGACAGACATCCAGGCTGGGAGACAACAGGAGCCAAATGAAGGGAGACAAAGGGAGAAAAGTGAATCTGTCCACCAAAAAAACAGTGCCAGGCATCCAGGCTGGGAGACAACGGGAGACAAATGAAGGGAAACAAAGGGGTGCCAGACATCCTGGGAGACAAAGGTAGACAAATGAACCCGTCCACCCAGAGAGCCGCGCCAGGCATCCAGGCTGGGAGACAACGGGAGACAAATGAAGGGAGACAAAGGGAGACAAATGAACCCGTCCACCCAGAGAGCCGTGCCAGGCATCCAGGCTGGGAGACAACGGGAGAAATCAAGGGAGACAAAGGGAGACAAATGAACCCGTCCACCCAGAGAGCCGTGCCAGGCATCCAGGCTGGGAGAGAACGGGAGACAAATGAAGGGGACAAAGGGAGACACATGAACCCGTCCACCCAGAGAGCCGTGCCAGATCCAGGCTGGGAGACAACGGGCGACAAATGAAGGGAGACAAAGGGAGACAAGTGAATCTGTCCACCCAGGCATCCAGGCTGGGAGACAACGGGAGACAAATGAAGGGAGACAAAGGGAGACAAATGAACCCGAGCCGCGCCAGGCATCCAGGCTGGGAGACAAATGAAGGGAGACAAAGGGAGACAAATGAACCCGTCCACCCAGAGAGCCGTGCCAGGCATCCAGGCTGGGAGACACGGGAGACAAATGACAAAGGGAGACAAATGAACCCGTCCACCCAGACTGGAATCATCCAGGCTGGGAGACAACGGGAGACAAATGAAGGGAGACAAAGGGAGACAAGTGAACCCAGGGAGACAAACGAACGCGTCCACCCAGAGAGCCGTGCCAGGCATCCAGGCGGGGAGACAACGGGAGACAAATGAAGGGAGACACAGGGAGACAAATGAACCTGTCCACCCAGAGAGCTGTGCCAGGCATCCAGGCTAGGGCTTGGCAACAGGCGAGCCACCTTAAATGAATTTAGAACCCCTCACAGTAAACTGTTTGGGGAAATACAAGCCCGCAGAACCTACCCATGTTGTGGTAGTTTGCGGTAGTTTGCGGGTGTAGTTTGTCAGCCCCCCATGACCAGGTGAACTTCCGAATTCCAAGCCCCATCCAGGCTTCAGGGAATGGCGGAGAAAGAAGAAGGCTAGGCCAACGGTTGTTCAAACATTAGAACCACCCATGAGAGGTGAGAGGTTTTGGTCACGTGGCGCGCCAGGCAGATCGCCTGCCTGCCGGAGGTCGAGAAGGGGGCGGTGGATTGGTTCCTCACCGAGGAGCGGTTTTCTTCTCACCCTCGTAATTAACATGGGGCTGGCAGGGTGCGCCACAATTGCAGGTGGGGGTCGTTTCCAGCGAACGATGCAATATTTTGATCGTGGAATATAAATTCCACGAATATAGTTATGATATTCATTGTTCATCGAGGCTGACTTGGTAAACAGGTTTGAAGAAAGAGGAGTTGAATTCTGCCGCCACAAGACAACGACAAACAGAACAGGCAGTGGCGGGTTGCCCCGATTCCGCCGATGTGTTTTTCTCCAGTCTGCCGGACTGGGCTTCTGTTTCTAGAGGCATGCTTGAGTTGATGTCTTTTGGGTGAACTTCCGGTGGCAATCCAACTGACCGGGTCAGGACTGCTGCGAGTCAAAGATGAAGAAGCCGGGCACTCGGCGGTCTTTTTGGTTATGATCAGGTTGATGGCGGGCTTATGCTGATGTCGCCATTTCCCTTTCTGATGTGGCTTTGGCTTGAAAGGGAGCAAGCCCGGACATGGGCTTGTAGTTTCCCTTTCAAACACCCCAAAACAGGTACCGAGCAACAAAAGACACACAGACATTGCGCCCCGACAGAAGAGACAAATTCGCTCCGGGACGAAGTCGTGCGCCAGGGACACCAGTAGTCCGGGCTTCGTGGCGGATGCCACGCCTCTGCGGGACTCGGCAGTGATGTGGCGCCCCAACGCGTGGGGCCCAAGGCTTCGGGCCAAGCGGCCTATGGCAGGCCGGCCGAGCCCAAAGGACCTTCGTGGGATGGCTACAGTTGAGACCCATCTTGGTTTGATATGTTTGATATTTGAGAAGCCCTGGATGTACTGAGGCGTTCCCTTGAAGCACAGTTTCAATCTGTCCGATTGATCAAGGCTGCTTCAAAGAACTTTAATGGCACAGATATTTGTCAGCAGCTAGAGGGCTCCAACAGGCACTTCATGTTAAAACATCCGGGAACCAAGTATGAACCAGCAAGCAGCAAACAAATTTCTAAATACTTGCCACCATGGCGGCTGAAGGGCAACAGCAAGATGGGGCATTGCAATCGCGAGTGGTGCTGCACCATGGCGGCTGAACTTCTGCACATGCTCCTTGCCTAAAGGGCTCTGTGATTTTCAAGCTGAGTGACATCGCCATGCAGATCTTCGCGAGTTTTGATCATCAGGAGTGTCAGCGTGGGTGTGCAAAGGGCGAGAATCTTTGAAGCGCTTTGATTCAACTCTTGGACTTAACGACCTCTCCATGTCAGCTGAACTGCCTGTGAGTGTCAGCCTGAAGCGCCCTTTCCAGGCGAACAATGGCATAGGAGCAATGTGAATCAAGGCGAGGGAAGGACCTTTGCTGGATGAAAAAGCATCACATACGCCCTTCGGAAGCAAAATGTGGATGAACAAAAATCAATGAAGAAGAGCAGATGGTGTAGCCGGCATTTGGTGCCGGCTACACAGTCCTACAGGTCTTCTTCATTGACTTTCCTTCGTCGCTTCTGGCTTCGCAGAATCTGGGCTCAGCTGGCCCAATACCAAGGTGCTGAGTACAGAGGTATGTCGGGCCGAGCTATAGCTGGTGGATGCCGAAGAAAAGTCGCCCCACTAGATGGGACGTAACTGGGGAGTCCAGTATTCCGTCCCATTTAGTCGGGCTCATTTTGTTCCGCACCCACCAACCCAGCTGCCTCGATAGGATTCAGGGGCCAGCAGGCAGACGGGGAAACTAGGAGTTGGAAGCCACCGGCGGGAGTCAGGTACCGGGGTGTCGGAAACTGCCAGGGCAGGAGTTGGAAACTGTCCTGCCCGGAGTTGGAAACTAGATCGGCGGGAGTTGAAAACTCTCGCCGCTGGAGTTGGAAACCAGTGGGTTTGTTTAGGGCCAAAATTGGTTTAGGGTTGGTTTAGAATTGGTGTGCACCCCACACACACACGCAGACGCACAAACACACACCAACGCTTGCACACGCGCGCACGCAAACAACCACATACACACAAACACACAAACACAAGCACACAAGCAGACAATCACACAAGCACACAAACACACAAACACACAAGCACACAACCAAACACAAACATATATATACACACACACACGCACAAACACAACGCCCACGCACACACACACACACTCACAGACACACGCACACACACACAAACACACACACACACACAGAGGCGCGCACACACACATACACAGACACAGCACACAGACACACAGACACACACACACACAACGTAAAACAACACAGCACCACCCAACACAACGCCACACCAACACCAACACCAGCGCCAGCACCAACACCAGCGCCAACGCCAACGCCGACACTAATACCGACAGAAGCACGAACGCGAACGCGAACACGAACACGAATGCAAGCACAAACGTGAGCACCAGCACGAACACAAGTACAAACACGAACGCAAACACAAGCGCACAAACGCAGCCCAAGCACAAGCGCAAACACAAACACAAACACCAGCACCAGCACCAGCACCAGCGCCAACAACAACAACACCAACACCAACGCCAACGCCAACAACCCCGAACACGAACACGAGCACGAGCACAAACACAAAAACGAACACGAACACGAAAAATGAACATGAACACGAACACAGCGGGAGCACAAGCGCGAGCGCGAGCCCGAGCATGAGAATGAGCCCGTGCATCAGCGCGAGCACGAAATCGGGCACAAGCGCGAGCACGAGCGCGAGCACGCGCCCGAGCCCGAACACGAGCGCGAACACGAAGGCGAACGAACACCAACACCACCGACACGAACACGAACACGCGCACGACCGCAACCACGCGCACGCGCGCACACGCGCACGCGCGCGCACACGCACGAACACGCGCACGCGCACGCGCACGCACACTCACGCGCACACACGCACACCCACGCACACACGCACACACACACATACACACACACTCACCCACACCCGCACCCACGCACACACACACACACACACACACACCCGCACGGGCACGCGCGCGCACGCGCACGAACACGAACACGAACACGAGCACCAACACCAACACCAACACCTTAACACCAACAACACCAACAACACCAACCTCACCAACAACACGAACAGAAACAACCCGCACGGACACGAACACAAACACACAAACGCACGCAGGTGCGCGCGTGCAAACGTGCAAGCATGCAAAGTCGCGCTCGCACACACGCGTTGAATACAGCAAACGCGCAAACACGCAGAAACACAAATACACAAACACAGAAACTCAGAAACAGCAACACAGAGACACCGAAACACAGAAACACGGAAACACAGAATCACAGAATCGCAGAAACACGAAAGTTCAGAAATTTAGAAACGCAGAAACGCAGAAACACAGAAACACAGCAACGCCGAAAGACCGAAGCGCCGAAACAACGAAACGCAGAAACGCAGAAACACAGAAACACGCGCACGCAAGCAAAGTCACAAGCACCCACACAAACGCAGCACGCACACAAGCGAGCCGACAAACACACGCACGCACACGCACACACAACACGCACACAAACACACAAAACACACATACACACACACACACTGATACACAAAACACACACACAGACACACACACACACAAGCGCACGAACACACACACACACACACACATGGAGACAAACTCAAACGCCCACTCACAAACACAACACAGACACACACACACAGACACACACACACACACAAACACACCCACGCTCGAGCACACGCACGCGCAGCATCCCTTGAACACGCAGTGTTTGCATCGTGTGTTTACTGGAAAGGGGAAGGTTGAGAGGGAACTCGAGGGTAAAAAGAGCGTGGCGATTGAGTGCTGACCCAAATGCAAGCGGGTGGCAGAATTGGAGCGAGGCGAATTCCTGCAGAGTCTTCAGGAGCAACGATAAGCAAGGAAAGGTGTCCCATTTTCGGCAATTCTTTGCGTGACAAGACCCGCGCCCTGCGCGCGAAGGTCGGCTGGATCGAGCTGCCGAGGAGCATGAACGTCAGCGACAGCCGGCGGGCCTAGAGCCAATCAGCCGTGGTTTGGCTCCATGGTATCCCTTTAAACCAATCTGAAAAGAGAGGGCCCCTCAACAACATGAGGCTCTGGAAGGGCTTCTTGGTGGTCGGCGCTTGAGAGATGTGCTGGTGTTGGAATCCGTCATCCAATTTAAGCTGATCCCTGGAAACTGTTCAGCGCTTCTTCCCTGAGGAAGAAGATCAGGCTTGATTTGGTGCCTCGCCTGCGCTGTTGCTTTGAGCCTTCTAGCCATAAATGTGGGCTAAGATGGCTAAGACCCTCTATTCTGTTAAGCGTCTTGGGCCGCGACTGGCTGGCCACTTGAAGCTGGGAACACGTAAAAATAGAGACCCAAATGATTACTGTAGTCCCCACATTGTTTCCTTAAACATGAGCGAACCAGGGATCTCTAGTTTTTACACCTGCCTAGCTCATTCCATGCGACAGCCTACTGCTTTGTCAGTTTCATCAGCGTTGAGAAAGTTACCAGTATCGTCAGGAAACCATGAAAGACTCACGATTCAAGATGTTAGCTTTTTCTACCTTCACATTCTGAACACAACCACAACCCATTTACGGAGGTGCTTCGTGTGACATCTTTTTTTTTTTCTCGCATTGGTCTCCGCCCACCCTGGCATGTGCGGGAGGGGGGGTTGACTCGAAGGATTCCATTCCCAGTTCCATGTTTCCTTGTTGTTAATCGGCAATCATAAGAAGGGTTACCTTTTGCTCCCTCTCACGGCGAACCCTCCATGGAGTCGGGCCTTTTATTTTTCACACACAAGGGTGGGGGGTGGGGGAAGGCAAACCAGGACGAAGCAGAAGAAGGCTTTGGAGCGTTGGAGTGAGTTTGCCCGCTAAAGGGGGTTGGGCCAAGGAGTGTTGCTTGCAAATCTTGACTCCAGACGGTCCCCAGGTTACCACTGGATGGCCGAGCGTGGCGATGAAGGCCTTTGCCCCACTGTGGCCGGAGTCTCAGGGTCTCACCAAAGGAACCAGGGCGTTTAGGGTTTTGAACCCTCCTGCAGTGTAAGGCCACTCCCCACTCCCCAGCGAAAGCAACACAAAAAGTCCCAAAACAGCCCATTCCACCAACCCAAACCTATCCAATTCATCAGTAAAAACCAACAAATATGTGTCATTCTTCAGGGGAACTGCTTTTTTCCCGCCTTTTCCCGTTTCCGGCGCTTGGCACCGAGGCCAGCCCCGAGATGTGGCTGCGCCGGCCAGCTTTGGAAGCTGAGGCGCGGGCCGCGGGAGCCCCAGTTGGTCCAACTAGTGGAGATAAGCTCACGATGGTCCTGTACCTATCCAATTCTTGCAGGTGGACTGTAGAACTTGCAAACTCATGCCGAACGGTCTGAGTATCATCTGCTGGGTGGAGTGTCTCGTTGTTGGAGACCCCAGGCCCGGCCGAAGAAAGGGATTTGCTTGGAATGTGGTAGACCTAGCGCAGCTAGTCGAACTGTTTGCTGAGGAACTGAGACGGCGTTTGTATTTGGGTTCAAGCAACACACTCAGACCTTGCGGGTCGTGCTACGAGTGCGAGGGGTGTGTGTGCTGCCTTGAGCGTTTTTGATGCTCAGACCAATCCATGTTTTCGGCAAGGGAAAATGTGGTGATGTGTCCCGCGTTTTTCCCTGTCGGGTTTGGTTTCAACTTCCCATCCTGGCCTGTGTCTTCCTCATTCAATGCTGTTGCGGGACGATTGCGAACTAAGGGTTGCCTCCGACTCGCTCTCGGGAGGCAGGTCTTTTTTCACGGCTTGTTGCCTGGCGGCAGCGTGTGGTGCTGCTGTTCGCCGAACGTGTGCTTCATGCATGCCCCGTGGTATCCAAATCCTTTTGCTTGATCTATGGCATGACGCTGCCCAATGGCACTTGCATATTTGTGGTTTTTCTTGATACGTGCTCCATGGCGCTTGAATGCTCCATGGCATCACACATCGGGTTGAAAAAGACACCCCGCGCCTTTTCGTTATGTAAGGGCCCGTCCCGTGCAGGCCCGGAACACTGTAAACCGATGCTGAGGCAAAAACATTGACACCTGTAAAAAGTCATGAAGACACATATGAGTCATATGAGGTCCAAGGTGTTGCTAGCTTGCAAAATCATAAATTTGCAGGGCCCAATCTGATACCCAACTCATTAGCCGCCATGCATCCAACCAGCCGCCCTGGAGCTGCTATAGTGTACTTTGCGTGTTTACAATTGTACTGAACATTTTACGATTTTGAGCAGCCAAAGTGCAGCTTGTGCACTACACTGGTACTGAAAAGTTTCGATTTTCGAGCCAGAGCTGCCAAAACACTGCAAACCGATAGAGGAAAAAACCCGATACTAACCGATACGATTGTACAAGGCTACAAGGATTGTCCAGTTTTTTTGTCCAGCGCAAAACGACGTTTTCCCATGGTGCTCGGATACCTCATGGGGGCTACGCTTAATTTGTTTGTGTGCTCATGGCATATTTTGGCTACGTGTGCTATCTTTGTTCTTATCGCGCGCTGATGCCCCATAGCATCACCAGTATTCTGCTGTGGCATTTTGTATCAGCAGCTGGAGACTTATGCTTTCTTCAGCTTCCTGCTACAACAGTCATGGCCTTTCAGTGAGCAGTCTCCTGCGTGATGCATAGACACGTTTGGCATATACGCCATTTTGGGGCTTTTGCGTGTGCTGCTTTTGGTAGGTTCCTCCACGGCTTCGGCTCTCGTGAGACGGTTGCCTCCTAGTGGTTGTGGACCTTAAATAGATCTATTTTTTTACAACTGAAAGCCTGCCCCACCCCCGAATCGCAAGATGAACGGCCTGGATTGGACGCACCTGTTACACGTTGCCTGGGTGGTGACCGTCCAGGGTTGAGCTGCCAGTTTGGTTGCTTATGGTTCTCCAAATGTAAGACATCGTACACGAGGCTGACAGTTGTTGCGTCAAACCCCAATTGAACCCTGATCACGCTTTCTTTTGCTTCACCGGTTGGGATGTTGCCATGACGGCGTGATGCGTGAGTGATATATTTTGTTTCGGGCTTGTCCTCTGAAGACCTCATTGCAGAAAAGTCTGGCTTTCCCAAGTACAGGAATCCCTTTGGACCAAACTTGTCCACCAATGGCGTGGAGCCAGGTCCTCAGCCTGTGAGTATCGTTTGTGTCGGCTGAGGTGCAGAGGACGGTGCCAATGCTTAGGACAACGCGAGGGTCTCGGTTGGGGTTGGCAAAGGTTCGTTGAGAATTTGTCAAGCTCAGGCAGCTTTGAAGAACACGGACAGGGAGCTGTTGCTATTTTCACTACTTGTCGTCGTTTTGAACGTCACCTTTTGGGCCAGTTCACAGAGTCTTCTGTAGGTGGGGTGATGTTAACGGTGGGACGTGCAATGCGTGGTCCGGCCTTGGGGCAGAGCGGGAGGTATCCCCCGGCCGTGCAGCCAACGCTGCTTGGCTGCAAACCAGGCTGTTCTTTCGAGAGCCAAAGCATATAAGACCCAAATTCCGGGCGAGAGGCCAAGGCTTGGTGCAGGGTTCACACTCTGAGCAGAGAAGTGGTCGCGGAAACGGCGCAATTCCAACTCTGTTTTGTGAGCATCTCATTTGGCGAAAGATTCTTGATGCGGTAAATTCAACCAAGCAATATTGATGGAATCAACTGTACAAATGGAAGGCTTCAAATGCTCCTAAGATTTGGCACCTTGTCCACTTCCAATCGTGAGAGAACAGTACTGTGCTGGAGCTCTCCCGCTCTTGGCCAAAAGACCGTGAGACAGGGCCAATGTTCATGCATGAGGCGGCACAACCTTGTGAGTTGAGTTTTTTTTCTGTAGCCTTTTTGTGCTTGCTTACACGGGAATCAAAGGCACATTTGACGGGAGGCACCCATTACCCAGCTGCAAGCTACAGTTTAGGTCATGCCGTCTCACTGCAGCACAATTGTGTACCAGTCCCAGCAACACTGCTAGCAAGTAGCCGTTCTTAGGGGTCAATCATGAAGGGCCAGTTTTTGACTGCCTCCACCTGTAAACTCTGAGCCATTAAGATGGCAGCATGTTGGCGAATTCTTTGCAGCCGAGGCTTGCAAATGTCACGCCCTCTGGAAACCTGGGGGGGTATTTGGCCGAGGCTCGCGGAACAAACAGTGATGTCTTCTTCGTGGCTTGTGGGGACTCGTGTCTGTGTGTGTGTGTGTGTCTCTCTCTTGACTTGCCTCAAAACAGCGTCGCTGGCAGATGACCAGAGGTCTTGTGTGACACATTTCCATGTGAGATACGTGACCGACATTCATTGTGAAAAAAACCAGGGTGTTGTTTGTTGGCATGGAACCGGCGGCCGACGCACCCGAGCCTTTAGACGCCAGGCGGCTGCCTTGGTGGTTCTATTTCTCCTCGTGAGGTTTACCAAGGCGGGTGTGTGTGTGTGTGATGTGATGTGATGTGATGTGATGTGATGTGATGTGATGTGATGTGATGTGATGTGATGTGATGTGATGTGATGTGATGTGATGTGATGTGATGTGATGTGATGTGATGTGATGTGATGTGATGTGATGTGATGTGATGTGATGTGATGTGATGTGATGTGATGTGATGTGATGTGATGTGATGTGATGTGATGTGATGTGATGTGTGTGTGTGTGTGTGTGTGTGTGTGTGTGTGTGTGTGTGTGTGTGTGTTTGTGTCTTTGTCGCGACCGGTGGAGCTTCCGATGCGCTTTGTAATCTCCATGTCATTTCCCCGGTGCCCAGACGGCAGCCCCTTGCGGGCACAATACCAAGGCTGCCGTATCGCACCAGTCAGGCGTGCCAGTTTCAGATTCCAGATGGGCTGGTTGGGCGTGGGTGTTAAAGTGGCAACCCTTTTTTGGGGTTGGTTGAAAAGAAAGTTCAGGGCAAACCGCCCGTGTTAGAGCGGGGTACCTCACTTGAAGACATGCCAGTTGAACGCAGGGCTCGGCCCGACGCAGGACATCGGGCGGCCAGACACTCAGAGGTACACGGAGTTGACGGAGGCGGCGCGTTTGGGGGTCCGTTTTCGTTGTTTCTTGGGTGCCCAGGGTCACAACCAAAATGGTGACGGGGCCAACGGCCGATCATCCGTTTCTGGTCGGGAATGTTGCCTAATCCTTTCTGAATCCGGGCTTTGATTACGGCTGTCAAGTTCATTAACAGAAGCATGACCTGGCCTGTTTGAATGCATGTTTTGGTGATGTGACAGCATTGGGGCCGCTTGTACCCCTTCTGAAAACACGGAAGGTATGTGTGAGTTTCGCAGAAGGAGCGGAGAATACAGTGTGAACTAGTGCCCCATGGATGTTGAAGTCTCGAGGTGACCAACCGTGTCGAAGCAAATTGTGGTGACTTGTCATGTCTTGTTGGTTTCCTGGCATTCCACGGTGGTAGGGTAGAGTGATTAATCTAGTGCATTGGTATGTTGCCGAGCCAGGGAGGGCGCAGCCTCGTGTGACCCAGTACCAAGTGGTGAAGAGTGCAAGCTGGCTGTTTGAGCTTGTTTTGGACATATGCCAGGATCAACACAACTGTTACTTTAGTTTTGCTCGGCCTTGATATTTGTGGTGTTCAATCCTGCAGTGAGTACAACACACACACTCTCTCTCTCTCTCTCTCGTTAAATTTAGTTGGTACTTTGCTTACAAGTGCAAGTGCTGTAGTGTTCAAACAAACACTCAACCGATGTAGTCTGCAGCTGCCAACCTTTTCACTCATGCGGAGTAGTAAGCTCAAGGCCTGCGGTAGTGAACATACATGCAACACAGGTGCAAAGTGAAGCGTGTAGTTTGACACGGCCCCTCAGTCAAAAGGTCTTTGTAGTACCTTTTGAACTGAAGTGCAAAACATGGATTGACAGTAGTGATGAAAACCATTGTTGTTCATCAATTCTACTGTATTGGCAAAAGTAGTGACCTGCGCTCAGTAGTTCACGCTGTTCAGGTTCCAGCTCGATGTAGAGCGCTGGATGGAAGTAGTGAGGCAGGCGCTCGTTGTAGTGGAGCATGAGCTCAAAGATGTAGTCCCCATTTCTGGGCGCGATAGTCTTGGACCATCTGAAGTCTGTTGTCCAAGGTCGCGTAGTAATGTATGGTGAAAAAGGTTGTCATGTAGCTTGGGGCTCCCCGTAGTCGCTATTCGTCTATCTCGGGGCACGACATGTGTTGGTCGTACTCCCTGAGAAAGCGGTGTAGTAGTGCTTTGTGATGTTGAGTGAGGTTTGTCATGGTGAGTAGTGTGAATCCGCAGTACTGGGTACTCTTGCAAAGGATGGTAGTAATTGCCTTGTGCTGAAAGTCGTGTAGTTGGTCTCTGTTGTAAAGGTAGTGGAGGAGTTCAGGTAGTAGTAGGGGCATGTGGTTCCTGAGGCAGTCTTTTTGGTGAAGGTGGTCATGTTGTAGTTCACCTTGTGGATGGTCTGTGGAATTGGTGTGGTCGGGAGGTAGTAGTTCTGTTGTCTGGACGTCATGTAGGAGATGTAGTCTCTTGCGAAGTGTAGAAATTGTCCTGAAGTGAGGTACCTCAGGAGTAGTGGTTGTTCAATCTGGAGTTGGATGACGTAGTTGGTGTTGTCGCCGGTTGTAGTGTGGAGTGAAGTCGTGTGGTAGTAGTGGACGTTGGCTGCTTCAGGTAGTGAAACGCTGAGCAGAGTGGAGTTGTAGTGGGGCATCCGAAGGTCTCCAGGGATGCAGTGAATGGGTCGAGTGTAGTCCAGTTGTGCCAGTGGAGTTGCTTGTTGTTGTGAGAGTAGTTGAGACTCTTCAAGTGTGAGGTGTAGGGTGTGTTGTCGGGCAGTGGTGGTGTAGTGGTTGTCTGGTGCTCAGTGATGTGTAGTTCGTCCATCACTGTGGTCGGGTTGTAGTAGACCGTGTTGCCAGGTGTAGAATGGTTGAAGTGGTAGTTGGAGTCGGTGCGCTGGAGTCCGTAGTGACCGCCACCTCAGGTGTAGTTGGTGTGTCGGGCGTAGTTGCGTCTCCCATCGTAGCATCTGCAGTAGATGGAGCGGCCATGGCTGCAGTGGAACGCAAAATGTAGTGAAACGGGGCAAAACAAAATGAGCCTAAGTAATTGCTATCAGGCAGGCGGCGCATGCAGACATGTAAAACAAACAACTGTAGTGTTGACTCAGCCGCCAAAAGTGCAAGTGAAAATACATGTAGTTACGGTTACTTACATACCAAAGGTGTCGTGTTACATGTAGCTACTTACATACAAGAAATGTCCAAAGTCGTTGTTGTTGTTGTTGTTGTTGTTGTTGTTGTGGTGAAACTGCTGCGCTGGTCGTTCGTAGTGCTAAATGCGTATCCCAATGCTCTGGATGAGCCTGTGTAGTGTTTCTTTTCTGATGTATTTGGTAAACAAATCTGCGCTGTTGTGGAGTGTGTTGATCTTAAGGATTCTAATGATGTCGTGCTTGATGAGGTCTTGTGTGTAGAGAAGTTTGAGGTCGATGTGTTTTGCTCGTTTGCTAGCGCCTTGTCGTGTAGCAATGCTCTTGCCTGCTGTGGAGTCTGTGTGGATGCGTAGGTTTAGCTTGCTGCAAATGTTGGTTTCAAGTAGGAAGTTTCTGAGGTGTAGTCCCTCATTAACTCCTGTGCAAATGGCGTAGAGTTCCGACTCTTCTGAGCTGAGTGCTACCCAGTCGGCATCGACATGAACGTCGAGATCCAGGATGTTGTTGGTGTTTGCTCTGAGTGTTGTTGTTGGTTCTATGGTGAACTTGTAGTGCTTGGTGCCGTGCAAGTAGCGTAGTAGATGTTTGACTCTCTTTTGTGAAAGTTCTGTAATTAGGTGCTGTGAGGTCTCGTGCTAGTTCTTTTGTAGAGTATGCAATGTCTGGTCGTGTGTGTGTGCTAACCATTGAAGTTTGCCAACAATCCTTCTGTACCTTTTGTGTTGCTCGTGGTCAAGTAGTGCTTCATCTTCTATTGTTGGTTTGTAGTGTGCGATTCCTGGAGTGGTCACAGTGTTGCAGTTGGTCATTCCAGACTCCTCGATCATGTTGTCGATGTAGGAGTCCTTTATTTAGTCCAAGGTTGCAGCAGTTGCCAAAGTGGTCGACGTTTCTTCCAAGAAATTGTTGTGGTTTGCCAGGTTCGAGGTAGCCGATGTGCTTGAGTAGGACCTGCCTCTGGACGGCCTCGAAAGTGGAGTCGACCGCAGTCTTGTCTCCAAGTACCAGTAGATCGTCCACGTAGACCATGATGTAGCAGTTGCGGGTCGCATTGGTGTAGACGTTAGGTTCTGACTTTAGTCTTACAAAGCTGAGCTTGTGTAACACTTCAGCCAGGTAGTCCTGCCATGCTTTTGGTGAACTGCGTAGTCCATACATGGCTTTCTTTAGTCGCCAGATTTTGTCCTGTTGTGGACAGAGTTCTTTAGGTGGCCAAAGGTAGACGTCACGTTGTTTACCGTCGTGGTCTTTTGCGATGGGTGCGTGTAGAAATGCTGTAGAGACGTCACCTAGTCGCGCGATCCAGGTTGGTCGTGACATTTGTAGTGCGAGAAGTGTCCGGAGTGTCGTGATGTAGAGGCGTAGACGGAGTCTTCGTCCTCGATCTTCTCCGTGTAGCCTTTTGCGACGATTCGGCTTCGTACTCCTGGTCCTTTCTTTCTGTGTGCCCATCTTGTAGGTATCGCTTCTCTGATGACGTTGTCGTCGACGGTAGACGTTGACGTCGTAGACGTCATGTAGCTTCATTTGGTTTGACTCGTGTTTCATTCCTTCCAGTAGTTGTGTTTCGTCGTAACCTTCGTTGTCGAAGATTATGGGTTGGTCTTCTGAGGTGTCGTCGTTTGTGTAGGGGGTGATGGATTTTCCGTTGGGAAGTGTCACTGCGTTGATTTTCTGTCATAGTGGTTGTGGTTCTTTGGTTGCTTGTTCCGTTGATCTGATTGTAGTGTCCTTTGAGATCTTCTGTGCTTTGGTTGGTTGCATTACTTCTTCCGGAGTTAAACGTCTTAGTGTTTGTCGAGGTGGTGCTGGTAGTGGTGGATGTTGTCGTCCGGTTGGTGAAGTAGCCATAGGACTATCCGGTAGTGGTCGTGAACTTGACGTCGATGTAGATGGAAGTCGTGGAGGTGGTGTAGTGCGTTGTTGTTTTGTTGCGGGTTCCGCAACGTTGTCGTCCGTTGTCCGAAATCTTGCGTGGACCTTCTTTTCTCTGACGGTTGTGGTTGCGTATCCAACAGTGTTGCGAACGATGGGTTGTAGGTGTTCCGTCGTGGTGCCCATGGTGTGCCGGAAACTTTGTTCAACAGTGTGAGGTCGTATTTGAAGTCCTGTTGTTGTCTCCGTACTGTTCGTACCTTTTGTACGCCTGATTCCGTGGCGACGTAGTTTTCTCCGGTTTCGGAAACTTTTCCGAGCCAGATGCATATCTGCATCCGTAGGTCTGCTGCTTTTGGAAGTTTCTTGTGTTGTGGTGGAAGGTAAAGTAGTGTCTCGCCAAATTCGCAGATTGCTCGCTCGTAGTTTCTTCCCCAGCGGCGTTCAAAGCTTGTGTAGCCGTCTGAGTGGATGACGTAGCGATTTACCGTCCATGCTGCATGTCGTACTATCCAGGGTAGTAGACAGTGCTTTGTGGACATCGTCATGCTGTAGTTGCTTTCAACCTGCGCTTTGACGACGCGTACCTGTCCGAGGAGTGTTCAGTGTAGTCGCTCAACACTTCCTAGACTGTTGCTGCTGTAGGACGGCGCATGCCTAACAGTCATTGAGCCGACCTTTGCTGCTGTAGCTTTTAGAAGTGCGTTGAGTGTGTCTTCGTTGTCGCTTTGTAGTATGCCTTGTGTTCTTCCGCACTCAAAGATGAATGCTTGTAGGTTGTTGACCATGTAGTCCATCATTGATGGTTTGTCCGGGACCATTACTGCTACACACAGTTGTGCAGTAACATCAACTGCTGTCAGTACTGGTATGGTCTTTGGGTCTTGTTGTGATTTGATGTAGGCGAAGTCTACTTGAATGACGGGTTGTCGTGATTGTTGTTTCTTGTAGTTGTCTTGGCGTCCTTTGCCTTGAACGCAAATTGGACACCAGTTTCTGTACGGTAGGTGCGTAAGACTGTGTTCTGCTATTTGTTGTGGAGTGGGGCTGCTGTGGTTGTCGTAGTTTTCTTGCTCTGTGTGCTTTCATGATGCTCGTGTTGTTGTTCCTCATCGTGGCTCTCCTGGATGTACTCGTAGTCTTTCTTCACGGTGAACCTTGTTGTTCCTTTCGATTGAAATGGTAGTGCTGCGTTGCCCATGACTGTCCAGTCATCTTTGCGTTGTGAAACTTCTCCAAAGTTGTTGTGAGTGATTCTAGTTCTGTGAGGTTCAAGTGTGCTGATTGGTGGATGTCCTGCTCCGTCTGTTGGAGTGAAGAGAGTTGTTCTAAGTGTTGCGTGGTGTCTTATATAGTGTTCACCTTGTCTTTCCCAGTAGTCTTGGTTGTCCTCCTGTGCTGTGAGTGGTCTGTGGATTGTCTCCTTTGGTTGTGTGGTGTCAAGGTTTGTAGAAGGTGCTGCTTTAGGTCTCCATATCTTTTGTGGTGCTCGTAGTTGGATCTTTGATCTGGTTGGTGGTGTGTCCATTAGCCGTTGTGGTTGTGAGCTCTGTCTTGTTGGTGTGGTGTTTGATGTTGCTCTGCGTGTAGGTGTTATCTTTCTTCTGAATCTGGTTTCTCAGCTTCTAGTCTTCGTTGTAGTTCTTGCTTGGAAAGTTGTGTTGGGTTCTCTTGTAGTTCTTCTTGCTCTTGCCCCTTTCTGTTGATGATGGTTAGTCGCCAATCATCTAGTTCACCTTCAGGTATTGGGCAACCACTGTTGTGTGGTGTGAACAATGCTTTGCGTGGTCGTTTGTGTACTCTGATGGCGTAGTCACCATCAAGTTTCCAGTAGTCAGTGTTTCCACCAAAGATCTGTCGTAGTCCTTGGTGTGTGTGGGTGAGTGGTGCGATTTGTTCTTGTTGTTGGAGGTTGAGTCACAGCAATGGATTTTCCATTGTCTGTAGTCATTGGGTAGATGTCGAATCCTGTAGGGATGTCGATCTTCTCTGCTCGTAGATAGAAAAGTCCTGAGTGTCTTATGAGGTGTGCTTGTTGTTGTCCATGTGTGATGGTGCAGTGTCGTGGAGTGAAGTCAAGTCCATATCCTCTATCAAGTAGTCTTGATGCACTGAGGATGGAATACTTCACATCACAAACGTAGTAGGGCATCATGATCCTGAAGTTGTCCTGCTTGTAGGGAACGCGCTTGATGCTCTGGTGCGTAGTCCTTCGGGCAAACATGTGTAGATGCTCCTGAGTCGATCAACAGGTGGTGGTATGACTTGAAGTTGGAGTACATGATGTAGTGTGTGATAGTGTCCTCAATCTTCTTGTTCCTTTGTTGTTGTCTTGCTGCTGCTATGTCGAAGTGTAGCTGTGTGGTGTCTTCTTGCAAGAATTGTTGAAAGCTCTTGCTGTGGTCGTTCCATGATGTGTGTAGTCGCGACTTTGCTTGTCTGATGTGTCCAATGGTGAGGTGTGACTCGTTGATGCCTCCAATGTAGTTTGCTGTGTCCTCACAGCTGTTGTCATTCCAGTCCCAGCTGTTGTCATAGTCGTAGTTGTTCCAGTTCTCCTCCATGTAGTTCACCTCGTGTTGTCCTTCTTCTCCTTCGTAGTACAAGTCCCAGGTGTCGTTCACATCCTGAGGTAGTTCTTCATTGTTGTCATGATCTGCTCTTGCTCTAGTGGATGTAGTTCTTCTCCTTCTCCTATGTGTCATACTGGCACTCTGCAGTCTTGTGCCCAATGGCCAGGCTTGCCGCATCGATGGCATGTTGCGTAGTTGTTGTTTCCTTTTCCTCTTGATTTGCTGTAGTTTGTTTGGCCTTTGTAGCCTTTGCTTGATCCATATCCTTTGGATCCTGAGTAGCCTTTTCCTTTGCTCTTGTTGTATCCTCCTTTGTTGTAGTTTCCTTTGTTGCCTTTGTCGAATCCTTTGTAGTGTCCTTTACTCCTGTACTTGCCTTTGCTTTTGCTTCCCTTGTAGTTGCCTTTTCCTTTTCCTTTGCCTTTGTAGTTTCTTCCTTTCCTCCATATGTTGTCAACATCCATTGGTGCAGCTCCTCCAGTGTAGTTTGTTCCTATCTAGTGAAGGCGTAGTCCAAGATGAGTGCTCTGATCTCGATGTAGTTCGTGATCTGTCCAGCTCGCAGTTGGAGATGTTGCTGCAGTGCTCCTTTGGTTCTGTTGAGTAGGTGTTGCTATTTTGATTCCATCTGGTAGTGCTGTGAGGTTGTCTTTCTCGTAGCGGTTGATGTCGTATTCCCATTGTAGAAATTGTTCTTCAAACTGCGCTTCGTTGAATGTAGGTTCCAGTAGTTTGGTAAGGTAGCCAACACTTCTTGTTCCTACTGGTAGACTGAACCTGTTGTGTAGGAGTCGTAGTGTTTCACATCCGTTTGCGTTGTGGCGGTTTTGCCTTACTACTGTAGCTGCTGCTCCCTGACAGATGTGGATGAGGATGTAGTGTAGATCTCTGGAGAGGTCTACTGCTTTGCTTGCTTGTGTAGGGTCGAGTATGTGTGTTCTGATGTCTGTGTCCTCAATCTGTCGTGCAGCCACTTGTGCTAGCTGTAGCACCAGGTCGAAGTCTCGGTCTATGAGGCCGAGGTATGCTTGTAGCTTGAACCGCCATTCTTCATACTGGGAGTAGTCACCAGTGAAGAAGGGTGGTGGCAGTTTGTATCTGTGTAGTCTCTGAACGTCGTTTTCTTGTTCTGTTCCTGCTCCCGTAGTTGTGGCTCCTACTGTGTCTGCTGTCGGCCCGTTCTCTGCTCCTGTAGTTTGTCGTGCTGAGGCTGATGCTGCTTCTCCTGACATGTCGTAGTAGTTTGGCATGTGACTGCTGTTGCTGTGGTTGTAGTACTTACTGCTTACTGGAGCTCCCCTATGTTTAGGATCTCAGCTCCGCTACCACGTTAAATTTAGTTGGTACTTTGCTTACAAGTGCAAGTGCTGTAGTGTTCAATCAAACAGTCCACCGATGTAGTCTGCAGCTGCCAACCTTTTCACTCATGCGGAGTAGCAAGCTCAAGGCCCGCGGAAGTGAACATACATGCAACACAGGTGCAAAGTGAAGCATGTAGTTTGACATCTCTCTCTCTCTCTCTCTCTTTGTCTCGTTGTATTTACAGCCCCAGCCACCAAGAACAAAGTTTGCTGGATGTCAGATCACGTTTGATCCTCGATTCCGTTGTAGTTTCGAGTTTGTTCTAAATGGCTAGTGACTCTCTCCGAGGCAGTCCTTAGCTCTGCCAGGTTTGGGTGCCCTCGCCAAACGGCTGAGAGGCTGCCCGCGCGAAAGCTTTTGAGGGGCGGGATGGCATTGAGCGGCTTCACCTTGACCGCATTCGCTTCCCCGATTTTCGCCGGTCATCGGAGCCGAGCCGTGGCAAGCCTTGTGCAGCGACCAACGCCGGGCTGACTGACGGTGCAGTTGCTCAAGAGAGGGAAGACATCTAGCGAGATTTTCAATTTGATTTAAACGGAAACTCTGATCAAGCGCGTTTGCGCAATGCTCACTCGGCTGTGCGCCAGGCCTTTCAGCAGGGATTTGGCACACTTTTGAGAGCCCAGGGAAGTCGCGGGTCCTCGGGTGGCTTCAATTTCGACTTCGCAAAAAAACAATCAAGTGGGATTCGCCTGAATATATATCTTTTTATATATGAGAATATGTATCATTATTGATTGAGGAGCAATCAGATGATTATTGTCCGCTATCAATACGCTGATGAGGTTCAACACTTCCCTGGGCATTTCTTTTGCCAAGCTCCGGCAATCAGCACATGCTTGCATGTTTGCCTTTGTCGGTGCTGCGATGGGGGATGCCTAGCGACCGTTTCAAACTCGGCCTCCAGCTTCAGCCCCCTTGTGCCGGCTGTTGTTAACTTTTGACCTGTACGGGCAATAGCAGCACCCCAATCACAATCGGGTGCCTTTTCTGCTTCTGGCCTTACTGTACCCAACGGAGTTGTGTGGTTGATAGCTCCATTTTTCATGGTTTAGATCATTTTATCAAAGGCCCAACATGTTCAGTGTTCAGTGGGCCATCACCTCGGCAAGTTGTGTTCTGACCTTTGGGCGACAAGGGCACACGCGAGGCATCACAGAGCCGCGTGTGGACTGAAAACAGGGTGGGGCGTTCCTTTTAAAAGCAGCCACCAAGAAAGGGTCTCTATGTTTAGGAACCATGTTGTATCCCTTGCCCATGGCGCGAACAACAGCCGGCTTCTTATGGCCGCTCGCATCGAAAAAGCCGCGAGGTTGCGGGGCCGGCCGGCCATGAACGCAGAGGGACTAGAGCTACAGGAAGGCTTCTCCAGTTACTGTGCACAGCTACACATGGCTCTATCTATCCATCCACCCTATCACCTGTCCCATCCCATCCCAGCGCATGGCATTTACCATCCATCCAAACTACTGTAGCTATTTGGTTATCTAGATATTTAGCCATCTAGCTCTATCCAATCTAGTTTGATGAGTCCAATCTATTCTACTCTAATCTAATCCAATCTAATCCAATTTAATCCAGTGTAGTGCAATCCAGTCTAATCTAATCAACCAATCAACCAACCAATCAACCAATTAACCAATCAACCAATCAACCAATCAACCAATCAACCAATCCACCAACCAACCAATCAACTCAATCAACTCAATCAACTCAATCAACTCAATCAACTCAATCAACTCAATCAACTCAATCAACTCAATCAACTCAATCAACTCAATCAACACAATCAACACAATCTATCAATCAATCCAATCCAATCCAATCCAATCGAATCGAATCGAATCCCATCCCATCCCATCCCATCCCATCCCATCCCATCCCATCCCATCCCATCCAATCCAATCCAATCCAATCCAATCCAATCCAATCCAAGCCAAGCCAAGCCAAGCCAAGCCAAGCCAAGCCAAGCCAAGCCAAGCCAAGCCAAGCCAAGCCAAGCCAAGCCAAGCCAAGCCAAGCCAAGCCAAGCCAAGCCAAGCCAAGCCAAGCCAAGCCAAGCCAAGCCAAGCCAAGCCAAACCAAACCAAACCAAACCAAACCAAACCAAACCAAACCAAACCAATCCCATCCCATCCCATCCCGTCCCGTCCCGTCCCGTCCCGTCCCATCCCGTCCCGTCCCATCCCATCCCATCCGAGTCGAATCGAATCGAATCGAATCGAATCATTCGAATCGAATCGAGTCGAGTCGAGTCGAGTCGAGTCCAGTCAAGTCAAGTCAAGTCAAGTCAAACCAAAGAAAACCAAACCAAACCAAACCAATTCAAATCAATTCAACTCAAATCAATTCAAACCAAATCAAATCAAATCAATCCAAACCAAAATCAAATCAAATCAAATCAAATCAATTCAATCAAATCAATCAAATCAATCAAATCAATCAAACGACTCAAGTCAATCAAATCAATCAAATCAATCAAAACAATCAAATCAATCAAATCAATCAATCAAATCAACCAAATCAATCAATTCAATCAAATCAATCAAATCAATCAAATCAATGAAATCAATCAATCAATCAATCAATCAACCAACCAACCAACCAACCAATCAATCAATCAATCAATCAATCAATCAATCAATCAATCAATCAATCAATCAATCAATCAATCAATCAATCAATAAATCAAATCAAATCAATCAAATCAATCAAATTAATCAAATCAATCAACTCAATCAAATCAATCAAATCAATCAAATCAATTAAATCAATCAACTCAATCAAATCAAACAAATCAATGAAATCAATCAAATCAATCAAATCAATCCAATCAATCAAATCAATCAAATCAATAAAATGAATCAAGTCAATCCAATCAATCGAATCGATCAAATCAATCAAAGCAATCAAACGACTCAAGTCAATCAAATCAATCAAACCAATCAAATCAATCAAATCAATCAAATCAATCAATCAATCAAATCAACCAAATCAATCAATTCAATCAAAGCAATCAAATCAATCAAATCAACGAAATCAATCAACCAATCAACCAACCAACCAACCAACCAATCAATCAATCAATCAATCAATCAATCAATCAATCAATCAATCAAATCAATTAAATCAATCAAATCAAATTAATCAAATCAATCAACTCAATGAAATCAATCAAATCAATCAAATCAATCAAATCAATCAACTCAATCAAATCAATCAAATTAATCAAATCAATCAACTCAATCAAATCAATCAAATCAATCAAATCAATCAAATCAATCAAATCAATTAACTCAATCCACTCAATCAAATCAATCAAATCAATGAAATCAATCAAATCAATGAAATCAATCCAATCAATCAAATCAATCAAATCAATAAAATGAATCAAGTCAATCCAATCAATCGAATCAATCAAATCAATCAAATCAATCAAAGCAATCAAACGACTCAAGTCAATCAAATCAATCAAATCAATCAAATCAATCAAATCAATCAAATCAATCAATCAATCAAATCAACCAAATCAATCAATTCAATCAAATCAATCAAATCAATGAAATCAATCAATCAATCAATCAATCCATCCATCAATCAATCAATCAATCAATCAATCAATCAATCAATCAATCAATCAATCAATCAATCAATCAATCAATCAATCAATCAAATCAATCAAACCAATCAAACCATTCAAACCAATCAAATCAATCAAATCAAACAAATCAATCCAATCAATCCAATCAATCCAATCAATCCAATCAATCCAATCAATCCAATCAATCCAATCAATCCAATCAATCCAATCAATCCAATCAATCCAATCAATCCAATCCATCCAATCCATCCAATCAATCCAATCAATCCAATCAATCCAATCAATCCAATCAATCCAATCCATCCAATCCATCCAATCCATCCAATCCATCCAATCCATCCAATCAATCCAATCAATCCAATCCATCCAATCCATCCAATCCATCCAATCCATCCAATCCATCCAATCCATCCATCCATCCATCCATCCATCCATCAATCAATCAATCAATCAATCAATCAATCAATGAGTCAATCACTCAATCAAGCTCACTAGCAATATCTAATGTTATCTAGTCTTATCTGTTATCATCTAATATCATCGACGAATCTTCTTATCTTGTCCTCTCCTCTCCTCACCTATCCCCTCCAGTCCTATCCCAATCCTATCCCATCCTATCCAATTCAATCTAATCTAATCGATCTATCCATGTATGCATGTCTATGCAATGAGGGCAATGCAAGGGGTGTCAGGTACAGGAGGGCCAGCCTTGAGGGTTTTACGGGTGGGGCATACTTTCATACAGAAGTAGTCTATTGCCCATTGGTTGGCCCACCTGAGAGGGGGGGGAGATGAACTTTCAGGGCTGGGAAGCAAAAAGGGGATTGTCCACTGGGGCGCGAGTGGATGCTAAAGGTTGGTCCTTGGGGTGTCTTACTGAGCGGTGTGCTGCCATCATCATAAAATATAATTGATTCTCGACAGGGACCCTCTGCTACACTGGACTCCGTCATGGTGCGCTTCTTCCATAATATCTAGGGGCCATTAGGCAGGGATCCTTAAAAGATACATTTTGCCCATTTGAAACATGGCTTTTTCCACCAAAAATAAAGGGACACCACCATTTACAAGGCAATGTTCAGGTGCACAATGTAAGGATCCCTGTTAGGAGTTCCTTCAGGCTTGAGGGTCCCGATCGCTTGGGTGGTGCCTGGAATTCTTGGCTTCAGCCTAAGACGAGCTTCGGCCAGATGGGCCACACACAGAAGCCTGACAACTTTGCCTTAGTTGGGTGGGGTTTACAGCCCACGCTGGAACTTTGTCTCCGACCAAGTTAGCAGTTTGGGCGCCTTGTTTGTTTGGGGGAGGACCCACGCAATCACAGAACACGCTTGGGTAGCCAAGGCGCGGTGCGCGCTGCCGGGCGCCGGGCGCCATGTTGGGTGATTGGCCGCTCAGTGCGGATGAGATCAGGCAACTGGTGGGGTGGGCTAGCCGGAAATGGTTGTGTGAATTGACGAAACCACGAACTTGGCCTCGCTTTGATGACGGTGAGCAGTGAGTGTGTGTGTGTGTGTCTCTGTGTGTGTGTCTGTGTGTGTGTGTGTGTGTGTGTGTGTGTGTGTGTGTGTTTGTTTGTTTGTTTGTTTGTTTGTTTGTTTGTTTGTTTGTTTGTTTGTGCGCGTGTGGTATATAGTTTGGTGTGATTGTTTGGATGGGGGAAGGTCTGCATAGCTGCGCCCTTACCGATGTCATGATCGACTGTGGTGTGTTCCGAATCCAACCCTTGCACTCCTAAGCAACTTCAAGTTTTGCACACTGACATTTCAATAGGGTTGACACGATGTGTCTTGCTACAGCCTCGTATGAGGCATGTAGAAGTTGCAACACGGAACTGACATTCCCTACCCTCGTTTTTCTAGAGCAGCAGAGGGAGTCGGAGCCCAAGAGGGAGAGGGAGAGAGCCCGCCTCAACGGTGCGGTTGAGTCTTTTTCCCACTTTCCCGACATGGTCCAAGTAGGGTTCCAAAGTGGTCCGTATGCCTTTGTGTTTTGTCGCACAATGTGGCACTTGCAACCTTTTGATTTACGGAGCGCAGTCCGTTCGCGGATCATACGTTCTCCTATCCAGTGTCGCTGCTCTCAGTGTGCCTACAAAAGGGAGAATGGGAGCCACACAGACATCAGACGCGAAGCAGCCCATACCGAAGTGCCTAGCAGTCATGTTGGACGCAAGGGCTCTCAAAACTGCCGGAACACCAACGGAAAGTAGACTGTTGCTGAGGGTGAAGAAATCCGGCAGTGCAGAATATTGGCTTGACCCGCAAATCCCAAGTTAGTCACGTAATTGCAGGAGCCTGCAATTGGAGAAGCAGATTGGCGAGGGCTCCTATGGCAAGGCCGGGATAAGAAGCGACGCCTCAGAGCATGACCCCCTTGTTTGTTGCAAGGAACACCTAATGGGGCATCAACCATTGTGGATTTTTGGAGGCGGGCAGTTTGGCACATGTCCAGCTCGAACTTGCTTTCGCCTGCAGGAAGATCGGCGGGTGGTAGGTAGTGACACGATATGAACAGTTTTTAGGATTGCGACGGTGTGGCAATCCTGTACCAAAGCCTGACAATATTCGGTCAAAGTTACCAGTAGTCTACGGTGTATTTGGGAGGGACATGGGGAACTTGAACAAATTTCCCACAAAAAAAAACAGACTCACTAAGTGTTCCAGGTCCAGTAGGGCAGCAGAGAATGTTGGCTCATTTTGTACACACATTCGCATGTATTTGCATTGTTCATAAGTATGGACTATGCTGGTTCTACGTGGGTAGGTGTTGAGTCAGGTTTAGCTATCTTTCTGGTGCGGTTGATACATCGCTGGATGAAAGGTGGACCATGTGCAAGTTTCGAGGCCTTTGGCGCCAGTCAGTGAGATGTGCGCACGCTGAACATATTTGTTTGTTGCTTCTTCCTGCTTGGATGCTTTGGGGAATACAAGCAGAGGTGTCTGGATGGATGTGGACAATGGGAATGTTGAAATGGCACGAACTACCCGCCTTGCCATCAGTCGTGCCAAAATTGGCATCCAGTAGCTCGTCTCAAGTCGGTCTCCGAACGTATGGGCCCAGGAGGCTTTCTTTGTGTACCTGCGCTAGGTGCACAAGGCATTGCTACCATCCACAGGGGCGCTGCGCTTGGGAGGGAGGGAGAGAGGGAGGAGGGCGGGTGGTCTTAGTGGCCCCGTCTCCCATTGAACACAGATAGAGTCTGGGCCTTCATTTCACAACATGACGTTGCACTCCATTCCGGATGTCTCAGAATGACCTTAGGGCATGAAGACCATGGTGAGTGGGGAGGGCTTGGGTTGAAAAGCTGATCTGAGTTTTGTAAAGAGGCCTGACGGTGAAAGCCATTGAGAGGCTTGCACAGAGGCGTACTGTTATTGGTTTGCTGCAAGACGCTTCTGGTTGCTCAGTATTCTGGACAATGTTTTTGAACTTCCTTGGACAGGGACAACAAAACAGCGCGTTTTGAAGGTTGACCCGCGATAGCTCGCAGAAGGTTTACCCTTTTATAGCACAAATACAAAACAATAATGCAGAACAATCCAAGCAAGCAAGCAAGCGAGCAAGCAAGCAAGCGAGCAAGCAAGCAAGCAAGCAAGCAAGCAAGCAAGCAAGCAAGCAAGCAACTAAACAGGCAAATTACACCGGCATAGACCCCAGATAGCACACCACGGCCACGAACCATGACGCAGCATCAGAATGGTTCCCGCGGCATCATGATGATGTTGACAGCATCATGATGATGTTGACAGCATCATGATGATGTTGACAGCATCATGATGATGTTGACAGGATTATGATGATACCACAGCAACTTAGCATGGTGCGCTAAATAGACGCGCAGCCAACGTCCTACTGAATGATGATGTTGACAGCATCATGCTACACCAGCCACGGACGATTCCGCGTTACATATTCGGCAGAAGAAAAAAAGCAGAGACGACGTCCTGACGAGTTCGACAGCATCATGATGACGCGGACAGTATCATGATGATGCGGACAGCATCATGATGATGCCGGCAGCATCATGGTGATGCGAACAGCATCATTGTGATGGTAGAGGCAGGCGAATGATGATACCACAGCCACAAATCATCTTGCAACAGCGTATTGAAATTCAGCATCATCCTGATCTTGATAGTATCATGGCGCCACCGCGCCCACGAACCATAACGCAGCATCGCAGTGATTCCAGCAGCATCATGACGTGGTTGACAACATCATGATGATACACCAGCCACGAACCACTACGCGCCACAGTTAGGGCAGCAACAACGTCCGAACCGATTGAGTTGACAGCATCATGATGCTGCGGGCAGCATAATGATGATTGCTACAACCGCGATACCCCAAACAGCGCCCGCCCTCAAAACAGCAGCCCACCAGCACCCCAACGCAGCACCTGCGCCAGCACCTCACAACCGAACAGCCCCAAAACCGCGCCTTCTGTTAGAACCCCTATGGCTTTCAATTGTCTGGGAAAAAAGCGGTCAGCAGCACCTCAAACAGCAACCCAAAACAGCATCTGACACAGCCCCAAACTGCATGCCCCTAGCACCCGCCGGCAATCTCCAAAAATTGCGTCCACAACGTCACCAGCACCTCAAACAGCACCACCGCAAAAAAAAAAAAAACAGCACCTGCAACAGTGCCCAAACTGCATGCAGCCATCAATCTGGCAAAAATGCGCCTACACCTTCAACAGCACCTCAAACAACACCCCAGAGCAGCACCTGCACCAGCACCACCATGCCCCCTACTACACCAGCACCCCAAACTACATGCCCCCTATCACCTGGCCGTCAAGCTCGCAAAGCAGCATCCACCAGCACCCCAAACTGCAAGCCAGCACGGCCGTCAATCTCGCAAAGCGGCGCCTCCAGCAGCCAAGCTGGACGCCCCCTAGCACCGGACGTCAAGCTCGCAAAACAGCATCCACCAGCACCCCAAACTGCACGCCCCCTAGCACCCGGCCGCCAATCTCGCAAAGTGGCAGCGCCCCAAACGACATGCCCCCTAGCACCCAACCCCAAACTACATGCCCCCCCAGCAACCGGCCGTCACCAAACTGCATGCCCCCTAGCGCGCGGCACCTCCACCAGCACCCCAAACTGCATGCCCCGTAGCACCCAGCCGTCAAGCTCGCAAAACAACACCTCACTAGCACCCCAAATTGCGTGCCGGCCATTGCTCTCGCAAAACAGCACCTCCCCCAACACCCCAAACTGCGCGCCCGCCTAGCACCTGACCGTCAATCTCGCAAAGCGGCACCTCCACCAGCAGCCCAAGCTAGATCACCAGCGCCCAAAACTACATGCCCCCCAGCACCCGGCCGTCACCAGCGCCCCTAGCACGCGGCACCTCCACTAGCGCCCCAAACTGCATGCCCCGTAGCACCCGGCCCTCAAGCTCGCAAAACAACACCTCACTAGCACCCCAAATTGCATGCCCCCTAGCACCCGGCCATCACTCTCGCAAAACAGCACCCCCCAACACCCCAAACTGCGTTCCCCCTAGCACCCGGCCGTCAA
>CAUJNA010003308.1:182500-230000 GCA_963377175.1 Effrenium voratum
GGTTTATGAATCTGGGATTGACTTGGAGTTGGGACCTGTTTTGTGTGGTGGTGCACATCAAGCAAACAAGCAATAGCATATTTGTACATCTCTACGCATGTGAATAGATACCCATGACTGGAAGCGGCCTGACTCCCACCATGTGGCAGGGTGCCAGATGTTTAGGCATGTCCAAGTTGGTTCGCTCTTGGTTCCCTTTGCAAACCACCACAAGCGGGGCTCCCATATTGAGACAGGTCCGATTGCACGTCGCACCCTTTTGCTGCTTGGGGATGTCTTTCCAAATCATGGTGGTTTGCGTGCCTCCCGCCCCATGAACCCGTCTGTGTGCGTGCGTGGGTGGGTGGGCGGGTGGGTGTGCGTTTGTGCGTGGGTGTGGAGGGCACAAAGCGTCTTGAAAAGGGGCCCCCTCCGGGCCCACTTTTCTGGAAACTGCCCAAAGAGATTTGCTGGTTGATGGTGTTTCTTCAACTGACTTTGAGAATGGTGAGAGAGCGGTGCTTGCTTCAGCGATTAGGTGATCCCCAACATGTGTGTCTTACTTTTGGTTCCCCTCTAAACATCAACTAAAAAGGGACCCTCATGTTCTGCGTCCCAACATGCCGCCTGACAGAACAGCCTTATTTTGGACGAGGCTGCAGCACATGTTTGGAGTTTGTGGGCCCGCTCATTTGCTTTGCACCTGGTCTGCCCAACCGCTGAGAACTTGCACTTTTCAGACCTTTGCTCCCCCCCTTAAATGGAGCAACGCTGGGCTTGGGTGGAAAATATCCGGACCCTTGCTGGTGTTCCTCACAATGCTTCATGGCCAGCGAGGCAGGTGTTGCAATTTGTGCGTGAGGAAACCATCGCGTACCGCACAATGGAGCAGGAGGTCAATGTCCTGAAAGCGCCCGCATCTGCAAGCTGTGAGGCGGCCATTGATCGTGGTTTTGAATATTTGAGTGATTGTCTAGAGTGAATTGAGGTCACTCCAAAGCATTAACCCAAACCACCGAGGCAAACCAGCAGCCAAGGGTATGCAGGGATGCACGTGGGTGCCTTTTTGCACCGTCCACTTGGGGGCTCCCCAATCCCCACTCCCCTCATAGTCCATTTCTTTCCCTGAAGATACCCTTAGGTTGCGAAGCACAAGCCTTATTGCTTTTGGCACGAGACAGATCTCTTCACCAGAAGGGTTGGATGTCGGTTTGCAAGGTTTGCATGTCCCCTCCTCTCTCGCAATCCAAGGCGTGCATCAACTGCACCCAGATCGTTCAGGTGCTCGGCGTGGAGGCATTGGATGGCTCGGATCGGGCAGATGGCGACCCGCACAAAGAGACACACCCAATTGGAGTTTTGGTTGCCACAGCTGCCACCACAATTTCCTCTTGGGACTCCCTGAAAGATCCTATTACTTTGTTGTTTGCCGTTGCTTTGTTTCCCAGAGTTTGAGTATCAGGCACAGGGACTTGGGCGGGGCTTTGAGTCACATGCCATAGCAGCGGGAAGCAAGACGACCACTTCTCACAAATTCGTCTCCCTCGTTGCGTGGGTCGGTGTACCGCAGCACCCATGTGAAATGCGCTTTGGGGCCTCCGAATATTTCACGAGATTTCCCTTCGGATGGTTCAAGCATCGCCTTTGGGCCATGGTCATGCGATGAGCGTGGCATGCAAGTCGCAGGTCATCGCCTTGGGGAACCAGCCGGCACGGCTCAACGTGGCAGGGGCGGCTCAGCGGGCTGATTGCCACGGGAATTCCCATTGAACGGGTTCTAATCAACGGCTTCTGATCGCTCCTTTGAGGACAAATATGAGTGTAACATTTTAGCCATTTTAGTTAGTTTCCATTTAGGATCACCTTAAAGAATCGACACTGGATCCTTTTCCAGTGGAGTTTGGCTAATCCTTCATTTTGAACATCTCAGCGGCAATGCGGCATGCTCCCACCTAAAGCTAGCTTGGAATGTCAAAAAGACAGTGAGGCAGTTATTTTCCGTAAAGCTATCTTGGAATCTGCATTCTTTGTGTAAACTCTGCGTCGGCAGTGCTGTACCTAGCACCTTACGTTTTTCCCCCGACGGAGATGCCACACTGGCCGATTTGCATGTTGCAAGCACATATTGCATTGAGGTGGTCAAGCCACACATGAGGGAGGGGCTGTACCAACTGTTTTGAAGTGAGCTGCATCCTTGCTCGCCGCCGTCCATCTTGAAGGCCCATGCTATACACCAAGGATCACTTTGCACAAGGTCGGGGGCAACATTGATTGAACAATGCAGACCGCACTTTCCGGTGAAGAACCAGCTGTCCTTTAGACGCTTGTAGTTTGCCCAAGCCTGCGTCGCACTGCGAGCGACGGGAGTTTCCAAAGATTCGCACCCCTGGCTGAGAAGTTCTCCAAGCGTTCACAAGGCCTGGGGTGGCTTCCCTGAATGGAGTTGAGTCGAGGTATCACAGGCATGACCGTCCCTGGGCCCAGTGCAAAAGGCGTGCAAGGCTGACGAGACGGCAATGATCCGGCAGCTTTCGGCTCAACAGAACATGCCGGGAGAGCAAATCGAAAGCCATGTGCTCCTCGCATCAGACTACCATGGAGTACCGTGACAGGATGCCTGTGCCGGCAAAGAAACCAAAAGCCCAGGAAGACACTCTAAGAAAGACTTGGGCCATTTCCAATGGTAAGTAGGCTGTCTAGAAATCTGACCGCCTCTGCACCTTGCCGTTTGGCACAGCTGGAAACCCGACAAGTGCGTTAAAGCCCATGCAAAAGCAGTCACTTCACTGCTGATGTGGCCCTTAACGCGATTCTGCGCGTTTTTATCACTTTGCAACCCACTCACAGCTCAGCCTCGCAGGGCGAAGACCCTCCTGCTTTCATGCCGGCTTAGTTTGCGCTGGTGCATGGTCCAGGAGTGAACCGCCTCTTGCCTGCTCGGAATGGCAGGACTGACACCTCCAGCCGAGTATCTGAAACAATGCTCCAGGGGCTGGGCAAATTACGACCTCCAGGGGTTCAGGGCCATCATCCGAAAGCAACTGCCCACGTTAGTCACCGTTTGCTTGTGGATTCGGAAGGAGCGCCGGCCGGACCCCCACAGAATTTGCTGGTGTGGAACCCGCACTGGCAGTGCTTTGCGGGGCGGCCCAGGTGTTCAAAATCAGCTAGCTGGTTGAGAATGCCCAGGTGGGATTGGACGTTCGAGAATCCTTGCAAAGATTGCCGGAAAGGCCTGAAAGACTTGCTGACCAGCCTTGCCCACCTCGTTTGCCGGGTGATTGGGTGTAAGTGATGGTGAGGCCAATTCTCGCAAGGGGTTGGCTGTTCGATCACAAGTGGTGAGGACAGCGGGTGGTAAGACTTATGCTTCTCGACGCTCGAAGTTGTGCGCTTGCCATGCCCCCTGTCTTGGCGGCAGCTACCTTTGAGGCTCCTTTGTCCATTGTGGCGTTGGTCTGGGGCTCTTCTTGTTTGCAATTCCAGGTTTGGAACCAGAATGACTGTGCAGAGAACGTGGTGGAGGCGTTGAACACGCCCCTCATCCGCATTAGCATGTTGCTCTCATTCTGGCATCCTTCCTTCCCACTACCATAGATGCTGACGGAGGGTTTGGAATACTATTTGTCCGCGACGCGCACACCCACACACCCACCCACCCACCCACCCACCCACGCACCCACGCACACACACTCTCACGAAAGCCCTTTGTCCACACATGGACTCAGCTCCCACGATGGGTTGGAGGTGTTTGGCGATGCTTCTGCGACAACCCTGTCGGGCAACTGTAGGGAAAGGTGTTTGTTTGTTTGTTTGTTTTGTTTGTTTGTTTGCTTGCTTGTTTGTTTGTTTGTTTGTTTTGTTTTGTTTTGTTTTTTTGTTTGTTTTGTTTGTTTGTTTGTTTGTTTGTTTGTTTGTTTGTTTGTTTGTTTGTTTGTTTGTTTGTGTGTGTTGTGTGTGTGTTGTGTTGTGTTGTGTTGTGTTGTGTTGCGTTGCGTTGCGTTGCGTTGTGTTGTGTTGTGTTGTGTTGTGTTGTGTGTTGTGTGTTGTGTTGTGTTGTGTGTTGTGTTGTGTGTTGTGTGTTGTGTGTTGTGTGTTGTGTGTTGTGTGTTGTGTGTTGTGTGTTGTGTGTTGTGTGTTGTGTGTTGTGTGTTGTGTGTTGTGTGTTGTGTGTGTGTGTTGTGTGTTGTGTGTTGTGTGTTGTGTGTTGTGTTGTGTGTTGTGTGTTGTGTGTTGTGTGTTGTGTGTTGTGTGTTGTGTGTTGTGTGTTGTGTGTTGTGTGTTGTGTGTTGTGTGTGTGTGTTGTGTTGTGTGTGTTGTGTGTTGTGTGTTGTGTGTTGTGTGTTGTGTGTTGTGTGTTGTGTGTTGTGTGTTGTGTGTTGTGTGTTGTGTGTTGTGTGTGTGTTGTGTGTTGTGTGTTGTGTGTTGTGTGTTGTGTGTTGTGTGTTGTGTGTTGTGTGTTGTGTGTTGTGTGTTGTGTGTTGTGTGTTGTGTGTTGTGTGTTGTGTGGTGTGTGGTGTGTGGTGTGTGGTGTGTGGTGTGTGGTGTGTGTGTGTGTGTGTGTGTGTGTGTGTGTGTGTGTTTGTGTTTGTGTGTGTGTGTGTGTGTTTGTGTGTGTGTGTGTGTGTGTGTTTGTGTGTGTGTGTGTGTTTGTGTGTGTGTGTGTGTGTGTGTTTTTGAGGGAACCCTTTTGGCTTTCGTTTGAGCAAAGAGCAAATCCCTGAGGACGCTGGGCAAAAAACATGTCGGGGGTCTGCCGTGCGATGAGGTTTCTGGTGGCCTTCGACGTGGACTTTGCGGCCGTCATCGAGCTGGCCGCCCCTGGCTATCAGAGCCCGCCCCGCCCTCAGAAGCCGCCCCTGCGCGCGCGCGAACGCGCGCATGAACACCCTCCGCAAGGAGTAACTTTTGGCATGCTTCCCCGAAGGCCAAGCGCTTTTGCCAATCAGACGCCGTTGGGCAGTGCCATCGATTTGTTTGGATTCCCCATGGTTTCTTTTTGTACGTGACGGCGGTGACCTTGACCATGTTCCTGACCCGGTTTGGAGTTCCATTGAGTTGGGAAAACATTCGCCTCAACCATGGTGCGACTCCGAGTGGCGTGTGTTTTGTGACCGCGATGTGATCGGCTTCCCGCAGTTTCAACACTTCTCCTCGCCTAGAAAATTGGCGCGTAAAGGCCAGTGCTGCGAAAGGACCTGGAATGCCTGATGCGTTGCTTCTTTGGTTCACTTCGGGGCCCTGTTGGATACGGCCGTCTGCTCCATTAGCCGACGCTTCTGCGGTTTGGCGCTCTTTTGCCCGTGCTTCCCGATGATCTCATTGCAAGCAGAGAGCGCTGGCGACGATGTGTGCCGAGGTTGGCAAATTGCTCGGCCCAAAAGCGCGACAAGCTGGTTGCAACCCCTCGTGCTCGGTGTGGTGATGTGAACTTAGTTTCTACAGCTATACTGCGCCACAGTTGCCTTTGCTGCCAGGCTGTTTGGCAGTACCATCATGCATCACGCGGACATTCCGCTTTGTGTCTTCGATGATTTGGGAGGCTGGCTGCAACTGACGCTTGTGCAGATTGAGCATTCAGCCGCAGTCGGCGGTTGGTGGTGCGACGGGTCGTCGTGCGACCTCCATTCTGTCAAATGGTTCAGCCTCAGGCGCAGAGACAAGATTTGCCTTGGCTCCGTTCTGCCAATTCTGCTTTCCTCCAATCTTGCCTTGGTGCAGTTGGTGCTTTTAGCGCTTCGAACGCCGTGGCCGTCTGGCTGTCGCAGTGATTGAAAAGTTAAGTCAGTCACAGACGTTAGGCTATGTTCCGCAAGTTGGGGTTTGGTAGCCTGGCAGTCCGAGGAGGCTCCTGCCCCAGGCGTCGTTGCGCCTACTGTTGCACAAGCTAACCGCTGCGTCAGTGTGATTGGGTACTTCGTATCCTCGTGTTGAAGCGCGGCGCCTTACTTGATTTGGGGTCGAACTCCCCCCTGCTTCCTTGAGTCCCTTGCCGGGCTCTGTGTGAAGACTCAAAACGCAAGCCGTTCGCTTCCGCCGTGATGTCATAGACTTTGCACATGCCAGTTTCAGTTTCGAGCAAAAAGTGCCGTGTTGATCTGCAAGCCGTGGATGGTTGTTGTTTGCACGAAGCTCCAGGTACTCCTGGTTAGTGTTTTGAGCCTGCCGAAAGGTGTTTAAATCCTGGCTCTGTGGCAGCTGCTAGTCTTCGTGACGGACGCTCCAACTGCTGGTGCGATCTGCTGAACAAATCCCATTCCGAGGTCAGGCTGGGACTTCATGGTCGGCAAGTGCGGCCATGACTTGGTTCATTTGTTGCCTGGCTGATACCTAGCGGCATGTCATGTCTTTATCAGGCAACCTTTCCGTGACCCCTGGGGGGATTTCCTATGAAGTTTACATACGGCATCCCTGAAACGACCTGTATATGGAGCCAGATAATTCAACCACACATTTGGTCCCTCCAATCTTCTTTTTAGGCAGGGGACATGGCACATCACTGGAATGGTTGGGTGGCCTCTCAAGCGATTGGAAAACGGGATGCAAAAAAGGACCCCTAGAAGCCTCACGCCTTGAACAACCAAGCGTTTTGATCAAATCATCTCTCTGTGCAACCGGTTCTTGGACACATGGAGTGGCATTGACATCCCTGGGCAGCCCAATCCCTTGGCTCCCCTCACATGGCCACGCAGCATGCACCCCGGAAACGCGAATAGAACTTTTGGGGTTGGCCAGTGTGCTCCAAGAAACAAATCCACCCCCACACCTTACCCGGAAGGGGGAGAACAGAGTTGCCCTCAGCTGCTGTATGTCCCATTACATCCCTGGGGGTAGTGGTTTGGAGGTATATAGTGGAAACCATCTTAGACATGAGCCAAACAGCAGTGACCCTAAAGTCAAAGGGCACCCCTTGTCAAACTGCGCAGCTCGCGTCGTTTTAAGTTGAATGCAGGCAGACGAGCTGCAGGTCCACTGCGACAACGGTCCGGTACCGTTTAGCGTAATGCCAACATAACTTCGCAGTTGGAAGGCGATGCTTTGCATTTTGAGCTTTGCCTCCATATGGGAGGGCTTGGTTGGAGATCGGCCTCACTTGTGCAACTGTGATGGTGGATGCTTGAAAGTCGCAAGTTGTTACGGAGGAATCATCCCACGTGGGGCTTGTTGGACAGCTGGCTGCGATTTTGCTGGGGTGATGGTCAGCAGCTAGATGAATCCTGGAATCCTTGCACATTCCATGCTTATCTGAGGTTTTACAACCGGATGCGCTCGAGCCTTGGAGTATTTTGCGGTGGCTCTCTAGGCCAAAACGAAGTTGGAATGGGGTCTTGGATTCTTTGACGTTGATGCCTCAAGCTCCGTTGACTTGCAATTCTGATGGCGGTGCGGGCCCCCCGTTCATGCCGCCCAGGCAAAGCCACAGTCTCGGCAGCAAGCAACATCCGCGTCTGTTTGCGGCTAGGGAGTACGGCACTTTGCTGACTCGGTATTGATGCAACTTGAGTCGAGGGGTGCAGATCAACATTTGACATGGCCTACAACCGAAGCCTGGCTTCCCGTGCTGCCGCATTGCAACTGGCACACTTTTGTTCCAGTGACCTTTGCATGAGTCTATAAGACTGTGTGTTTGCCACCCCCCTACTTAATATTGAGCTGTGACGGGCAAAAAAGCCCATAGGGTGCCAAGGACCTAAATTTTGCATGAGGCAACCCAACTTGGCCAAACTGAGCACCAATGTTTCTTAGGGAGCACGGGGCCAGTCGTAACTCAATGGCATGGATTTGTTTCAAAGTCATGCAATATTTCTTCCGTCCACCGTATGCCAAGTTGAATGGGAAACACCCTCAAACATGTTTCGGGTCAAACGCTCCAATTCATACCCTCCCCACGCAGTGTTACATCGTTTATGTCTCTCAAGGCCGTTGTTGAGTCTTTTCCCCCAGAAAGGGCCTGAAGGGCCCCTTTTGCCTCGTGTCACAAGGCTGGGAGCCCAGTGGCGCCAACGTCACGGGCTGCATGCAGCCAGCGCCGCTGGATCGGCCGCGCCTGGGATTGGCGAGTCATATGTCGAGGAGACCTTGCGGCCGGAAGAGGTGTGTTTCTCCATCTAAATGTAAAACCCAGTTTGGCTTTTCCCTCCTGGAACCTCTAAGTATCTTTTTTAATGGTTAGTAGGCTTGCTCCGCCAAGGCCTGGGAAGCAACAGACTCCACATGAGTGTGCCCCAGCCACTTCATTCGTGGCTGGATTAACTTTCCGCCCTAGGCTGTTCTTTGAGGAATAAATTTTGCTGTGTTGTTAATGCCGGGATTGTTTCTATCGGAGTTGCGGACGAGAGAGCGTTTCCTTCCCGGTGAGCCTACATTCTTTCATGAGAGAAGTTGGGAAGATTCCCAGCTAGGTTTGGATGTTGGCAGTTTGTTTCAGACTTGGGCCCGTGAACGCGCTTCACCATCAAACCTCGGCTCCTGTATAGTAAGGAAACCCCAAAGAAGGACATTCAAAGAGCATGGTTCAATACGTGGTTGGCCCAACCTTGCTACCCTTTTTTCAAGAATCCTTTTCGGGCTAGGTGCCAGCTGAAGCAGGATACTTTTGTTTTTTCACCCGGGCTGTGTGTGAAGAGACATGCGTTGGACCCCATCCTGGCCACTGGTTTCGACCTGCAGCTGGATCTGTATTCTGGTCGCGTGGCTGCCACTGATCGATATTTCTGGTGGCAGTATCTCACCATGATGTTTCTTTCATGACAAGCTGATCAAAACATTTCCCTGGAGGAAACTTCGAAGGCTAAGTTATCCAGACCAGAATCGGTGGACACATATGTGGATTTGCCACACCATCAGACTGTCAGACAGCAGCTTCTCATCGTTTCTGGAGTCAAGCGCTCCAAGTTCGATCTGTGTGTTTGCCTTGATCCTCAAAGTGCTCCCTTTTCCGACTCGGTGCAGGGATCACTTGGCAATGAAGATGGAGCCTCATCAAAACTCAAAACACAGATGAAAATCTGGAGATTGGCAGGAAGACAGTTTCACTTCACAGGGGTCCTTCCATCACACTCTATGTTTGTGTTTGGGAGAGTTGTGAAATTAGGAGTGCATCACTAAGCCTCACGCCCTGCTTTCGGAATGCGAGGTTTGTCGTCCAGCATTTCGTGTCCCCTGAGGGCGAGAAGGTGCCTGGGTGAGTGGGGTTCAAAGTGGGGTCCTTTACCACTGACAGGAAACAGTTCATGATCGGAATATGGCAAAGCCGGTATAGTTTATCCATCTCGAGAAATCATGATCTTACAACTTCACCGGTCAATCGCCACAATTCACCACCAAGATTCACGATCATCAGTGCAGGGCACACGAATTCTTTGAAGCCGGTATTTTCGTCGTGCCATCTCCAGATACCTGCTTTCACTATGTAGCTGAACAGACATCAGTCCTGGCAGTCTTGGTCAGTATGCAAAGACGAAATGGTGCCGTGTCATCAGAGGCCTGGCCTCACTCGAGTGTCTGCAGTGGTCTGCAGTGGGCATGAAAGCAGTGTCTCACCTTTGCGGACCCTGGGATACCTAGCCCACCAAACTGAACTAAGACTAGAGATTCCCTTGAACGCAACATACCAGTCTTCCCTTCCTTATGGCCCCCCAGACATGGATCACCGGGGACTGATCCAGGTGATCGCGACTGCGGCGCACTTCCCGCACCCCACATTTACGGAGGATTTGGGGGTGCCCCTTGGCTCACGCACACATGGCCAGGACTGGGCTGGGCGTAAAGAGAGTTCCGATCTGGGATTGAGTTGGTATACTTCCTTTCTTTTTACCATGACAGTTTCCTGGTGAAGACGACGCAAACAGTGGACACGATGATTGAAGACAATGTCTTGCACCAATCACGGGTGGTGCTAGTATTTTTGAGCGTTTGCATCTTAGCCGGTAGAAATTGGTGGTAGAAATTGTTTTTGTTCTTCAGCTGCTCACCAGTGTTCTCCCATGCAGATCCCAGTTCTCAAACTTCTTGAAAAAAGCACGGGCACGGACCGGGCGATTTGCTGGCCAGGTGTTTCTGCAGGCCGTTTCCGGGATTTAGTTTGATAGGGACGGAGCACACGCGTAATGTGGCATGTGCGCTGTTTCTCTCACCATCAGCTCAGGGGTGTTTCGCTCCTTTTGCGGGCACCCTGGAAATGGAGGCCGGGGGACTCGGGGACGGCTGAGGTACCGGCAGACGGCGCAGACCTCGGAGCTGAAGAGGGCCCTGGAGGAGGTGAGGCAAGCCACCGGCACGGAGAAGGCCGGGGGCCATGCGTGGGGACGGTTGGGCTGGAGCGGGGAAAACAGGGTCATAGGCAAAACGAAGGAACCTGGAACATGTGTGCTCCTGGCTATTCTGAACCGTTTTGCTGGAAATGTCCAGGGCGTGTGGTCATTTCGCGCCCTGGCCTGCGGCTGTTGGGAATCGGCGATGCTTCCTGAATCTTCCCAGTTTCCTGACGTTAGGGTCTAAGACACATTTCTGGGGCGACCTTTGGAATCCTCCCTAGTTGGAGTCCCCCTCAGCGAAGGTCGTCCTGATGGCCGATACGAATGCCTGGAGCTGGGTCTCAAACGTGGCTCGGCTTGAAGGGTGCAAGTGGGGGGGGGGGCAAGCTGAAAGCAAGTGGGTATGTCCTGTTTGAAAAGGTAGCCTTGTTTGAAGCTAGCCACTTGGCAAAGATCCCAAATTTGGAGAAAAGCTGGACATGTTTCAACGTGCTGCCATGCCTAGGACAGACACACAGCAGCCAAAGTCCTCTTTTCAGCAACAGGATGCTCTAGAATTCAAGAGGCGCGCCAGGTGCCCGTTTCGCATGTTTGCAGCTTGTAAAACAGGGTGTGCCCTCTTGCCAACTTGCTAGCTGTCTGTGAGATTACGTGGTACGCCAATATCAGCCAGGAGTTTCAGATTTCACCAGCTACAGTTTGCAATCCCAAGCATGCCCGCTTAGAACCTTTCTTATTTTGCCGCAACCTGCAATGAGGGGGTTGTGGGAACGCTTGCCGACTGCTTAGGATATGATTTGGCACGATCAGCTGGCACTGCCAGGCCGTGAGCCGAGCGCAAAATTGCATGTTGGGGTGCCACCCCTGCCTGCCAAGCTTGTCCTGGGCACACCCAGTTCAACGCGCCCACGGAATTGGTGGGATGGGCTCTCGAATCAATAGCTGCGGTTTGGGGCTCCCTGGTTCCCTTCGGTTTTTTGCTTCAAGAGCTGCTTGCTGCGCGAGCTGCTGTCCTGTGTAATTAAATGTTTCTTTGCGGTTGCATGCTGATGCTTTGCGAGAGCCCGTGCGTTGCCAAGCTTGCTTGTCTTGTCGTGACATGCCGCTCAGAGCTCTTGCCGGCTCTCGACCCCCCCCTGCCACCAAGAACGAAGAAGGGTGACCCTAATGCACTCTTCTTGTTTCAAAGCAAGTGCCAGTGTCAAGTTGCCGCAGTCTTCCCCAAATGTACATTGCCGCAGCGATCCAATTTGCTGCTGCTGCTGCCGCTGCCGCTGCTGCTGTTCCTGTTGCTGCTGCTGTTGCGGCTGTTCCTGCTGCTGCTCTTTTTGTTGCTGCTGCTGCTGTTGCGGCTGTTCCTGCTGCTGCTCCTTTTGTTGCTGCTGCTGCTGCCGCTGCGCAACAGCATCGGCAACAGCATCAGCAACAGCATCAGCAACATAATCAGCAACAGAATCAGCAACAACAGCAGCGGCAACAGCAACAGGAACAGCACCATGAGCAAGAGCAACAGCCACAGTCACAGCCACAGCCACAGCGACAGCGACAAGGACAACGCCAATGACAACGACGACGACGACGACGCCGACGACAACGACGACGACGACCACAACAACAACAACAACAACAACAACAACAACAACAACAACAACAACAACAACAACAACAACAACAACAACAACAACAACAACAACAACAACAACAACAACAACAACAACAACAACAACAACAACAACAACAACAACAACAACAACAACAACAACAACAACAACAACAACAACAACAACAACAACAACAACAACAACAACAACAACAACAACAACAACAACAACAACACACAACAACAACAACAACAACAACAACAACAACAACAACAACAACAACAACAACAACAACAACAACAACAACAACAACAACAACAACAACAACAACAACAACAACAACAACAACAACAACAACAACAACAACAACAACAACAACAACAACAACAACAACAACAACAAACAACAACAACAACAACAACAACAACAACAACAACAACAACAACAACAACAACAACAACAACAACAACAACAACAACAACAACAACAACAACAACAAGGAAATCCACAGGGACAAAAACAACCCGGCGGACCGAGAACCGCGCTTGCGGTTAGCCACATTTCTGGAAAAAACTTGCGTTTCGCCTAGGCGAAACGCTTACTGTGTCCCCAAAAACGAGGCCGAAAACAGGGGTCAGTTTTTCATGCGTTTTGCGTTTCGCCTAGGCGAAACGCGAGTTATCTCGCCCACTCTGCTGCCTTGCCGTTTTCACCTCCGGCGCAGGGCTCGCACAGTCTGCGTCTCCACATCTCGCTGTCGCAAGATGTACCGCCACTGCCAAGACTTTACATAGAGATACAGCAGCGGCGATTGCGAAGACAGCGAATTCGGGACATATGCTTTGCATGCTGTGTTGTGTTGTGGCCATGCTGTCGCTAGCTGCTTGGTTGGCTGGGTGGCTGGTTGGTCGGTAGGTTGGGTGGGTGAGTGCAGTGCTGAGCGGGTACGCGTGAGCGGGCGTGCTGATCATGTGGCAGGCATGACTGCAGTGCTGAGCGCGTACGCGTGAGCGGGTGTGCTGATCATGTGGCAGGCATGACTGCAGTGCTGAGCGGGCACGCGTGAGCGGGTGTGCTGATCATGTGGCAGGCATGACTGCAGTGCTGAGCGGGTACGCGTGAGCGGGCGTGCTGATCATGTGGCAGGCATGACTGCAGTGCTGAGCGGGTACGCGTGAGCGGGTGTGCTGATCATGTGGCAGGCATGACTGCAGTGCTGAGCGGGTACGCGTGAGCGGGTGTGCTGATCATGTGGCAGGCATGACTGCAGCGCTGACCGGGTACGCGTGAGCGGGTGTGCTGATCATGTGGCAGGCATGACTGCAGTGCTGAGCGGGTACGCGTGAGCGGGTGTGCTGATCATGTGGCAGGCATGACTGCAGTGCTGAACGGGTAATCGTGAGCGGGTGTGCTGATCATGTGGCAGGCATGACTGCAGTGCTGAGCGGGTACGCGTGAGCGGGTGTGCTGATCATGTGGCAGGCATGACTGCAGTGCTGAGCGGGTACGCGTGAGCGGGTGTCTGATCATGTGGCAGGCATGACTGCAGTGCTGAGCGGGTACGCGTGAGCGGGTGTGCTGATCATGTGGCAGGCATGACTGCAGTGCTGAGCGGGTACGCGTGAGCGGGCGTGCTGATCATGTGGCAGGCATCACTGCAGTGCTGAGCGGGTACGCGTGAGCGGGTGTGCTGATCATGTGGCAGGCATGACTGCAGTGCTGAGTACGCGTGAGCGGGTGTGCTGATCATGTGGCAGCATGACTGCAGCGCTGCGGGTACGCGTGAGCGGGTGTGCTGATCATGTGGCAGGCATGACTGCAGTGCTGAGCGGGTACGCGTGAGCGGGTGTGCTGATCATGTGGCAGGCATGACTGCAGTGCTGAACGGGTAATCGTGAGCGGGTGTGCTGATCAGCGATGCTTCTGATTTCTGCCAACGAACTGAAAACACGCACGCCGTTGAGCGCGGTTTTCGGTCCGAGGGGAAAAACAAGGACAACAGCAACGAAATCGCCAACGACAGGGACAACGGCAACAAGACCTACAAAGGCAGCAACGGTAACCGCAATGAGGACAACGCAGCTCGCTGATGGGTTTCCGATGCACCGACGGCATGTTGCTTACAATGCACATAGATGTCACGAAATGGCACAAGAGACATGTCAAGTTTGCATGGGCAAGACAGTTAGCCAACGTTTTCATCTCTGCAACTGTTTCGACATGCACGCATGCAGTGCAGGGATACGGGCACCCGTCGGCTTTTTGCGTGACGCTACGTGAATGTGTGCGCTGTCTTCAGGCAATACAAACCAGTGCTTTGGAGGTTAGAAGGCTCAAACACGAAGCACAGCTTCAGATCAAGGAGTGTCATCATCATCATCATCGTCATCATCGTCGTAATTGAGAATTAAATGAGAAAACGGTCTCCTAGAGCATTCTCTTAGCCTTAAGCCTCCAAACACTTCTCTGAAGCTTGTGATGGATTTGGCCGCGAAAACATCACGAATCTGTGTTTGTCGCAAAGGGGCAGCAAAGGTAAACAGGCCTTTTCAAGGTTGGATGCCTTCCTTTGAGAGGACAAATCGAGGAATTCAGGGTCCAGAATTGGGACCCTCGCTTTTGACCCCGGATCCATTTGCAGGGACCCTGGTGAGCACCGACCTGATGCAGACCTGCTGCCGCTCGGTTACCGGGAAGCGGCAGTTTGGCCCGTGCCGGTTCAGGGCGCGCTTGGCTGCTGGGCTACCCGTTGCTGGGCAAGTTGCTGTTTCGTTGCGTGCTCTTGTCTTTTCTGCTTGCATGCTTGAGCCGACCGGCAGAAATCACCCAAGCCAGCCTGTGCTAAGCCAACCTTGAGCCACCTCAAAAACAATGTCGCAACAAGCCCTGAAACGGGTCTAGGCTTGAATCCACGCAACCACCCGATCCTTCGACCCTCCTCCCACCCTAAATCAAGGCAAAGCCGATCCTGCACAAGTCTAAAGCCTGCACGGTGACGACCACCCCAAAATCAACCCTGAATCAACACTGCACCAACGTCGCAAATCCCCCACCCCTTGGCTAACCTCAATCATGACATCCACCATACTTTTGCAAGCAACTAGCTTGGCTTGGTGGTTGCAGCTGTGGAAGCCAAAGTGCGACTTCTTTCTGGCTTTGATTGATGTGGCTGCGCTGCAGGCAGCATTTGGACCGGTATAACAGGACTGCGTTTTTGCAATTCCCCCAGCACCCCTTGAAATTCCCTCTGAAACGAGGATTGTCAGGGTCTGCTCACGCCGGGCGTGAGGTGCGGATGCCGGCTTCCCACCGGCCTTCACCTTTGACAGGATCATGGCTCCTTTGATCGGTCAGATGGGCGGTGCAGGGGGCACCATCGGATCGCCCTCCTTGCCTTGTGGACACGGAATATTTGCAGGATGCGACCTGAGATGAATCAGGCTTCAGGGGCACAGGGCGTGTGCTCACTTGTCATTTTGGACATTTGGCGGTAGTCACTCAGTCCAAGTTGCTCTAAAGGAGGGAACTCCAAAATAGGTGCTTTCCCTTCAATCCATTTGAACAATCCTTAAAACCAAGGAGAATCAAGCTGTGGATTGCGTGCCAGCCCATCTCATGGACATTGGCAAGGGCTCCTGCTTGGACCGATATAGGTAGAGCATTGGCATGTTCACTTGGTTCACTTGTGAAGCTTCCCTGTGGCAACTGCTTGTGTATCCTTCTGAAGAAATTGAGGACCCTGTGGACGGCCCTTGGATCATAAGGCAATCAGCGATTTCTGTGGAGTCAATTTTAGAGAAACACCAGAGGCATTTTGTCAAACCGCCGATTGGTTTCTTCTTTGCGTAGGTGGGACATTCGTGGGGTTCTGACCAGGCACTCCGTGCTGATGCGCACGGTGTGTTGAGGCAAACTTTGGGAGCAGCATGTCCAGCACCGCCTTGTACGGCGGGGACCTGCCGAATTGGACCATCCAAGTGAAGGGACGCGCGGCGAAAACTGGGCATGGGGGCGAAAAGTGGGGCCCCCGCCTTTTGGCTGGGTGAAGCGAATTTCAGAAAGCAGACTCGCAATTCAGACAAGCACAATTCACGAAACAGTTGCACAAAATTCGGAAACACATAAAATTCAGGAAACAGCAACGCACAGTGCAGAGAACAGAACAGGCTAGAATGGTCAGGACAGACGGGATGGTCAGGATGGTGGGATGGTTGATGGTTTTGGGGAATGTTTACGAAGTCACATGCCGAATGCACTAGCCCTGAACCTGTCAAATCCAGTGTAGGAGGGCAGCAGAGGCTTGTTGTTTTTCCCCAGACTGATCCTGACCTCGTGCTAGACAATGGTGGCAAGGGTCCTTGACGAAATCCAGGTAGTCCGAGCGACTCTCAATTTTGTCTCTATGAGTTCTCGGGCTTGCCCGTTGACCTTGTCGGCGGATGCGGAGACTGCATGCAACTGTTCTGTTACATTGGCGGCCCCCTTTTCGAGAGAATGCGCCATCACCGGGTTCAGGTGGTGGACGTTGCTTTTCTTTCCCTTTTCAAGTAAATGAGCCACCTCAAATAGCTGGCCTCGGGCCATTTGTTGTGTTTTTGTTCGAGGGGTAAACGTAAACGACCAAACAAACCTTGAAAGGCAGTGGGACACTTGGCCAGTCGGCCGTCCGAGGGCAGAAGATTGGCGCATTCCACCGGCCGGTGGTCGCCCGGGTGCAGCTGACGTCTGCAGGCGCGATGGTGGGGTTTTGGGCGGCAAGGGGGCAGAGGCGGCAAATTGTCACGAGCTCACCTGCGGGCAAAACGAGCTTACCCATGATGAAGGTTTCTTGCGGCTGGATTTGTCATGTCCGGTTGTGGCCTGTAGTAATTTGATATAAGTTGGAGCATGGACGTATCCATCGCTTTTGAGTTGAGATGACGCCTACCCGCTTCCTCTAGGCCGCAACCAGGATCGTTCTTCTCCATGTATGGCTGTTGGCAATTTGCTTATGGTGGGCGCCTACAACACGGAAGAAGGTGACTGTCCGCCCTGACGCGAAGGCACAAAGCCGGAGCTTGTACTAGAAAGCGAGTTTGCTGTCCGTTTTGTGCTGGGAGTAAAGGATTGATCTTGAGCTGAACTCTTGATGTCGGACCGAGGCCCGTCGTGCCGCTTCCAAGTAGGGAAGCGATGATAACCTCCTAACCCCCAGGTCTTGCCATGTCTCGCAATGGGTCACATTAGCCTTGTGGCATCGCCTGGAAACCCTTGAAGGTCGCTTTGCTGATGGGTTGGTCGCCTGGGTTCCAAGGGAGCCCCCTTCGGTTTAGGCGGAGGCCTCAGCGGCGTGTGGATCGCCATGTGGCTGCTGCTGTTCAGCACCTTGGTGCTGGCACCTTGGCAGCCCCTGGCCTGTGTTTGTGTGAGAGTGCAAGGTGTGTGTGTGTGTGTGTGTGTGTGTGTGTGTGTGTGTGTGTGTGTGTGTGTGTGTGTGTGTGTGTGTGTGTGTGTGTGTGTGCGTGCATTGTTTTTGAAAACGGGTTTTGTCGTTGTGCTTTAAAGCAACACCAAAGAGAACTCTCAGATGTTGGAGGTTCCCCATTTGAACAGCAATTCATTCTTGTTGGCCGGCGCACATGGTCCTTTGCGACAACCAGCTGTGTTCCCGGAGATGTTGAGGATTGGTCTGTCAAAGCAGCGATCTCCGGAAGTTGTTTTGTATTTTTGGGAGGGGAGGGGGTGGGAGGTATGCGGATAGAAGCCTGGCCTGGTTTGGACCTTGTAGGTGGGAAGCCACCAAGCGTTTCCCCTTTCCTCGGGCGACTATCAATCATACGGGTATGTGTCAAAATAGGGAGGCCTTCTGTCCCTTTGGATCTAATCTGACAAGAAACACAACCCTATTTTCTATTTTAGCGCAATTGCAAGCGAGCTAGGGTGACGCTTGCAAGCTAGGGCGACGCTTGCAGGCTAGCGCTGCCTTGCTCGCATCCCGGAACACAAGCAGAAACCGGACGCCAACCATTCAGCCATTTGGAAGACACAGGAAAGCGCACTTTGAAATGCGGTCCCAGCGACACTGTCCCAGTCCGCCAAGAACCGAGTTTCTCAGGCGGGCGTCTTGGCAGCGCTGCTTTTCAGGCGGTGGAGACGCCGCCGCAGCCCGGCCACGAACATTGAATTGAACAGCGTCACATCGAAACATGCGGTGAGTTGATGGGAAGAAGCTGGCTTCCACATGAACTTCTGTTTGGACCATTGGAGTGTTGTTCATCGCCCACCCCCTTACATGGAGGCTGGAGGAGCAAGCGCAGGTCAATTGGGGGCTGCAACCTTTTTGACGTTTTTGGGAACATGGTGGGTTGCCTAACGCACGAACTTGTTTGCAGGGTTCAAAGACCAATCTAGCGGTGCCAAGGATCGTGCGATGTCAGGGCAAAGCGTGCCGTTGATCATTTTGACAAGAAGTTCCATTCCCTGTTTGGCAGGCATAATGATAGTGGGGCTGGACGCACAAAATATCAGTTGGATCTTCATAGGCAATGGGAGTTGAGGCCAGCGCAAATCTAAGTCATCTTGTCGCAGTTGCGTATTCTTGCTGCTGGATAGTCTTTTTGGACGATCAGAACTATCGAGTCTATCGCAAGATGTGTACTACATACGTGTCATCTACCCCTCCGCACAAAGTAAATGGATATGCCATTGACTAATTTCAACTGTCCAAGTGTAGATCAAGTGTGAATATGTTCTTTAGAAAAACTGGGCCATTTCTTGTGGAAGTTACATTGGGACTGAGCCGACTCCCAAACATATTTCGGAACAGTTGTTGACCCTCTTCCCCGAACTGAGCCACCCCCCTTTTGTGCGACGGGTATCAAGTGATGTATTGGCAGATTTGCCTTAATCTCCTTCTTTGGTCGTGATGTATTCATGTATTTATGTAGTCATGTATTAATTTGTTTGATTGTTTGTGCGCGTGTATTGATCTACTTATTCATTGCTTGATTTCTTTACAATGTACGTATCGACAATCCGTCTATTCATGTTCATGTGTTTGCCAAATTTCATCGGCCCTACCGGTAAGTGTTACATAGATGTACGCGGAAAGGCCGACGCTCGCCGTTGGCAAGCCCTGAACCTGTCCCAAGCCCGCTTCAGGCAAAGGCTCCGCGCAAGTGGTCGCCTTTGCTCAAGCGGAAATCCACAGGAAGGTATCGGATGCATCGCGTTTTCACTTGTCCGCTTCTGCGAGCTTGCCTGTAGTTTTGCAAGACGGGCAACATCACCTGCAGCCCAGGTTGTTTGGTTGGCTGAGCCGTGCTTCGGCCGCGGTGTTACCAGCACATGCCTTAAAAAGCACCTAGCTCTCTTACAGCTGACATTACTTGTCCACGAGCATGACGTCTGGCTAAAGCCTAGGGCGACACTGTCGCCAAGCCAGCGCAGCCCAAAACCCAACCCCCAGTCTTGGCCGTTGTCAAGCCACGGCGAACGTTGGCTCCTGAGGGTACATACATACTGTAAACAAAAACATATGTACATACATATATACACTGATTATTATACACTGGTGTTTATATTGGTGAGCATTTGCATAAGTATCTATTCATTGGTGCTTCTTTCCATGGTTGCTTTGCGCGACTCTTGCCGAGGCGACGAGGAGTATACGACCTCCTCGTCGGGTGAGGAGGAGAGCATGACCTGAGGCGTGCTGCCAAAGTGCCATTTGACTTGGTTCAGATGGACCCAGAGTTGTTATGATTCATTTCCTGGCCCATCAGAGGACCTTCCCTCTGTTACGGGACTCTGCGATCGGCCAAGATGCGACCCGCGGAGTTTCCCCAGGCCATTTGAGTGTCCCGATCTGGGGGGCGCCCCTTGTGCTCCAGCAAAGGATGCAATTTTAAACCAGCCAAAAGGATCAGAGACAGAGAGAAATATCATGAAGATGTTGCACGATAATAGACAGACCGCGTGCGCACTGCGCGTGTATGACGCCTTTGGAACAAGCATGATTGACTCGCAAACAAATGAAGTTCTGATATCTCAACCGCTGCTAGGATCGTTGTATGTGCACGTTGGCAAGTAAGTGAAAAACCGAAAGCAGACAATTTTGTGATGAGGCTCTAGTTGTTTACTCTTTGTTTGTTTCGCTTCGCAAGAAGCTATGCAGGATGGCAAACTTCAAAATCGATGCTGCCCTGTTCTTCTCCTGGGATCCATCGTGCGTCAGCGAACAGCTCCCACTTGCGCAAAGCTGACTGTTGGCTAGAAGGCTTTTGCGAGGAGGGGCACACCCCAGGGCGCGAGGTGCAGCTCAGGTACAGCGCGCGCAGAATTGAAAGGCCGTGCCGGCTGGCTTGCATCGAGCCCGCGGCCGCGGGGCGTAGACGCGCAGACGAGAAAAAGTCCACTGACCGGGCGGGGGAAGCCCAAGGTCATGGCAGAGATGTGAAGAGCCTTCTTGAAGCGTACGGCCAAGAGCCTTAAAAGAAGAGAATACTTGGCAACCCAAGGTGACGTCAAGATCTAACATGATGCCTGGTCGGCGTTGGTGGGACGGTATGAAACATGGCATCATTCGTGCACTCAAATGAGAGACGTGTCCTTGGTCATGGGTACTGCTTTGATGGGACTCACTTCACGTCAAGACTCACACTGGTGCGCTGGTGCTGGCCATTGCACCAGACCTAGAAGGCCTTGAACCTCGGTGATGCCAATGTCAAGGGAAGAAGTAGGGTCCACGTTCTCCTTGCCTTCTCTAGGCTCCTCTTTGTCCACCCGTCCAGCCCCAATTTCAGGGCTGTGTGTTCTCCGACCTGATTGGGTTCGCAAGAGAAATCATATGAAGTCAGTCACCATGTTCTTGGAACCCAAACGGAGTGTAACAAATACAAGCTCCAACTCCCATTCAACGGGTCTAATGAGTGGGTCTGGGTCAATATTCAACCTCTTACATCTTTGCCCTTGGCTAAAACCATGAAGAACAAACGTAAGTAAATCACAGCTCTAGGGGCTCCCACTTTTTGTTGGACCCCCTCCCCTTTCTTTTTTGACTTTTTGACTAGCTTTCTGGGTACCGTTGACCCGGTGGCATATGCCAAGCTCCCAGGACTCGAGCGCGGCTCGCTCAGGTCATGGAGCTCTGCGAGTACGGCTCCGTGAGCGACGTGCTGCGGAAGCTGCAGGGGCCCCTGAAGGAGACTGGAAGGGATCCGGGGGCTGAAACGGAATAAGCGAAGCTGTGCATATATGTCAAGTCTGTGTAACAATACATATTAATAATATATATATATATGTATATTTTCATACAAATATATATTATTTAATGGCCTGCGGCCTGGTTCCGCCGCCCCCACACACCTTAGAATTTCGGCCCGGGACGAGAGAAAGCACGCGATATGTAGACAGACACAGACAGACACAAAGACACGCAGACAGACACGCAGCGGGGGGGGAGGGTCTTCGCGGACACGAAGACAGACGCAGATGCGCAGGCAGACGCAGACAGAGCCAGACAGACACAAAGACACGCGGGGGGGGGGGACACGAAGAAAGACGCAGATACGTAGACAGACACAGACAGACACAGACAGACACAAAGAGACAGAGACAGACACGCAAGGGGTCTTCGCGGACACGAAGACAGACGCAGACAGACCCAGACAGACACAAAGAGACACAGACAGACACGCAGGGGCAGGGGGGGTCTTCGCGGACACGAAGACAGATGCAGATACGTAGACAGACATAGACAGACACAGGGGGGGCGGAGGGGTGGGGGAAGACTACCCGAAGCCTAGGGAAGAAGCCCGAAAGCACAGGACACGCGCGTTGTTTGGTCCCGAAACAGTATCGGAAGACTAGGAGAAGAAGCCCCACTAGGACTCGGAAGGGAAGGGGGGGGGGGGGGGGGGGGGGGAAGGGGGGGAGGGGGGGGGGAGGGGGGGGAGGGGGGAGGGGGGGAGGGAGGGGGGGGGAAATCAAAATTCCAGAAATTCAGAAATCCAGAGATCCAGAAATCCAGAGATCCAGAAATCCAGAAATCCAGAAATCCAGCCGACGTAGAAACCAGCCCCAAGGGCCGCCCCAAGGGACATATAGGTTATATATATATATACACATAATCATATTCACATTAAACTTATAGAAAGCATATCCACAAAAGCAACACAGAACACACCGCCCCCATGCCGAAAGCATGGTCCATTCTGGACCAGGCATGGGGTCGGCGGATTTTGTGTGTGGTTTGAAAATATGCTTTCAAGATAGTTTATTGGTGTCTCCTTGTGTGGTAATGCGCTTTGTTGGCTTTTTGCAAGGAAAGCAACGGGAAACCACGAATTGGGGTGCTTAGATAAATTTCAGGCCAACCATGTACAAGCATTTTGTGAGGTTAACCATGTACATGCATTGGTATATTGTTTTGCTGCCATACAGATGTGCTAGGCAAATATCGCAAACATACCCAGCAAACATGGCAGTGACATGGGGCCTTTGTCTGGCGCAGGACTTCCCGCACTCGCGGGATTGGACCGGCACGCAGGGGAGTGCTACCCTGTGTGACTATGCTCTACACAGAATTTCTTTGCGGGTTTGTTTTGGTAAAACGATTGACCTGCTGTTCCATTCGTTGATTGATGCGGCATATCCGCTGGCTAGGGACAGCACGGGTCGGCACCAGCGCCGAGCAGCTCTTTTGAAGAATTACGACCGCCGGTCAACCGAACATGGCTAGCTTCCCAAATTACTATCTGTTGCAAGGTCGTTTCCCAAAGTGGATTGCCTCTGGATTTTACGGCTTTTTTCTGGGACTGCTAGTTGTGCTGCTTCTCCCCCATCAGGAGCAGGAGATTCGGATCATTGCCAGGGAGGTGCCCGAGGGGGGGATGGGTGGGGGGGAAGGGTGGGCCGGGGGGAAGGGTGGGGCGGGGTGGTGGACGAAAGGCCTTTGGGCGCAGCTTGAGGGGGAAGGGCCATGGACGGGCTTTTTCAGCAGATCTGTTGATGGCGGGCGGGTGGTTCCAAAGGAGATGAAACCGTCCGCAAATCTCCAATGAAAGGGGCGGGGTCTTAGAATATCTTAGAATGCAGTGACCAGACCCTTAGACGCAGCTCTTCTTGGAGTCGAACATTGGGTTTGCATCCCTTGTTTTTCCTTTTGATATTTATCGCCAGGTGGCGATTGCGGAGACAAAGTTCCTTCATGGGTGAGGTCACAAACCTTTGTGAGGCCGCTATGTTTTGCCGAGTTGAAATACTGCACAGACGTCGATCCAACCGCGGCCGTTAGTGTGTGGCTTCCTCCACACGGGAGCTCATGTAGTCCACGTCTATGTCAGGAGCCGAGGCCGGGGGGTGGGGTGGGGGGATTTGTGAGCAGCATAGGTGTGTTCTTTTTGGGTCAGCTTTGAAATCAGTGGCACTGGTTTGGTTCTAGTGCCACCAAATCTTCCAAAATGACATTTATGGCTGAGTAGATCAGCTGGTATTTGTGCCTGCAACAGCAAAACAAGCTGGTTGCATTTGACAAATGCCACCAACTACAGCAGAGGTGGCTTGTAACTTGCCGTTGCAAGTTTGCCCCTCGCTATTGTGAAAAATACTGGGTGAACCTCTCTTCCCAGTTTTCGGGTGAACCTCTCTTCCCAGTTTTCGGAGGTCGTTTGCTGGGCCTCAGTTCGAGACAGAGAGAGAGAGAGAGAGAGAGAGAGAGAGAGAGAGAGAAAGAAAAAGAGGGAGAACCACGCGCAATTGCACTGAGCGTCATGTTCAGTCCTGCTTGATGCTATGTGTCTCTGTTTGTGCTGCAACACCAGGCTGTTTCTGTTTTCGAAAGCAAGGCGGAGGGAAACAAGCAAAGCAAGTATGAAGTTGCCAAGCCCGGGTTTTGGCAGCTTGCCTGACTATGGCAGGAATGGCTCATGGTCAAGGTGGTAGAGCGCCTGCCAGTCTTCGACGCGTTGCCTGTGCGTGCAGCCTCACAAGGCTCGGTTGCCGGAGGCGGCTCAGGCCAATTAGCCTCGCGTCTGAACGTGGAACCCTGTTTACTCAACCCAGCGGGAAACGGGGACTGCGCCCTCAAAAAGATTCGCCTTGTTGGATGCAAACAATTCGACCGCTGCAAGGCAAGTGGCCGACTTGCCTCCGGTGAATCGGATTGGTTTCTGCGAAATCTTTGGGCCTGTTGGTGGTCATTTGAGGCGGGCACCTTGTTAACGCCACCGCCTGGTGGTAAAAGGAGGGCCGCCCACAGCTATGCAACAGCCTTCGGGTGGATGACTGCTCATTTGGATCCTACTAGCAGGCATGTAGGGCTTGGAAAGTGGGTTATACTATTCTGGCTTGACTGCCTGGAATAATGTGGGCGAAGCGACAGAGTGCTCAGATTCGCCATTGCACATCCGCATCTTCTTCCTCAAAGAGGAAGAACATGCCCCCAAAACCATAGGATCAGCGTCTTCCCATCAGCTACCTCCACAAGTTGAGATACGAATCAGACCTCCGCATGTGCAACCCGGACCTTCGGCAGTTTTTTTTCTTGCGGCCAGGCCTGCGAAGATTGGCAGTCGCTCGGCCACAGCGCAGAACTGCTGTCTTTGATGGGAAGCCCTCTGGAAGACCATGTTTCGAAAGAGGTTGTGTCAGTCCCTATGTCGCTGGGGCCGTGTGGGTACGCCTTACGCCTTCCAACACGGAACCAGTACCCACTACCACACTCCCAATTGGGGCGTTTGTCCTGTCAAGTGGGTGATGTTTGGCAACACTGTGGGCAACGGCAATGGCCGTTTAGGTTTCTTGCAGTTTTGCTTTGGCGCCACGCACCATGCCTTTGATCTTCAATCAGCTTACCCCAGAAGGATTTCCTGAAACATGTGCGTTTGCAAGTTTCAAAGACCACTCACAGCGGATGATTGGATCCTCCATTACTCCTAAGGATGCCTTAGGTGGTCGCGCAAAGGGGAGCCAAGTTGTGTGTGTGTGTGTGTGTGTGTTTTGGTTCAACCAAACACATCCTTCAGCTGAGGGACAACTCTCCGATTTGGAGCTGGTTGGAATGCTGACCCCTCGCTTTGAAATTGCCTTGCATCGAATGTTGGCTTGGGAACCAGACATCGTTTTATTTAGCCTCGTGGTCCGGAGGTTGGCTTAGGGCCCTCAACTGTCAACGCCCGAATGGCTGGAAGGAGGTGAAACTGGCACAGGCCTTCTGGAAGGCCCAACAGAAACAAAGAGGAGCTCTGGCGCCCCAACACGTCATCCCTGCCTTCTCCCCCTGCACCCCGTCCAACCCCAGCACAACTGCGCTCCCCCGTTGTGAAATTGAGGAGTCCACGTGTGCAGAGCTGCTCGCGGAGCTAGCGCCCGAAGCGGCCTGGCACGGCGCGCCGATGCTCCGAGCGCTGGCGCAGGTGGGATCCATGGCAGAGGGAATTGGACCGGGGAGAGGTGAGCAGGGGAGAACCAACCATGCCGATTTCTCTGTGCAGAGGGTGACTTCTGCACCAAGAGTTTTGAATTGAGGTGCGCTTCTTCCCTCAACAACCATCCAGCGGTGGCGTCTCCATGCCTGGCGACCCTGCAAAGTTGTCATGTTGGCTCCGCTTGAAGGGGGCAGAAAAAGGGGTCTTTGTCAAGGCTCAAGCATCAGATGTGCAATCTTTTCCGACATGCAAGCCATGATTAATGCCTGTGCTTTGTATACGGGAAAGACACGGCTTTCCACTTATGTTGGTGAGGAATGAGCAAGATTCTGCTGGTTGCGGTAGTGTGTATTGCTGTATTTTCCTTTCCCAATCGGCAGAGCAAGCTGCACAAAGATGCATTTCATGAAGGCAAAGGCTGGGGAGTGGTTGGCGTTGGGAACCTCCCATGGACATGTTGATATTGTCAGAATCCACCAGCCTCGCGCCAGGCTCATGCACCGCCACGACTTGTGTGCATTGGTGGCTACAACTCCAACTGGAACAGGCACGAGCCGGTACTCCAACAGGGCGACGCTTGGAGTGGAACGGGCGAGGCAAGGCTTGATTCTGTAGTCACCGGAAGAGCCAAGAGCATAGCTGAAGCTGCCTTCCAGGTTCGGAGCTTCTGGAGCTAAGACTCAAAGCCACAGTAGATATTGACGGATCACTGGAAACATTACCGAATGCATACAAGAGTTCGGGCTTTTAGTTTTGATTCACATTGGTTCGAGAGGAGAGGGTTTTGATTCCTTTGTCTAAACGGGTGAGGGAGTCTCGCTGGCTATCATCGAGCCAAGTACCAAACAGAGGGGCCACGTGTCAATTGTGCACCAACCCTCCCAACCCTCAGTGCCCATCCTTGATCCTACATCTGAATCTGAACCGAAGCCTAAACCGAAATCTAACCCCCAAACCACAAACCCACACTTTGTTCAAACCCAGCACCTGAGAACCCTGAACCCGAAAATTCTAAACCTATAAACCTAACGCCCTAGACCGGAACCCCCCTAAATTCAAGCTCAAGCCATTGCAGATGATCCATGTGCGTAGGCTTCAGATGATCCGTCTCCGCAATCAGGCTAGCTATAGCGCGCCACGAGATAGCGACAGAACAGTAGGATGCATGCGATGCAAGCATACAGCAAATCAGCCTCCGTACTAGGAAACACTACGGAGTGTCAAAACATTCTGACAGTCCAAGTGACACGGGTTTTGCGGGTCAAGAGCATATCTTTGCTTCCTCTCTAATTGGGTAACAGCGTGTTGGGTTGTGTTAGAGATGTCCTTGCACCAGCTTGCCATGCATGCGTGCACGGAGTTGGTTGCCAAGATTCTCACCTAGAGACCTCTCACAAACGCTGCAGTGCATTGGAGCTGTTGGAGCTTGCTGCTTTAGACATTTGGCAAACACGAGAATTATCCATCCTGGGGCGATTTCGAATCGAACGGGATTTGAGGAGGGTACCTGCCTCGCTTTGGACCTTGGTGTTGTGCGAAAGGAACGACCTCAGACAGGACCCGTGTGCTGAGAGTTGAGTCCCACATCCGAGGACGCCGCAGGTTGCGAAATCTCGGCGGAGGTAGTTTGTTCGCTCACAGGCGCGGGTCTTGGGGTTCTGCTGGGGTGGAACCCGGTTTCCCAACAGGCCGCGACTTGCAACTTCTTGCTCGAAAGATAAGATAGTGGGACATGGCGGTTTCATGCTCAAGCCATGCGAGCTAGTGCTGTTTGTTTTGTGGTTGAGGCAAGCGTTTCTTTCCTGTGCAGATCTTTTGCGATGTCGCTTCCGCTCGTGTTATATAAGAAGCAGCAACCCACCAAAGCTCTTTTGTGCTGACCTTCAAAACTGTGGACCGATTTTTCAAAGATTCCTTCAAACCCTGGAACCATTCGCTGCATTTCATGGATATGTGCTTGGGAATTTTGGCTTGGATATACTGCTTTTTAATACCTTCTTGAAGCGGTAGGTATCCAGCTGGGCATGGGGATGACGGAGTGACCAGCTCGCCCATATCCGGGCGCACTGGAAACGCTTTCCAGCTGCTCTGTCCGCCGGTTAGATTGCTCAATCTAATTTCCTTGCTGAATGTCTGGCTGCGCCTTCGTAGACACCACTTGTCAGTCTTTTGTGCTGTTGACCATTAGTTCTTTTGCTTATGTTCATTCATTTTGGCCTGTTTTGTTCTTATGTTTTTCTCTCAAAAAGGCGTTTTGTCCACTGTTTCTTTGCCACCTATACCTACACCTATACCAACAACTTGCCTATTATCTATGCTGTCTATACCCTACATACCAGCAACATTGGTGTTTTTTTGCCGCCTTACCTATGCCTGAAATAGATAGTATCAAGATGGTCTTTTTGCTGCGGCCTCGCGAGGCGACGAGCAAAGCTCGCGCTGGCGGTGCAGGCTGCCTCCGATGCTGCACCCCAGAGCCGATGTTGCTGCAACTCGGAGAGAAGTCAACTTGGTCGTCGATCCAAACCCGGCTCCCCTCACGCTTGCTCGCCTTGCCTTGCCTCGCCTGGCCTCGCCTGGCCTCGCCTTGCCTCTACTCCAACCTGAAAAAGGACCTGTGGAAACCAAGAGGGTGGGTTGGGGGAGCGGGTTTGGATCCTATGAAGGAGGACTCAAACTTCTGCACAGTTCATGTTTGGGGGGCCAGAAGTTGGGGCGGGTTGACCTGTTGTTCGGGCTGGGGGGGGACTTGTTGTTCAGACTCCATCCCCCTCGAACCACAAGTTCTTCCGAGACTTGTTGTTAGGGGGGTGGGGGGGTGGGGGGTCGGGAAGGGTCTGAACTTGCATAAGCAGCATAATCACTGCATACAAGATGCATGCACCTTGCGTGCATAATGCGTGCAAGAATATATACCGCAAGCATACACAACTACACTCTGCATACAGTCGTACAGCAACATCCAAACATACAACAGAGGATGCCACTGGTGTTCAAGAGCTTGTAGACAACCTCCTATGGTAACCAAAAGGGGTCAATTGTCCCCAAACGTTGGCCCAAACACGATCTGGGCACATGTCGCGCGTAGGTTTCCTTTTCATCTCCCTTTACCTTCCGGTTCAAGGGGAGCGACAGTCAGCTGGGGTTGTTCCTGCATTCCCCAATGGGAACAAGAACGTAACATGTCATGGAAGGTGCCAACAAAATTGGCTGGCTTGTTTGCCCTTTCGCCCTTTTGGGCTTCCTTCGATTTCCCCTTCAACCAAACAACTAATATGTTGCAGGGGGTCTAGGTCTGGCCAAGATACTTGGGCGGTACCAAGGTGGTCTCTGGCCCGACCCGTGGGACACTCTTTGCGCTGGGAGGCAGGGTCAACCAAAGCCCACCAAATCAGCAACCTTCAAGCACAAACCTCCAAATGCAGCCTCGAAACATCACCTCGAAGCACAACTTTAAAACACCAAGCATATTTTTGGGGATGTGATTTTGAGGGCGTGACCCAATCCTGTCTCCACTGCCCACGGCTCAATGCCCTTTGTGCGGGCCGCTGCAGAAGAGTGCAGCTTCACCATTGCTAAAATGCACCGGCTCCTGGCCGTGTTAGAGTTGACGAGTTTGTCCAATCATGGTTCGCTTGGGCAAATGCTCTGCAAGGGAACTACACCCTTTGGTAGGGAAGTTTCGATTTGACGGTCTATCCTAGCAGCCCCCGAGAGAAGGGGCACATGGAATTTCATTTCTGGCAGCCCATTTCCCCTCTGTGGGAAGACTAGATAAATGGGAATTTGGGGACTTGAGCCCCACGCTTCACGATGTCCCCTGCAAACTTGGCAATTCATCCATTGAAACTGGCATTGTTAGGCCCAAAACCGCAAAATGGTGGGACCTTCGACAGTCGTTTCCCGTCAAACACCCAAACAACCCCACCCTCCCAAAATTCCCAAACCTCGGCGCTAAGCCGTGGACCTTCCTTCCCCACTCTTTTCGCCTACCGCGCTGCGGTGCCGAAGTTTCGGTAGGGCGACACGGGGAGCAGCGCCACAGCTCGGTGGAGCGGCTGGATCTGCTGGCCTGGCAGGGGGAAAACCGGGGGTGGCAGATGATGCGCCTTGCACGAATCATTGGGGAAAATGGGGAAATCAAAAGGAAGCTACCCCTTTCAAGGGGGGTCCAAAAACGGGTGAACGTCCAAGTGGCTATGTGTCAAATAGGGATTCGGAGCCCCAGCGGGTTTCCTTTTGGTTTTCTACAAAACGGGTACCCGTAAGGAACACGAGCACGAAAACCGAAATGATCACTACCAAGAACCCCGAGCACGAAGGCGAAAACAAACACAAAAACAAAGACGAACGCGACGAACACGAGCACGAGGACGAACGCAAACATGGGCAGGAACACGAACACACACACACACACACACACACACTCTCACACCCAAATGGCGGGTGAGCTTCTGGTCGGTATTTGAAAGGGAAGTTAAAGGGAAACCAACAAGCATTTTGAGTTTTGAGACCCCTGTTTTGAGAAACAGTCACCCATAATTGGTGAGGTGCAATTATCAACTCGTCCAAGCGAATCGACCGGCTGACCGGCTTTGGGCGAAAATGCGCTTTGGGCGCAATGGGGTGGAAGGATCAACCACTGGTTTGGGCAAAGCAACATTTTGATCAGTCGACATCGGTTTGCCAGAAGACTACTGGTCAGAAAGCGAGACAGGAACCCACGCAAGTGACAGGACGCAGCAGATGCACACGGGGGTCTCTATAGAAGGTCTTGCACGTGCTCTACAAACAAAAGCCTTCTGAAGCTCACATAGAAGACTGAAAGAAACTCTACCAATGTTTCTGTAAATCCCGGCCAAGATCTCTGTGGAAGGATCTTTGCAGGATCTGTGGACATGGTCTCTTGATGGGATCTCTTGGCAAGGTCCGTGCGCAGGATCTGCGAGAGAGCAAGCTCTCCTCTACAAGATGAACCTTGGCAGACCCTGCGCGAGATCTGTTGAGTGGATCTCTATGGACCCTATGCAGGTGCAAGATACCTGCGAAGGATCTTTGCAGGATATCTGCGCCAGAACCTCTGGGTAAGATCTCTTTATAGGATACTCTCTGACAACTGTTCTGTGTAGTAATTGCCGGGGGCATCCTCTACAAGACCTCTCGCAAGGAAATCTTTAAAGGACGTTTGTGGAAGGATCTTGACAGAATCTGTGCGCCAGATGTATGGCTGAGATCTCTTCGACAAGACCTCTTGAAAGGAACTCTTTGCAGGTCCTGCACAAGACCTCTTGGGAGGCTGTCGCCGCTGCCTGTCAAGCGATGCATTGAACCATGTTTCCCAGCAAGGAATGAAATCCCGACGACCAGCTCGCAACACTCCATGTTTCGGCGCGTTTTGCGTCCGTGGTCGTCGGCGCATGTTCTAAAGATTGGCACTGACATGCGCAAGGCCTTTGAAGTTCTTCTCCCGCTGTGTGGGCACTTTCTTATGTTTGGTTTCGTGCGCCGCGTGAATTCTGGTGGACATTTTCAGTAGTGTGGTCAATTTGTGGGAGACTTGCTCATGTTCTGATACTCGCCTGTGGATATGGAACCCCAACACCCTCCTTTCGCGGAGGAATCCTTCTGGGGACCCAGGGCCCTACGTTCTTTTGCAGGGGAGTTCCCCTTGTTGAGACATGTTTTGCGCGATGTGTGGCAAGCCCGAGGCCCTCGATGCTGGAGTCCCGGTCGGGCCTCGCAGCCCGGGGCTCGGGGCTGGGGTGGGGCATTCGAAGAAGTCTGCCGCAGCTTAGCAGGGTCGGGTTATTGTGGTTGCAAATGAACTTTGACAAGCGGATGCATTCCGGCGGACGTCGAAACCAGGACAACACCTCACCAACATGGAACCTGAACAGAGCCTCTATTCATGTCAAGGGCGGGTCTTCCGCAGACTTCCCTGTTGTTCCTAGTTCGTAGTGGGCAGGAGACAAAGTTCCTTGCGAAGCACGGTCAAAATTACTTCTTTCCCCAAATCACCCATGTCCCTCCCAATGGATCAGAGGCTTCTAAAGGTGGATTTAACCCCCTTGAAAAGGGGGGATCCCTTACAAGAACCGGGTGAATAAGCATGACATTGACAAGCTAGACTTCAGGAAAACCCCGAAGTGGGTCTGTCTACTGCTCCGTACGGAACTCAGCCCACCCAAGCACCTTGAAACTCCCACCAACGCAGCATGAATGTGTCTTGCTTTGTGCTTCTGAGCAACAGCAACACTAGATCATCACTGTTCATGTGAACAACAGGTCAACATCAAGCTTCACCTACTCGCATACAGAGGACATGGGGGAACAACACAAGCACAGCTTGTAAATGGGGGGTGCGTGCCCCAACCTCCCGTCATATCAGTGGAGGGTAATCGCTGCAGATGTGGCCCTTCTGGCCCACTCATGAAACAAACAACACAAAAGTGGATGAATAGAGCCAAACTGGAACCTGTTCCAACCAAACTGAGCTAAAACGTCATTTGCTGGGACCAGAAGCAGAACCGGGTTCTGTATGAACCGGGTTCTGTATGTTCCATGGTTCCAAGAGATCTTGGCACGAGAGCCCGCCGGCCTAGGCGAGTGTGATGGGAGGAGGCCTCATAGTCGCCGGCGGGAGAAGTAGTACCAAAGGGGTACTAAGGCCGGCTGGGCTGACGAGGTGTTTAAGGACCTGATGTTGAGCTGTATGCAACATGTCAGAACCCGCTTTGCTGCAGTCCTGGAGGTTTCAAAGGAAAGGCCCTCGCTTTTTGTGTTGGCGGTGGCGATCTTGGTGTGTTGGGTTTTGAGCTCTCTTTCCGTCTCGTACGACGTAGTTTCACTTGCCCACTTGGGGACATAATTTGTCTAGCCTTCCCTGGTGGACATCAACATGTAAATGACCTACAGAGTCCCAATTTCGGTTTATGTGAGGTCGGAAAAGCTTTGGATTCCAGGCCGTTAGAAGCACGTGCGTGCGTGCGTGCGTGCGTGCGGGCGGGCGGGCGGTGTCTGTGTGTCTGTGTGTCTGTGTGTCTGTGTGTCTGTGTGTCTGTGTGTCTGTGTGTCTGTGCGTCTGTGTGTCTGTGTGTCTGTGTGTCTGTGTGTCTGTGTGCCTGTGTGTGTTTGTGTGTGTGTGTGTGTGTGTGCGCGTGTGTGCGTGCGTGTATTTGCATGGTGCCATTTAGGCAACCAAAGGAAAAACATCCGTTTTGTGGGTGCCCCCATCTTGACACATGCCCAAAGCTTCGCCAGGGAGGTCGAGTTTTGGCAGCCGGGGGGGGAATGGACTCTGGCGCCCTCGATGCAGCAGCCCCGCCCGGCTCCCGGCTCCGTGTTCCTTCGGGTTCAAACGTATATCGCCTTCTGGCCCAGATTTGACTCCGTTATTGTTTGGCTCTGATATTTTATACGAGGGACATCTACGGGGGAACCCTGAAAGGGCTCTTCGGAAATCGGCCGAATCCTGTTCCTTGCCAATGTTTTTGTTTTTTTGGGCCAAACGCGTTTGGTGTGGTGTCTCGAATTGATAGACGAGATCTGCATTGATTTGGCACAGCCCTCGTTACCCAAGCGTTTCTGGACTTAAGTGTGCGAGCCCACCCTGTTTTGAAGGAATTGGAAGAAGCTGGAGCTAGCAGCCATGTTGTATGAGGTCAAGGCAAGGCAATCCTACAGCTGCATGGTTCTGCGAGTCTCTGTCGAAGGTGTGACCTGCCAGTAAACTGCTCAGAATGATATTTAGTCTAGTTGCTCGGTGATTGTTTGCTTGTTTGGTGGATCGGTCTGTTAGTGGGAGGTTTGTATGTCGGTCGCTGGATGGTTTGGAACCTGCTGCTCGTTCTTCCTTGTCTTGATTCGAGGCAGCTCCGGGCTCAGAGTCTGAGAGCACCTTGTTGTGTGATCGCAAGGGGAAGCCAAAGGGACCTGCAATCATGTTGCGCATTACTGTACCTATTTTGTGACAGGCTGCGCAGCTCAGCCGAGTTCGGATCCGGTTTTGCTGATTGCCACATCACGCGGGCCCCAGCTTTGAATGGTAAAATGGCTAGTGGACACAATCCCCGAGCAAATGACTTTTGGGCGAGCGTCATGGCCACCAAGTTCGGTCGCGTCAAGCTGGCTCGAGCAAAACCCAGGCTGGGCCCTTTCATATACTTGGTGCGCAGCTGTACCAGATCGCAGCCATGAATCTGCTCCGTTGCATGTTGGCGCTGGTGCCAGCTACTGCCTATTTGTGCAACGACGGCACCTGTCATACCGAGCTGTCTGCCAGTTTTCTGCAGGTGGAGAAACAGAGGCGGAAAGCAGTCAGCGAACATCCCTGGCCACATGCCCGGGGCAAGGCACCTCACCAGTTTGGGAACACACAGGAGGTCTGGACCGACCACAAGCTGAGCTGGTCCTACCACCATCCAGACGGCAGGCTCCAGGGTTGCACTTAAGGCTGACTTGAAGGGTTGGCACTTATTGTTTGAATGTTTGGAGACTTAGCATTTGGGGTCCCCTTCTAGGTTCCACAACATCATGGCAGGGGGCCCGGTGATCGATGTAGATAAGAACCTGTACCTGATGTCCGGCAAGGGCTTGATCGCTTTGTCTCCCTCGGGAGACGTGCGGTGGACCTACGAGACCCCAGGCCCCTGCAACAACGAGGCGGGCTGTGTTTTGGGTTTGCCGAACCGCTGCCTTTCCTCCCTCACAGAAGGGGCCTCTTGAAGCACAGGTCACGTTGCACGGGGACCTGGTGCTGGGCACCACCAAAGAAGGCAACGCCTTTGCAGTGGACCGGCACACGGGCAAGACCCAGTGGGTCACCAAGCTGGCGAAGGACGCTGGAGGGGACTGCGGGCAGCCTGGCAAAATGGCCCGAAACGAGAAACGCCCCGTGATCCCTTGTGGAAAAGCTCTTGGACTCTCAGTTCTTCCCTTCTTTCTATAGATTTTGGGAGAGCCAAGGAGCCAGGGATGATTAACATCCCTATCGAGGACCTAAAGCGCCCCAATTACTCTCCAACATCATAGGTTGAAATCATGCACAAATGGCAACAGCGCAAAGGGTGTCTCTCTTCAGCTGGCTCCTGGGCCAGGTATCCAGCGGCCTTCAAGGACGTGTTTGTGGTGGGCGCCTTGCTCAGAACAAAAAGGTTCCTGTGTCCACAGGCTGTTCACTTCGGTAGTCGTTCTGTTCTCAATTCACAAGTGGTGTCCCTGACCGACTCAAACTGGACAGAACACAGGGGGATTTTCAAGATGCTTGGTTGCAAGTCAGGGTGTTCCCTTGCCTTTGAACTCGGCCGGACATGAAGCTGACGCGTCGCCACGCCGGGTCAGCCTTGGGTGTACTTTGGCTGAGATTTCCCAGCTCAGACCCATTCATGGCAACTGCCTGGGTGAGTTATAACGACCTCACACGACCTCACCCCAAATGGTGGTTTATGTGGGGAATAGCCCTCCAACCACCTTATTTATTTCGGGTTGGTGAAATATGATGACTCACCCACTGCCAGCTGCATGGTTGAGGGTGCAGATGTTGCAAGTGGAAAGCAGCCGTGTGCCGCATTCCCTTCGCTTGCAGGTGCCCAGCAAGCAAAGGAAAACCTCACGGGCGGGAACTGGTTGGTGATGGGCCTGAAGACCGACAGTGGGGAGAAGCTTTGGGAGTATGAGGTGGGCTTCACATGGGGTTGGGGGGAAATGGACACCAAAGGGGAACCACCCATGTTTGTGGGTACGCCTGTCTATGAAGCCTTATATAATATACCCACGCATATTATATATATATATATATACAGTACATATTATATATATATATGTATTATGTGTGGTGAGTCCCCTAGTAAAGTCCTTTCAAAGAGTACTTGTGCATTGGCCGTGCGCATCTTTGTTGCAAGACTGCCTGGTGTCGTGGCTTTCAATGAGTTGTAAACGGATGTTCACGATTCAAGATGGGGCATCATGGGTATTTTGAGCTGTTCGCGCTTTAACAATCTGCACTTCATCAGTGGTTGCTCGCGTTACACAGTTGCCAAGTGAACAAACCACGGACTTGTCTTTCTTTCTTAAACAAGCATGTACACCAATGTGAACATGTTTGTTTGTTCGTCCTGAAGCTATATTCAATGTGCCAGTCACAGCCTACAGTACAAAGCAAACAACAATTGCCAAACAAGCTGAGAAAACCGACAAACACCAAAACACAGATTCTGTGGAAGAAGCTTTGGGTGCAGTCCCGAGCTTCTTGTTGGGGTTTCTCAAGATGTTCAGTGTTGCTTTTGATTGAGACCTGCAAAAACACAGAAGGGAGCAACTCACTTTGGTCAACGTTTTACTCGCCGCGGCAAGCAAATTCATAGCTGTCTTAGGAGCCTGGTTTTTCCTGACACAACAACCGTTTTCTTTTCTTGTCGGACTGATGCTTGTGTTCGCATCGCAAGTTGAAAGTAGGGTTGCCACTCGGGAAAGGCACGTTTTACGTGAGCAAGGCGTACTCCTTATTTCTGTGAGCGTTTGTTTGGGCTCGGAAGCCATAGACACTTTGCTTTGGTATCGTTTCCCTGCATAAAATGCTTGATGATGCCGACAGTCCTAGCATGAGACGTTGATATGTTTACGACTTAAATCGAAGTCAAACACATCCAAAATGATTCACTCTCCAAAACTTATGAACTCTCAAAGACAGACTTCTGCTATATATTTTTCACTAAGTTATTCACACTTAAAGGCTTGATGATGTGCAAATGGTACGGCACCGGAACGGAACAGCCCGTCTGGGCAAAGACCCCAAAGGTTTCAGCTGGGGAAGAAGGAAAGCCAAAGCTGGCTGTTCCAACAGGGTCGGCCCAACCCTGTCTATCGACAGGCGGACAAACCCGTGTGGAACCTGACTCCACTCTTCCCTGGCGCTCCTTAGCTTGAGACCGGGAAGGGCGGTTGCGTTTGCAGATCTTCTTTTTCAGACCCTTTTTGATTTTGTTGTTCTTTTTCTTTGAACTTGCCGATGGCAGTCGCTGGAAAAGGGGTGTGGCTAAGGGGGGCTGAGTCAGCCGACGATCTTGAACACTGGACAGCGTTGACCATCTTGGAAATGCAGCGGTGGGGAATTTGAGTTTTGAGTGGGGTGATAGCATAGTAGAAGACCACCTATCTGATCTGAGATCGGGTTCCCTTTCTCCCAGTCTTCCCGAAATCTTGGCTTGGATCCCCGGTAGTATGCAGGTTCTACAGCTTCCTTTGGCTTGAAGTCTCTTTGGGTAGGTACACCTTAGCAGTCAAGGTTGCAAGGTGTGGCTCGCAGCGGCTCACTTTGTTGATGGTGTTGCCAGGACAGGGTTGGTTGGGAGTGTTGTTTCAACAGCTAGACCATTGCTCTACGCCAGCAGGATGTTGTCGACGCACATCTGGCTTCAAGGGGTTGAGTCACTCAACGGCCAAGGATGACACGGTGGCTTTCATGGACTTCTCAGGCGGCATCTATCGCCTCGGCCTGAAGAATGGGACCGAGATCTGGAGGACCCCGGCACGCGAGTCCCACGACAGCTCCCCGGCAGTGCCAGGCTCAGCCGCCGACTTATGCGTTATCGCCCTTTGTGGTTATCTCGATAAAACGAGGAACCGCAAAAGCCAGAAAACAGGGTGCTGCAGCACCGTCCTGTTGAGTGGAGTTGCTGGAGAGTGCAGGGCTGCTGCATGGTGCTGCTGTGGCGACGCATGTTGGGCCCATAAGTAGAATCGTAGGATTCCGTTTTTGTCTCCTTTTAGTCCCGTGCCTGAAAGTGCCATCGTGCATTTCATCAGTGAAGTTCCCTTCTCATACAAATACGGAAAGCACCGCCATATGTTTGGCAAGTGTTGTTTGTAGGTAGAGGTAACCAGCTTGCCAATCGACATGCATGGCTATGGGAAGGGTTGCGCTTTGCCTTTGCAGATTATAGGTGTTCTTGCGTGTCAATACGCCCGTATCGCTGGTAACGTGTACAGACCCATGTCTCCCAATTCTCAACGCCATGGTGTTTGGCGTTGACGGCTGTCGCCTTGAAGTAGCACCTGTGAACGAAGCAGTGGCCGGAGCGGAAAGGGCCAAACAATCCTTCGCAAAGATCCGGGAGCAGCGTCCCTGAGTCCGAGCCCCCGCTTGAGCCCATGGACTGCGGAGGGGGAAACTCTCGCCGGATCGTCTTGCGCAGTGACCGAGAGCGCATCCACCTCACCGCGCGCCAAACCTACGCCCCACGAGGCTTCCAGCGCAACCAGACAGTGAATCTCGCCCAGACAGGGCCCAACGTGGAGGAAGTGCTTCTGCTCGCCACGATGCCATCGTTTCCAAGCTACAGGCCGGTCACACAGAGGAAAAGAGGTGGTTTTACCAAGAAGCGTTGAAGCAACTCAATGGCAAGCGTGAATCGGTGGTCCGGGGCCAAAGTTCAACGAGGTGAGGCAGCGATGGGATGCGCACAAGCGCGAAGCTGAGGATCACCCAGACTTGCGAACAAGCAGATTCAGGCACATTTGACCGGCTTTAGACGTGTTTCTGGGAAAGATTTCGGGGTCTGAAGAGGTCTGAGGGGTCTGACAGCTTTGTGGCCCTCTCGAAACGAGGCTTTGATTGGGCTCACGGGAGGGGACAGACAAAACGCAGACAAGGTTGATCTGTCCTCCAGCGCACAAAGCTTGATGTCCACGGCGGTGCAATTGGGACACCATGCTTCCCTTGCAACCTCAAATAGTGGGTTGTTCATTTGCTTGAAAAGCATGTTTAAGGAATCCGCCTCAATAAGCCCGCCCCCCCCCTCAAGGTTGACAAGGTTTGGGAAAATCAGATTTTGGGGGTGAACCCTCCCCCTAATAATTGATCTGCAGGACTTGAGGCTTGAGAAGCTTGAGGATTGAGGTTTGGAGGCTTGAGGTTTCTGATCAGCTGCCAGGCTCTCCGGTCCTTTTGTGGACCCCTGTTTGGCCAATAGGACTGCAATAGGAAATTGCACTCTCTTATTTTCCAGGGCTGGAGAGGGGCTTGATTAATCAGAGGGGGTTTTGTGTTATTCGGGGGGGCTAGCCTTGAAGGGGGGTACCCTTTGCGAGCTTGTCAAACCTTGTTTTTGAAACAAAATGTATTAATAAATTTGCTGTTTCCGGCTAGCCGTTTTTTTTTGATTTCTGGAATGGCAACCCTTGAGACTATGAAAGGAGTTGGTCTTGGCAAAAGTATCGGCAATAGCTTTGGCAATTTAAAATGCATTGTTTCCGGAATTTTGGGCCGGACAGAGATGTGTTTAATCAGGGGGGTTTTTGGAGGTGCCCACAAAAAAATAAGGGGCGTATTTTGACCAAACCTTATGGATACCTTTAAAGTAGTATTGCCTGGAAATGGTCTGGGGAAACCGGACGTCTTTAATCAAGGCGGGTTTATTAATCATGTTCCACCATTATGGGTGGCGCAGGCTTGGTTGGTTAGGCAGCGCTTTCGGGCAGGCTGCTAGTGATTCAGGGTAGGTTTAGGGTTGGATGGATTTAGGGTTGATGGGGTCCATACAACGCGGTTTTCGGGAGCCCTCCCTCCCTCTCTTTAAGCATAGCCAGGGCACTATTCTTATCAGTTGCGCAAGTAGGAATGCTTGTTTTCGGGTTGGCGCCGGGGAGTATCGCTGTAGGTTTTGTGAGCATTAGTTGCGGTGTCTCCTTTGGTTTGGCGCCTGGAATCGAGAGCTACAAAATACATACAGTATGTTCATATTTTGGAGGCATTTTTCCGCGTGCGGGAAGCTATGACAGATTGTTCACCCTTCATTGCTTTGGCGCTGGCAATACTTTGGTGTGTGTGTCGCCATTCTATTTTCTTTGTTATGTCCTGACTCTGGTGCAGGAAAGTACCTTTGTCATTATCCAATGTGTTGCGCTGCGAATACCTTTGCTAAGGCGCCAGTGGCATTTGTGAGCTTCTCTTGTTTAATGAGTACTGGTTCTAAGATGCCGGAAATTTGCGCTACGCAGGTTGCGCACGCACACAATTATTTTTTGCACCCGCTGGCTGATCTGGCGGTAGGAGCCTCACATATGTATTTACATTGACATACACGCACACACACACAACAGTCCAGGGATATTTTGTGGTGTTTGGTGTTGACGCAAGGATCATCGTGTCTTTTTGCACGACTTGTTCCCTAACTTTGTGGATGTGCTTTGCTTGTCGGCCTTGTTTTTTTTGGACAAACAAGAAGTAAATGAAGCAAAGTTTCACTTGTATTGGCCGATGTTGAAGGCAATCAACATCAGAGTGCTGCCATCCTTATGACGAAACCGTTCCCCTTGGTTTCCCCAGTCAGAAACAAACCCGAACATGTTAGTCTACTACACGCGGCGCGGATTTGGCAGCCCAGGCTTCTCTGATGGGGGTGCTGGGCTGGGCCCCAATGATTTCATGTACAGCTGCAGCAACTTCAGGGACTCCACCGGTCAAGAAGGGCAACAGGGCGTGGCCAGGGGTTACAAGCTGTCAGATGGCTCTTTGCCGCTTTGCTCAAGGCCGCTGGCTGCGCGAGCTGCTGGGGGGTGGTGTGGGGAAGTAGGACTGGAGAGCCATTCTCAGTGGTTGGTTTAGAACATGTTGTTAAAAACAATGTTGCGGTCTTGAGGGCCTGCGGCATTGAGAGAAAACGGCGGGCATCATGTCCAATCAGCAAACCCTTTCCACTTGTTCCTTTGCCTTCAATTGAACATCTCGTGCTAGCTGAGGCAATGGGAGCGCATTCTGTCCTCGCCGTGCAACTCCTATCCTGCAGTGGGCCATGTCAAGGGTAGCGATGCCCTGGCCGTGGTGGTTACGCCTGGGTCCTTCATGGGAGCTTTGGCGCAAAAGGCCGGCTTGGTGCCGGCGGGTTGTTAAACACTCAGGACACATGACATCCGGGGCGCGGGGCGCGCTAACGTCAGCGGGTGACCTTCAAGCAAGCCTTGAGCAGCGCTGTTGCCAGTGCTGTTGCTCGCTTTTCCCGTGCCTGGCACATCAAATCGCCAGAGGCTGCGAAATCAAAGAAAATCTAAGATTTCTTATCTTTTGAGCAAAGCGCAAGAACACAAGCTGTGAGGACTTCGTGTGGAAGCGCTGGGAAGCGCTGGATGAAGAACCATCCAGCGTGACAGCGCACTGCGACTTAACCTGCAACACGAAATCGCACGTGCGTGGGCTGCCAGCACCAAGAATCTGACAGCTGCCCCGCGCCCGCCGAACACGTCAGCCACTTTGTGGGTCTGTGCTCAAAAACACCCCCACGCAGAGCGTGCAAGTTTCACTGCTGCCCCTTTCCAGCATCGCGCCAAATCTCATCCCAGGCGGGGATGAGACATGTTGGCCATCAAGTGCTCATCGGCGATGACCGTCCAAAGGACAATTGAATTGATGCCTTCCGTAATAGCAAGCCAGGGATGTGTCTTCGGGCATCAGCGTTTATCTCGTAATGTGCTAGAGTGTCATTACTATCACCCAATTCCATATTTGGCTCAAGCTTGCTTTTCTGAATCATAGCGACCCATTGCATTGGCGCTACGCCAGTTGTAAGGCCTCGTAACCGCCGCTCCAGCTTGGCTCGCCGCGTGCGCGGCCGGGGGGGGAGTCGACATACGTGACCCCGAAGACCCAGATGCTACAGGAGGGTTCGGCAGGTACATGAGGAGACATCAGGGTTGCATGACGTTCAACTGGAGCTGCTAAGGGACAGCTGCCGGTCCCCCAGATCCGGCACGAGAGCTGTTTGTCGCCCTCCCCCCAGGCGGGCAAAGGTGATTCTGATCAGTAGATATATTTTTTTGGGGAGGCTTACGGAAGGGGTGGTAGGAAAAGCAAACGGAAGCCAACTCTTGTAGGGGTCTTCTTAAAAGAAAAATAAAGAACACACACACAATCAAACAGACCCACGTATGCTCACTCGCGAAGCAAGGACGGCCAGGCCTGCATGGCAGCGTGCTCGCCCTGGATGCCGCGACCGGGAAGGACATCTGGGAGTTCCATGCCAAGCCTTTTAGCCGCCTGCTGTGAAGTTGCTTGCTCCCGTCGACGGCGGTTGGCTCGAAGGTTGAATCCACCCTGTCGACCACTTCTTGAATCGCATAGGGGGATTGGGGGGGGGGCGTAGCCTGCGTTAGTGCGACTGGGGCCAACTTGGCGACACGCCTACAAGGCCAACCACTTGCGGGGCTCAAACAAGGGGCCGCTCTGTACCAAGGCGGGCTCGGCTTCCAGGCTGCCGGTGACTTCGAAGGGGCTCTGACCAGGCATGCTGCGGGTGTTCAGGACGCTGATGGGGATCGATGAGGGATGCTACCCAGACAAATTGCAAGTGTTTGTGGCGTCGAGCAGGCTTGTTCTCTCCACGCCAACAAGCGGCGGCCGCCGCCAATTTTGCGGATTTTCACATTGTTTGGTGATGCACATGCTGTTGGGGCATACACCAGGTTCCCCTGCCATAGTTTCAACACGATACCCTCAACGCAAACCTGCCAAGACTGAAAGGTCAGCGTGAGCGCATTCAATGGCAAGTCTGCATTTGGTTGCGTTTCAATGTGCAAACTGAACCTGAAATTCAATTCAAATTCAGGGAACACCCCCCAAACTGATTTGTGGACGTGAATCCGCATGTTGTTGATGTCCACCAAGGGTCTCCAAATCAAATTCATACTGGTTTGGAATGTTTCAAATCAGGCAGCTGTTTGCGCTTGTTTCTGCATGTGTTTACCTTCCCGTTTGTTGGTTTGCCTCGCGCAAGTGCTCTTCGGCATAGGAATCAGCACGCCGGCAGAGCTGGGCTATGTTTCGACGTGAAACCGAGGCTTACCAAGGCCCTTTCGGGCTTATGTTTTACTCCTGACTTTGCTTGGTTGTTCTTCTTTTTGAACCCGTTTGCCATCCTTTGGCAGCTCCGTGTTGCCATGAATTTGACCCGCAACTTGTTCTGCGTTCAAGCTATCAAAGAGCTCCGGCACCCGTCAAGTGAACATTCTGGATTGCCTTTTGCGTCAGAGGTGGATTCTATTATAGATACTGCAAGCGCACCAAGCGCCAACCATGGGGAGTGTGTTGGGTTTCCCTTGTTTCCACGAGTCAAGCGTGAAGTTGGCATTTGACAATTATGCGATAGACGCAGGGATCAATCACAGGGTGGGTGATAAAGATAACTGTTCCATCCATTTTGGAGGGAAGCTCATCGTTGCAGGGGTTCGCCAGGGCTGTTGACTCTTGACCTGCGGGTGAGCAACTAGCAGCAGCACGAGTCTTGGGTTTTCCGGGTCCTTTCGGGCCAATTGTCCAAGCACCCCAGGAAAAGGTTGCTTTCGTCAGGACGATGCACCAGGGTCGCTGTGGAATCTGAACCTCAGAACCTTTGGCAATTTAGGAACCCTCATTTGCTTATGTTACTGTGGTTTGTGGTTGCTTCGCTCGCAACATTTGGGCAATCCACCGTAGTTTCGACCCCATCGGCCATTTGTGCCATGGCAGAAATCTCCTGGTTTCACGGGGCAGTGTGGACCCCTCCAACATATTGGATGGAACCAACGTTTGGGGACACAGAACCCCAAAAAGGGCACCCTCCAAAAGGGGGAAGCTTCGTTTCGCGTTTCCCATTTTCTCGCCGAAAGGAGATGTGCATCCCAGCGCATTGGAGCGCTCCGATCATTGACGGCCAGGGCACCGTGCTGGTGGGCCGCTCTGACGGGAAGCTGTACCAGGCAGGAAGCCCCAGAAGTTTTTGGACCTTAGTTGGGTTAGGCACCGTTGGGGGGGGTCCTTTAGGGGAATAAAGGTGTTTTTCCTATGTTTCGTTGGTTTTTTCCTGGTTTTCCCTGGTTTTCTTTGGTTTTTTTCTGGCTTTTGCCCTGGTTTTTCTATGTGCCCCTTTGTTTTGCCTGGGTTTGTCAATTGGTGGACACTTGCCGGCAGACTGGCGGAAGGAACACACAAAGAAGGATTTTCCTGCAAAATGGTGGTATGTTGGGCAATTGGATCTGCTCCCAACAAATTCCTCAAATCAGCCCACAAACATATTTTGCACGGCTTGCGAATACGCGAGTTGGCCGGGATCATTTTTGTAGGGAAGCACCCATGTGGCTGTCCTTATCCCGGCAAGTGACCCCAAACAGTGGTTAGAAAGTGAGACAGTAGTTGGAAAGTAGCAGCAGCAGATGCACACAGGGTCTTGAAACAGGTCTTGCACGTGCTCTTCAAACCGAAGCCTTCTGAAGCTCCTATAGACGATCTTCTGTGGAAAGAGGTTCCGATGCAAGTTTCATTTGCAAGAACTTTGCGTTTCTGTAAATCCCTGGACAAGATCTGTGTCAGAGTTACCTTCTAGACTCTCTCTGCAGGATCTGCAGAGAGCGTCCTCTGCAAGATGCCCCGCCACGAAACCTTGGCAGGTTCCACGCAAGATCTGCTGAGTGGACCTCTATGCAGGTCCAGCACAGGATATCTGTCGAGCATCTCTGCGCAAGATCCTACTCTCTACGAGTCGGTGGGGGATCAGATCTCTTGAAGGCTCTCTTGGCAAGATCTGTGTGCATGATCTCTGGACAGGATCTCTTGGCAAGATGTGTTCGCAAAATCCTTTGGAGGCAGCCGAAAACATGTATGGGAGGATCTTTACAGTTACAGGATCTTTTGCGCGCCGGAACCCATGAATTGTTTATGTATACTTCAGTCAGACAAAAGTTTATGCTTCTGAAGCCTGTTTTAACAAGTGCATTTTGTGGGGCGGGCGTGGGACGGTCAATTATCACCCTGTTTTAAACTTATACTAAAAAGGCTTCCCAGGTCCAAAATTGACCGCGCGCACCCTCGTAGGTCTCTTCCTGAAGGATTTTGGGATGCAGTCGCTTGACCTTCAAAAGAGGTTTTTTTCTGACCAGTGTATAGAGTTTTTTGTGTTCAAGGTCTGTAGGGAGCATGCCTGAGGGGAATCTGTCCAGGTCCTGCGCAAGAGCTCTTTAAAGGACTCTCGACAAGATCACTTGGGAAATATGTCCGCGTCCTGCGCAACGGCTCTTCGGACCAGCAGATATTGCTGAAGGATTTTTACAGGATCTTTGCGCAAGATCTCTTGACGGGCGCGCAGGATCTCTGGATAGGATTTCTTGGCAAGACTTGCGTGCAGAATCCATGATAGGATCCTCTATGTGCTGAAGTTTTGTCAGGACCTACAAGATCTCTTGCAAGAATGTCGCCGTGCCACAGCCAGAGCGATCCGACCCACGCGCCGCAACGAGAGCGATCAATGTCCGGAGAGGTGCGGCGCCGCGCAGACAGTGATTCAACGCGTATAAAGTCCTCAGAGGGTTCGCCGGTACACCGTTTTCGGAGTTCGCGAAGCGCCGCAACGAGAGCCCACTCTCGAAACACGCACCAAACCCAGCCAACCACTGTGCGAGCCAGCGCAATTGAAATCTCACAAGGGAACTTGCACGCCAGCCCGCGCACGGTCGAAATGCATGTCAGGATTTTGCAACGTCACGATCGTACGAAACAATGGCACCAGAAAGTCCGACCCAGAGCGAGCGCCCTGATGTAACCCCGGCCCTTTACCCTTGCAAGAACCCTTTAGTGTAGACCCACAGAACCTGTTCGGCTTCTGAATCGCTTTACAAAACTTTCTGCAATCCTTTAGCCCTCAATGGTCACGGTCGGGTTCAGCTATGGAAGATTATATTTTGCGAAGCTATGAACCCTGGACTCCCTCCCGTTGCAAGTTTGTCAGCCATGCGCAATATGAGCTGGGTAGCCTTCGGGTGATTCTTGCCTACCCTCACATTAGCTGAGTAACCAAAGCTTGACTTCAGGGATGCCTCCTTGGAAAATGGTGCGGAATTGAATCACAAGCCCTTTTTTGGCTGCTCTCCTTGTTTTCACCCAATATTTTTGTCCCAAAACATGATGCCGCGCAGGTCTTTGGGCCAGAGGCGCAGTTCGGGGGGTCCAAGGATCACGCCACAAAGGAGCGGGGCGCGAATTTGCGCACGCCGGTTTCGCTCGCGTGGGGGTTGCGATGAGGTCCAGAATTCCGGAGGTTAATGCGGATTCCCAAACAAGAGTTCCTTTTTGTGTTCCATATTAATTAATTCGCTCACAGATGCTAAGAGCGTAGTAGCGGCACCGTGTAGCCCCCCTCTCAACCAACCCCAACAAACCTAGAGTCCTTTGCAGGTTAACGCATCACCCCAAAATCATCCACGAAGACGCCATGTTAGCAGCACTAAGGCCTGAAATATTGAATCCCCAAACCACGGAGGACCTTGTTTTTGTAGGAATCCTTCGTGTTTGAGAGCGGCGGGCTTTTTCTGAGGGTCTTCTTGCTTTATGTTAGTGTATTGAAATTTATTTTGCCTGATAGTTTGAGCAAACATTCGTGCAGCACAACCCTGATTTTGTGCCATGTTAGACTTCTTTTCTAGGCGGAAGCTCATTCCCCAGCAAGTTTCCCATGCTTTGATTGAGGGAAAATCGTTCTCGGTATTGCGATTCATTGCCGGGCTATGTCGCTTGATATGTTTCCGAAAGCTCCTGCCAAGGACTCCTTAACAAGCTTTCCTTTTTCTCCGCCGGTGACCTACCTTGTAGGGAGTACGGTTAAGTTAAACCAACCCTCAAAATGGCGACCTCAACCAAAACTTGGGTTTCCCTCTCAACAAATTCAAAACGGCTAGAGGCCTTTGCAGATCAATGCACCTCAAGGCAGGAAGACCCAGAGAGTGTCACATGTTCCACGTTAGTAGCACGAACTCCTCAACTATTGAACCCCCGAAATATTGCGGGCGACCAACATTCTTGGTTCAACCAAACAAGTGCGCACCCCAAAGCCACAGCGGACCTTCCTTTTGTAGGCACAATTTGTTGCTTTCCATGTTAAACTTTTGGGGGAAGCCCAAAAAGGGTTCCCTCAACCCAAACTTTGGTTTCCAAGCCAACCCCAAAAGGGCTAACATAGAACACAGGGCTTTTCCCTTTGCATCTTGATTTCCCCTGAAAGTTTGACCAAACATGAGCGGACAACCCTGACTTTGCGCCACTTTAGTCGTTTTTTTCTGGGCAGTGGGAAGACTGGGCCAAACAAAGTGGAAGCTCAGTCCCCAGCAAATTTTCCATGTTGGCGCCATGTTCTAACAAGGGAAAGTCGTCCCTCGGTCGTACGATCAATTGGGGGGGGCGTAGGTCGGACCATGTTCTTGACAATCGAAGTGGCTGTCTCAGGTGAACTCCGGGGTGGTTGCGAAGCTGCTGGACGTGAAGAGCGCCTCGCTGCACGGTGCACTGGCGGCGGCGCCCGGGATGTTCGCTATGTCCACCTGCGATACACTCTTCGTCTTCCAGAAGTAAGGGAGGAGGTGACGGCGACGGCGGTGGACAGGTAGGTGGTTTGAAGTCAAAAAAGAAGTGGGTCTCCAATTTGGGCTGTATGAAGTGTATGTAGACCTTAAACATCACTTTGCGGCAAGGTCGATTGAATTGAGGTTGCATCAGGTTGCCAAATTCGGTGATTTTGAATGTTTGGAGGTAGGAATTCTTGCATGGGCTTTGGCCAACGGAGATACCGCTGCAGTCAAAGCTTCGGCAGAACGAGGTCAAAATGAGCGGCTGCGATGCAAGGGCAAGTGTGGAAAGCGCGGGCCTCCCAAATGTTTTCACCGGTAGCCCTCCATGACCCGCGCGAAGAAGTGGCAACCAGTTTTCCCGGGATCGCAAGCTGATCAAGCCTTTCGCCAAGGCGAATACGCTGCCTGCGTCACAGTGGACGACGAGTTCTGGGCACCTTTGCGGTTGATGGCGGCGGGTAGTGGGCGGCAGGCGGCGTAGGATAAAATCCGTCTTGGCAATTCTGCAGGTGATTCAAAATGGGCCTTTTATCATCATAGAACCAAAGGCAAATGGGTTGGACGCTGCTCGAGGAGCCTTGCCAGATGTTCTCTCTACAGAAAAGCGTTGGAGGGCCGCAACCATTTGACACACGCGCCCGCTGGCGAGTTGCAGACGGGAGACATGATTCGCAGCGTGGACAATTCCGACAAACATGGGCCAGGACTCCCAATTCCTTTCCAGGATGTTTTGAATGGAAGTGGATGACAGTGGTAAGTGGTAAGGGCGTCGCAGAAAGTTTTGCGACCTCGGTGCGCGCAAAATCCACTGGCGCTTGATCACGAACAAGGTGTCGAGGTGTGCCAACCTTCGCACTCTGGAGTTTTCAGAGCTATGAACTGCTTGAATTGGTGGGCGGGT
>CAUJNA010003308.1:242500-282500 GCA_963377175.1 Effrenium voratum
ACGCGAGCGAAAGTGAGGGAGCCAGAAAGCAACCACAGCAACAGCAACATCAGCAGCAACATCAGCAGCAACATCAACAGCAACAGCAAAAGCGAAAAACAACAGCAAAAAACAACAGCAGCAGCAGCAGCAGCAGCGGCAGATTATTGTCCAGGAAGGGCAGAAAATCCACCTGGATTCGAGGTAGCAGTGATGGGTCGTGCTTGGGTCGGCGCTGCATGATGGGCGCTCATAGGTGATGCAAACGGGCTTTGTCTTGCGGCTGATCAGGTTTAACTTTGATATTGGCGTTTTGGTGTTTAAATGGCGAATTGTCCGTAGCTGACCACCGTGGGGCCCCGCATTCCACCATTCAGGGCGTGAAGTGAGTACATCCCACAGAAAAGGGAAAAGTATAGGGAGCCTGAAAAGCGGGCGCAGCAGGCAATGGGTGTCCCCATATTCAGTTTTGGGCTGGTTTAGACACTGACGCCACTTATTGGTTTGTAATTTTAAAGCGAGTTTGCATTTGGTGGGGTGATGAGTTTTTCGGCTCAGGCTAGAACGCCCCTAAGGCAACATTTTGTTGTACGTGGTCCCAGCCCAAACTTCATGCTGGGTGGCCTTTCTCCGCTCTTTGTTTTCTGTGGTATTTTGCATGATAAGGGGGGTTCCAACAGGCCTCAGCTTTGTGTGGAAATGCAATCTATTGCCTGTTGTGAAGAAATGCCGCCCAAGGTGCTCGCTGTGGGGCAGTGGAATCGCAGCATTCGATGCTTGGCAATGAGATGACACCTCTGGAAGGATTACTTTGTGTCGATCTTCTGCCTGCCCCCACCCCCCACCCCTTTTGCGTGGCTGTCAAGAGGACTCTCGTGCTTCGATTTTGTTTTTTTTTGGCCGCCGTAAGAGATCCCGTAAACAGGGGTCGCTTGTTTTGCCACAGTCCCGCTCCACTCTCTGAGGCTTTGCAGCGACCTGATTCGGGCTTTGCACACACACACACACACACGCACACACACTGGGTTCACTACATGAACTCCATAGCCTGTAACTTGTTTTGTTTGGGGCTTGCGTTGGCCACCAGGTTTTTTACCGTTCAACACAGTAATTACCCTTCTGTTCTGATCAGCGTGACTGGCCCGAGGCAACTTCACACGCTTCGCAATGTTGGTGTCGTGTTTGGTTCGTTGTTCAGTGCCCGCAGATGTTCGCCTGTTTTGCCCTGTCCCTTCTCGTGCCCCCAGGAGAACACCTTGTTCGTGTGTGGCGGAGCTTTTCGAGACTTGGAAGAATCTTTAAACACTGTCTACAGTATCGATTTGTGCCTTGGCCGCGGTTGTGTTTCAGATTCGGGGGGCTCGGAGTATCCACATACCACATGCGACTCTACTGTTTCAGAGCATTGCTAGCACTGCCCGAAACACGGTAGGTCCCTTCCTGACCGGAGCGCTCTGTTCAAAGTTTAGATCCCGTGTCTTGTGAAGACGGCAGTCTTCCCGGAGTTGTTGAATCTTGTGCAACGATGTTTTGGCCCGCCCCTGGTTTTGCCGTCTGATTGTTACACCCAGGCAGCAGGTGTTAAGAAGGTTTTCAGTATGTGTGGAGTGCCGAACATGTTTCGAGTGTTTCTTTTGAAGGAGACGCATGTGGCCCTGCTTTTGTGGCTGGTTGCGCGCACCATGTGACATGTGTATCGCAGCTCTCAAATTCAACGTTCAACACGGACCTGGCAGAAGACACCTGGGCGCCACGCAAACTACACCAACGAGGGAACTAGTGGTAACAGTCACCCTTGTTCAAGAGAAACCCGGAACAGCCCAAAGAGGCTTGAGACTTCATGTCCAGCGATACCAAATGAAGACTTGAAGCGAAGAGCACACTCTCACGTTCTGTGAGCCTTGCCAAGCAAGCGATTGGTTATATGGATGAAGGCGCCCGCCCGTGCGGTCAGCAAATCGAAAGCTATGTTTGCCAGCGAACCCAATCACGCTTGAGCCCAAGCCTCTAAACTGCAATCATACTGGGACATTTCAAAACATGTTCAAGAGTTGTTTGGAGTTTACGCCAGCTTTTTCAAAGCGGACCGTGCCTTTCTTCGGCGGCTCTGCAGGCTCGAAAACCGTGTGGCCTGATGCCCGAGGCGCACTCTGCAGCTGAAGCAGCTGAGCCTAGGAGGCGAGGCATGCCAGCTGGAGGTGCCACGGTGGCCCCCTGGCACGGATTGGTTAGGCCCCCGCGTGGCCTTTGGCATTCCTGATGCACGTGTTCTTGTTGCTTTTTGTTTTTGGCCGCCAAAGCTTGCTTCGGGCTTCCTTTTCCAGACATGTTGTAAGCCGTTTGTCGGTGGTTCTGGGTTCCGGAACCGCTTTTGTTTGTTTGAGATCACACTATCACGCCTCATTTTGGACTTGCGTTCAAAGAGCTCCCCGGTTACATCCAGCTTTTTATTTCACACCTTTTGAATTGACGTTATTGGGACCATTTCTCTTTTGGATTTGCGCGCTCTATTCCCGGAAGTGGAACCCTGCCTCAGAGCCGCCCCCCGGGCCACCGGAGCTTTATTTGGGCAAAGAACGCGCAGCTTTCCGCTCAGGTGTTCTGAGGAGGGGCACGGGGCTTCCGCCGCGTGAATCCCCATCCTCGAAACCGCAGAACCTGCTCAGAAGGTTTACGCCCATGCGAACCCTCTGGTGCCCCGATCCCTAAAACCCTTCTCGCAACCTCCATGGGTCGGAGCCCCACTCAGAACCTTGCCTCAGCGGACCACCCCGCAGCCTATTGGGGCAAAGACCCCATAGCTCAGCGCTGGGAAAAACCCGCGAGAAAGCCTTTTTTCCTGGCCCCAGGCGAGAATTCAACCAAAGAACGTTGGGGCTCCGAGAGCGTGATTTCAAAATAAAGGAACCTGGTTTGGGCAAACGTGTTGTGACTGCTTCGGCATTTCAACTTGGTTACCCTTCAAGCGCGAATTAAAGACCAATTTCCCAAACTTCGCATACCCTAAACACCAAAGAAATCTAACTACAAGAGCTACGTATTTAAGTATTTTGGTTATTTACCCTTTTGTTGCTGGCTTGGATTTGGGCTTTGGCTTTTCTTTCACCCCACTAAACCCCAAGAGAAGTTGATTCTATGACAGGGAAGCCAAGAAAGCCAAAAGGGCAGCCAAAACTGACGGGGCCTCTGACCACAGCTGGGAGAATGAAAGCTGGATTCCGCAGAATGCTGAAGGCCTTGGAACCTGGAGCCAAGATTTGGACTTGTTATTAAAGACTCCCACGTTCCCGCCTCCACACTCAAACATTCAGCCGTGTACCTTTCGCAGTTTCGTTACGCAAGTTCAGTGGATGAGAGTGAGGGGTGAGTGCAAGCTTGGGCTTGAGCGTGCGAGCGCGACAGTTACCATCAGAAGAGAAGGCTAGTAAGACCGCCAAGCCCAGGTGTGGTGGAGCTTGCATTGCTGCTCAGCTGCCAGCAAGGAGGTTTGGGAGGAAAACCGCACTGCACTTTTCTGAGAGGGAGAAAGATTGACGCTCATTTGCGGGCATCCTTGCTACATGTGGGACACGGCTTCGGTTTTCAAAAGCACCAAGAAGGACACTTGCCCTTGCAACTCTTCCCCGGGCTTCGGAAGAGAACATTTGCTCAGCAAGCTGTTGGATCTAGATGGCATGCGGGGCTTGATGTGGGAAAAGGACTCGTTTTGGATGAGGTGAAAAGGGCACTCAATTAAAGCGACAATTTCTAAAAATCCCCCCTTTTGAGGAATCATCCATCTATTATGAAACTTGTCCAACTTGAATCGACCCCGTAATGCTTGACGTCAGAGTGTTGACCCATGCTTGAGTGGTTGTTTGTTTGTCCGGCTCCGCCTGCAAAGGCCGAAAGAGCACCTCTCCTAGGAATGCTCGGGTGGAAACTTTCAAAGTTAGGGACCCATCCAGGTGGCTGATTTCCATTAGTGTTCCCTTTAAACTTGATGGACCATGCACGCCATGTGCATCTCTGAAATCTGGAATGAAGAGCGGGGCGCCCTTGTCTTGGCAAAAAAGACACTGTTTCTGGAGCGTCCACTATAAGGCTGTGTTTTTGTGCTGGCAACCCGTTTTGGTTGGAGAGACCAAAAGGAGCGCCTCCGTTTTTTGGAGTTTCCCTTTTCTTTATTCAATCCCAGAATGTCAATCATTGATTTCAAGACATCTCTGCATGCATCTCGCGGTGCCTGCTTAGCGAATGGGTGTTGCTGTGTTGCCAAATCAATCTGAGGTCTGAATTAGCAAAGGCTGGAAGAGCTGAGTTTGAAGAACATGTGGTGGAGTCACAAGCAGAGCTCCTGCAGAACGCCAGCGGCGTGGCTTGGTGCTGGGACTTGTTTGCTTTAGCCGTTTGGATCCGTTTAGCCTTCAGTGGGTCAGGGACCAAGACTCCATAGGCGTCCGAAAGGCCTGAATTGGTTTCCAAGCTGGACAGCCTATTCTGTGCATGTCGTCAAGGTGCCACACGCCAAGCTGGCGCATTGCAACCACAGGTCGGGCCCGCAGCATCACTTTGCTGTGGTGCTGCCAATGTTTTCCACAGAATCTTTGGGCCAAAAGCTGCCACTTCACTGTCACCAAGAGCCAACCAAAACCGGGCGGCAACCGAGCGCCGACGACTTGGGCCGGTCAGGTGGTGGCCTTTTGTTTCTTTAGGCCGAAAGACCCTGCGCCGGTGGATGTGATCGTCCTGGATGGCGCCGCGTTGCAAAGCCGACCGTGCCGGCTGGGCATGGGTTGGAACTCCCATCTCGAGCGACGGCCCAGTTTCGGGGAATGGATGCCCAGCCGCGCCGGTCAAGCCCTCGCATGTCCAAGAATTATTTCGCAGGCCCCGGCTCAGATTCGTAGAGGAAAGCACAGTCATCCCGTTGTACTTGTCGTTGCTTCCACCGGTTGCTGCACATTTCAGGTTTGCCTTGCGACAATGCTCAATTTTTCAAGCTCTGTTGGGACCTGGTAATTATAGACAGAGTTTGAGGTTGTGACCACATCATTTGGAGCCTGAAGCTGAATGGCTAGTGATGTATAGGGATCTGGAGGTCTGCATGTTTGAGCGCGAGCGAGCTCAACTGAAGCAAGGAGCGTTTCAGCAGCGTCCAGCTGTACAGCACAGAGGTTGCTTGAGACTGGGACCTGGGACATGGGTGCCGACGCATTGGTGCATTGGATGTTAAGCCGGACTTGAGATTTTCTTTGTAGCGATATCAAGCATGCCAGCCCTGGCGTTCTGCCGGGCTAGGCCCGTAGCCCACTGGCCCCGAGTCTCTGCGCGATACGCCGGGAGTTCTTTTACCTGCCAGGATCTGCCGCACGGCGTGCCGTTTCGATCCACTTGCGCCCGATCAGTGCGCAAGTCTCGCATGAAAAGATGGCAAGCTAGCGGGTCCACTCCCGTGTGGCTGTTTTGTTTGTTTTCGCCTGGCAAAGCGGAGCGCCCACTCATGCCATCAGGTGCTCGCTAGTGGCAAGGTGTTTTGTCCCGGGCGATTCTTTACCCATTGGCTCAGCCGGCCTCGGTGTCCCGGCACGGCCGCGAGTGGTTTTGTCAACAGTCAATGATCGCCTGAGAGATCGCTGTACAGTGAGCTGATAGCGATCGTCACCCTGCCGCGGTTTTTAAGAATCAGCGGCCTGCTTGAGTACCCTGACTCTCCCAATATGAATGGACCAACATTCAGGATATAATAACCATTTGCACGAATACTTAAGGAGGCCGTGTACGATGATTTTTGATGTATAGCGTCTGGCTTCCCGGATCGGCAGAGAATAGAAAGCTGCGGGCTAGCAGTGCAGCAGCCTGGAATGCATGACGGGAGCCTTCCCTGCATGCTTTCAGACGGACACCCGCTAGTGATGTATGTCTTGAATGAAGGAGTCCGTGGTCCAATAGGATCATGAAAGGAGGTTGCTTGAAATGCATCGCCAATTAGTGTTTTTCGGGGATGTATGAATCTCCAAAATGTTTGGTTTGGCAGATTTGATTTGGGGTCCAAAGGAAAGCAGAACAAACAATGGGATTGTGGGAATGAGTCAAAACTAGTTTGACCTGTGGACATGGCAAAGTTTTCACAGCCTCCTTGCTTCAACTCAATAGGGTGCCAATTCCCATTGGCATCTTGGGGCTATTTGATTAAAGGCAAGCTAACGTTGAAAGACAGTAGGTGCAGATCCAAAACAACTCAACCCGGGATGTTTGCCATCAAACATGTGCCAAGTAGGCGCCAAATAGGCTCAATGCAGCTACAGACACAGACCCACAGACACAAACACACACACACAGAGATACACAGCACACACACAGAGAAAGCGCACAAAGCCGCAAACACATCCACACACAGACACAGCAACACGCCACAACACGCAAGCACAGCACGCACGCACACACACGCACACACACACACACACACCTTGATACTCAATGCCTTCCCCCCCGACCTGGGTCCGTTTTGTGAATGTCCCTTGAGGGCTGCCTGAATTCCGCGGTGTGAAAGGCTCAAGGCTCACAGAGTGGAGTTCTTGTTTTCTCCCCAGGCCGGGCTTGGGATCTCTCTCGGGGAAACGTGGAGTGTGACTGAGAGTCCATGACACAGCCAGAAAATGTATATGTGTCTTTTTGTGAGGGTGTCAAACATTCTGGCGTCCCCCGATTTTGGACGCACACCCAAATGTCGATCGAATTTGTTGGTGCTTTGGACACGGGGAGGAGCCTGAAGTTTGAGCGGGCGATGCTTGGTGCGGACTTGGCGCTTATGCAATCGAAACATTTCAATATGCCATGTATGTTGATTATACTGTATAGATATGTACATAGACACCTCCATCCGTCGATCTTTTGGTCTGTCTGTCTAATTATCCATGCATTTGTCTGTTTGTCTGCCTGTCTGTCAGGCTGCCGGTCCGTTTGTCTGTCTGTCTGTCTGTCTGTCTATCTAATTTATCCAGCTATGTCTCTATCTATCCATTGGTGTTCCTACCCATCTACCTACCTACCTACCCACCTACCTACCTATTTCTTCATATTATTATATTTATCTATATCTATCTATCCATCTTGCTGTCTTATCCATCTTAATTTGTCTATCTTATTTGATATGTCTTATCTATTTTACCTATAGAATCCTATTTTGGTTTGCACGACATTTCTGAAGGAGATGAACATTGAATTGTCATGATAAACGGCTTTTACAACCAATTTCACGAAACCGTTGAAGACGTTAAGCAAAATGCAGATAGAAAGTCTGGTGAATTGGCGGGTGAATGAGGAGGTTAGGCGGCCCAACAAGTCGCTACGTTGTTGTGAATGTGGCGTTGGGGTTTGTGGACGCTGGTGATTGTTCGCTGTGCATGTTCTATTTGAGTGTGCTTTTGTTGTTGCGCGAGCTTGGTCTGCCATGGCTTTGTTTGCTACATGCGTTGTTCAGCCCATGTTGGTTTTGTTGGTTCCGTCATGGCATTCATGTCGCGGTAGCGTTGCCTTTTGTCCTGCGAGGCTGGCTTTGCTATGTGTGTGTTTTGTTGATGTTGAAACGCATGTGGAAACATGAACTGTGTTGGCAATGCTTGACCATAATGGCGCTTGCCATTTTGGCTCAAGCTTTGCCCTGGGTTCTCTGAACCCAATTTGTGTGAAAAAAAAAAATGAGTTTGAACACTTCCGAACTACCCCCGAACCAGCAATGGCTTCCTCGGCAACCTCGGCAACTTCCTTCGAGCTGATTGAGGACCAGAAGCTCACCGCGGAGGAGGTGGAAATGGCCAGCCAGGAGGCCCAGGAAATCCGCACACGCGAGGCGGCAGTGGCGGCTGGCCTGGTGTTGGACGAGCCCGAGGCCCCCCCGTCGGCTTCGGCTACCGACGTGATGAACGACCTCTCCAGTGCACTGGAGCGTCTCCGTGTGGCTTTCTCCACACCGACTTCCGGCTTGGGTGCCCCTGGCCCCGCCGAGGAGGAGGACAAGGACATGGAAGATGCGGACGCCACGGAGCGGGCTACTCCGCCAACGAAGAGGCTGAAGGGTTTCGTGGCGGCTTCCCAGAAGACCGCGGCTCTGGTGAACAAACCGGTCTCCCTTGTGCCGGTGGAGGGCCGCCCCGGCTACTTCAAGTTAGTGGACCTCCCAGACCTCTTCCCGGTCCTTCCGGCATCGGCGGCCACGTTGCTGAGGGACGTCACGGTGGAGGAGGCGGTCTCCCTGTTCCACAAGTTTGTCGGGAAGAATCTCACGGAGGACTTGGTGATTCGCATCCTGGAGGCCTATGTTCCGATGAAGATCCAGATCCGGCAGGAGGAGGTCTGGGCCTCACAGTTCCAGAGGAACAAGGCGTGCATTGGCACCCAGCGGATGCACAGACTCGATGCCGGCCACTCAGACTACAAATTCATGTGCAAGGCATGCGGCACGGGGTGGCCGGAGGCAGCCAAGCAATGCTGGGTCTGCCCGGGCAAGGAGTTCGTCCCCTTCCAGGCACCCTCGGCTACCTACGAGGCGGACGGCGTCAAGTACAACCTGCTCATTGTGGAGGGCAAGCCGACCTGGATCCAGCAGCGGGAAGGGGGAAGCCTGGGTGCCGCTGGCCCCGGTGGTACCCGGGCACAGGCAGACCGCAACCTGGTGGACGGCACGGTCCTGGGGAGAGCTCCTCCGAAAACGGACACGGCAGAGGAGATTACCATGGCAGACGTGGTCCCGCTCAACAGGCGGGTGGACATCCGGCAGGAGATCCTGTCCATGGAGGCGGTCCGGGAGCGCCAGGAGGTCAAGGTCAAAGTGCAGCGGTCCCTGAAGGAGGCGGAGGCTCAGAGCTTCCAGCTCTACCACCCCCAGGTGGACCAGGCGATCCGGAAGAAGGAGGAGCTGCATAAGGCCTTGAGGGAGCACCAGGCGGCGGCACGAGGAGTTGGTCACGGACGAGATGCTGGACAATGAGATGGCTATCCTGGCGCCTCTCCAGGAGGGCATGCAGACCCTGCCGTCAGAGGAGGTGGCCAATGAGGGAGCCCGGGCCCTCAGGAAGGTCAACCTGGAGCGATTCAAGGCCAAGCTGCGAGATCAGTACCTGGAGGGGAAGGGCGTTGACGCCAGCCAGGCACTGGCTGAGGCGATGGGCTCCATCCAGGAGGCTCAGGAGGCGAACAAGCGCACCCAGGACACCAACCAGGCATGGATGCTTAACCACACCCTCAAGCCCTTGAAAGTGTCGGCGTGGCCAGATGATCTCAGGCAGGCACTGGAGAGGGGGCTGTTCTGCCCCCTGGAGCTGGATGACCCCGAGGACATCCCCAACGTGGGAGACATCAAGGAGAAGTATGTCCCCTACATCAGGAGGCTCAGAGAGGCGCAGAACCCATGGAACCAGGAGGCGCTGCTGGAGGAGATGCCCGATCTGGCGACACCGGCCCCTTGCAAGGGTGCCACTGGCCCCGGGGGGGGACCAGTCAATGCCACAGCAGGACCTGGACTCGGAGGAGGGCAAGCTGTCCCTGCTCCTCTGGGCGATGAAGAGGCACCAAGGTGAGCTACGGATGTTTGGGGGGATCTGGAAGAAGCACTCAAGCGGTGAGATCCCCAAGGGCGCGGACCAGCAATTCAAGCTCACTCCGGAGGAGCTTCTGGCCCTGGAACGCAGGACCCACCCACTCACGTGCGAGCAGGACCACATCGACCCTGTCATCTACACGGCCTTGGAGATCCGAGCGCAGGTGAACCGGGGCGCGCGCCCGGCGCCGGAGCAGGTGGTGGGGATCTTCTGGGCGAAGGGCGATGGAGTGTTTTGGACAAGGCAGACGAGAACGTGGGACCTGCCGAGCCTGACGGGGGTGTACGCCCACAGGTTCACCTTCAAGTACATCTACTCCACCTTCCCGCTGATCGTGAAGACGCAGCGCCGGGGCCGCAATGCGGAGGGCTCGGCCTCGGACAAGTGTGAAGGAGGCGGTCCCCTTCCTGGAGAGCCTGGGAATCCCCAAGCCGCGCAGCAAGGCGGAATGGAGCTACATCTTCAAGGAGATGGGGACGTTTCTGGCGGCCAAGAATTTCATCGTTAACTGCCCGTTGCCGGTGATGGAGATCCCGGTGGCCCCCGTCCACGACAGCAAGGAGGCGCTGCGTTTCAGGGCGGTCTGCGATGAGCGAATCACCCTTCCGCTGTCATCGTTGAGGGCTTTCGACTCGGTGTACACCAAGCTGGTGTCGGGCCTGAGTAAGTCCTCCATGGTGGAGGTCAAGGTCAACTGGCGTTGCAACGTGGTCCATGACTGGGTGGAGCAGGTTTCGCAGGAGGCGGCGGGACCGGTTGGGCTACTCCCAGGACCTTATCAGGCAGCTGGGTTGCTCCCCCCCCTTGGTTGCTCTGGCCCTGGGGGAGGAGCGGCCAAGGAATCGGACCCCAAGGCCAAGATTCTGGGGGGTCCGCACGCCGGACCAGGGCACCAGGCGGTACCCTCCTATCACCACGTCCACGGTCACGGCGGTCGCGGGCCGGAAGTACAACAAGCGCTTCCCGAATGAGACGAAGCACGTGTTTTGGGCCTCTGTGGAGTGCGGCCTGGTCCTGCCCAGCATCAGCGCCTGGGAAGTGGTGGGCAAGGAGAAGTTCAAGACCACCGGGGGCTACATGTGCAGGTTCTGCAAGGGCTTCTGGAGGGCGAGCCGGGGACCAGGCTGCTCCAGATGGCACAAGGACAAGGCCACATGCCTGCAGCTGGTGATGGACGAGCCCCCGGAGCAGCTATATAATCAGTGGATCCGGGACAGGATGGAGTTCTACAAGCGGGTGGAGCCGACGGAGCCTCCCAGGGACGAGTGGCTAGTCCTTGGCGATGCGAGCACCCCGCGCATGCGCTTCAGCTCTTCGAATGGCCTGGGGGATGTCTCCACTGCCTTGTGGTCGGTCATCTTGAGCAACCCGGAGAAGTCAGGGCTGGCGGCCATCCACTCGGTGGCTAAGGAGGCGATCTTGAAGGGTGAGAGCCGCTAGGTCGTGTCTCACAGCCTTTTTTGGATGGGGAGTCGTGAGATCTCTTCCCACCGGGACTTGGGTGCCTCTGGCCCCGTCTCGGGTGGGGGGAGGAGTAAGGGCGTCCCCTTTTTGGGTTCATCTTTCACCTGGGTTTCCCCCCCTGTTCAACGCGTCACGACTGCCGGTTTGCCTCGATCTGGAGGCTGCACGCTTTGGCTGGATCAAGGACGGGCCATATCGGCCAGCGGCTGACTCTGGGTTCCCTGAGGTCCCCTCAGGGGTTTTGGGGGAATCCCCCGCCGGGTTGGTCTTCCCCCCTCTGTGGTCCTTTTTGGGGATTTCCGGGGGTTGACTTTTGGGTCCTGTTGGGCTGCATGTGGCCTGCCTGCCCCATTTGCGCTCGGCGTCCTGGGGGGTTGGAACATGCGTGCAGTGCGCCGCGGTTGGGTCCCGGCCGTTCAATAGGAGGCTCGAACCCCCGTTTTCATCATGGCTAGGGTCTCTGCAACGTTTCTTTTGCGCCCGCCTTACACTCGTCTTTGGGACCGCATTCCAAGGGTCCTGTGGGACACGTTGGCGGATGAGTCCTTCTCCCCGAGACAGACGGACGGGGAGCTGCTGGTCCTGATGTGCCTGCGCCATGGCACGGCAGAGGAAGGGAGGCAGCTGGGCGGGGAGCCGGCCACCCTTCGCTCAGATCCTGGAACTCTCGGGCATTCCGGTGGGCCAAGATGACCAAGTGGTACCAACGGACTACTTCAACGGCCTGGTGGCGTCGGCGGCGGGCAGGCTTCCCCAGCCTTTGTCCGCGGCGGACCTGGCCGACCTTTGGAATAGCCTATGGTTCCTCCTCATGGCGGCTACGGATGGCAAGCCGAGCGAGAAATTTTCCCCGCTGGAGAATGAATGGGACCGCCAGGACCAACTGAGGTGGTTTTCGCGAGATGACCCGCCCCCACTCCAACAGCCGGAGCTTCTGAAGTGGAGGCACTGGCGGCCCGGGAAGATCAGGGAAATGGAGCCCACGACCCAGAGAGCGCTGGAACTCCATATGCGCGGGAAATGGGCGGAACGGCTCCTGGCCCACTTCGCCCCCTTTGCGGAGCACATTGCATACATGCAGGACATCCTGGGGGAGGACTTCCGCAAGGAGGCATTGGACCTCTTGGGGGACAGCCGGTTCAGGACGCTCAGGCAACATTGCCTGGTCTACGAGAGTCTCCGCAAGAGAGGCTTCACCGTCATTCCTTGGCAGGAACAACATGTCCGCTCTCTCCTCAACCAGCTCGCCGATGAGGAGGTCACCCCGTGTAAGTTGCGGCAGGTGTGGAACACCCTCAAGTGGTTCTCAAAGACCTTCGGATTGCTGAAGATAGATGAGCTCCATCGCCAAGTCCGAAGAGTCGCTCACGGACACGGTCACCAGGCCACAGCGTAAGGCGGTGGTTCCCAGCAAAGAGGTCATTTGGGCTCTGGAGGAGGGGGCCGGCTACGATCGCCTGGGTGCCACGGCCGCTGGACGCTTTCATCCTGGGTTTCGCCCGGTTCCAGGTTGGTTGCAGCGCTCGCTTCAATGACCTCCAGCACGTTCACCCCAAGGACCTTATCCACACCAGCAACACTGTGGAGCTGAAGGCCTGGCAGACCAAGACGGTCTCTGCAGCACGAATCAACCGCAACCCGGTCCCCTTGATTGCTCCGAAGTACAGCTTCACGGGAATCCCCTGGTGGACTACCTGGGTGGCCTCGGTAAGGCGGTTGGTATCCGAGGAGGCATTCCGGGACATGGATTACTTGCTCCCGACGGTGAGCAAAGACTTTGCAGGGCTGATCCCGCGGCCTTCCACACCGGAAAGGGCTCTGAGATGGCTCAAGGATGCTATTCTCCGTCGGGGTGTCACCCCGGGGTTGGTGAAGCCGCTGTCGTGGCACTCGTTCCGGGTGTTCATCCCGGACTGCGCCTTCCAGATGGGGATCCCCCGGGAGCGCCGCATGTACCTTGGCAACTGGCTCACGGAGAGCACGGCAGATGTCTACGTGCGGGAGAAGCGCAACGTGGTTGTGGAGATCTGGGGCCAGGTAGCGCAGAAGGTCCCCAACCTGAACCTCGGGCCCGGCAGGGAACGCAGGGAGGACTTGAATCACCCGGACTGGGCGGACCCGCTCCCGCCGCCAGCAGTGGACATCACGGACGCAGGACCGGAGGGCCGCGAGGACCAAAGTGAAAGGGAAGGGGAGGCATCCCCTTCGGTACCCTCAGGGAGCGCGCCATCGACTCGCTCATGGTCAGTGGTGGAACACGGACCCGAGGACACACCAGTGAAAGCTAAGGACCTGTTTCCCGCCACCCCGGACCTCCCCCTTCGGGTAGTGGCGGCGGTCAAACGCACAGGCAACGCCGGCCAGTCCAGAATCCACCTGCTGAATGTCGAAGGCACGGCTGTGGGGGACCGGCGGCTTCTAAGGTCCAGGAGCTCTCGGTGCTGGACTACATGACGGAGCAGGAGGCCTATGGCAAGTGCGAACGTTGCTTCAAGAGGCATGGCTTCCCGGCGGACTGGGCACTGGAACCTGCGGAGGTCAGGACTTGGACTCCTCGGCGGACTCGGGCTCTGAGACCGAGGTGGTGGCCCTACCGTTGGCAGCCTGGCCCTGGCGACCAAGGGGATGGGAGGCCCGGAGTGGGGCTCTGGCCAGGGCCCTCAGCACAGACTGGCGTTTGCCAGACTGTCCTTCGGAAATGGCGCTATCAGTCTCCACACCCGTTCTTCAGTTTTTGAGATTGTGAGTTGGGTGGCCCAGGGGGCACACCCAGCCTTTGTCATCTGACAGGGGAAGTTGAGTCCCTGGCACCAACACACTGCTCGGATAAAAGAGTTATCGCGTGCTTGTGTGTGGTGCCGTTTGGTTAGCTTGCATACACTTTGTTGATGTTGAAACGCATGTGGAAACATGAACTGTGTTGGCAATGCTTGACCATAATGGCGCTTGCCATTTTGGCTCAAGCTTTGCCCTGGGTTCTCTGAACCCAAGTTGTGTGAAAAACCCACCCACCCACACCAAGGTCAGAGGTCATGGCGGCCAAGCCACCGGATGAGGTCCCAGTGGAGTTCAAGGAGGACGTGGCAAAGTTGCACAAGCCACTGGCGGCCCTCCTGATTGGAAGGAGATCCCCTGGGCCACCCAGGCGGCTCTGGGCGCATCGGGATACGTCACGGTGGAAGACCTGGCGGATCGCTGGGACACCCCGGCGGCGGCTAGGGAGAATGGTCCCCGGGACCTGGGATTCCGGGATGGGGAGAACGGGTTCAACGCCCAGACCTCGGCCTTCACGGCGATGCGCCTCCTTCAGGCAGTCCGGGTGGCAGCCAGCTTGATCCGGGGGGGCAACCAAGGTGATCACCCGGCGGGCCCGACACAGGCGCCCTTTGGAGGTCCTGTGTGACAGGCGCCAGCTGGAGGATGCTTACGTGGCCACGCATGGGACCCCGAAGCCGAGGTTGGAGTTCCAAGGGAGTGATGGCTACCTCAAGAAGCAGTGGCGCATGATTGCCAAGGGTGAGCTGGGCTACATCCCGGCAAAACACATCGCGAGCGCGCTCCCGGAAGAAGGGGAACGCCCCTCATCCACCCACAAGAAGATCACGGTGGACGGCTGGGACAGGGAGGATGAAGAAGAGGTGCGGAGCCCCACATCCCGGCGCCAGCTGGAACGTTTGCACCTAACCTTCAGGACGACGCTCCTGATGTGCACGGCAGCACTGCCACAGTTTGGCAACCTGAAGGTCACCAAGGCGGAGCTGGATGATTGGTATGCCTGGTTCTATGGGGAAGACATTGCCGGCAGGAAGCCTTCCCCGAGCGACACCACCTTGCTGTTTGCAGAGCGCAAGCCCTCAAGACTATCAGGGGCGACTTCCTCTTCTGGCAACGGGAGGTCTATGAGCACCTCAACAGGGCGCCGGAGAAGGGGAAGAGCAAGGGCAAGGCACCCAAGGTGTGGCAGACTCAGTGGGAGAAGCCCAAGAAGGGGGGAAAAGGCTCCTGGCCCGCGGGGCCGACCCGGTCCAAACCAAAGGGCAAGGGCGGCAAGGGGAAGTCCCCCAACACCCCCTCGGTTCCATGGCCACCACTGGGCTTTCAAGAATCCCAAAGGGGTGGCGTACTGCAGAGATCATCACCTCCACAACAAGTGTTCGGGATCTTGCGGCCGATCCCACAACTGCCCGGTCAGGAAGGATGGGTGGGTGTGCGATGCCCCCCCATCGAAGCATGTGCCACAGGCATGCCCTCACCTTCCCAAGTGACAGGAGGCCACTCAGGGTGCCATAGGCCCCGTGGCTTCCCGGTCTCAGTTGGGACCACAGGCCACCAGTGCGAGAGTGCACGCAGAGGGGGAGAGCCAACCCCACCAGAGCCACAGCGGAAGGGCAGACAGAGCGGACGGCCTCAGATGGGAGGGGGAGGCGTCAAAGCCGTCTACGCTGGGAAGGATGATGCGGGGGTCTGGATGCTTACCTTCATGCCTAGGAGTACATTTGGGCGGAAGGGTGGAGACCTTGGACAGGACATGCTGGGCGAGGAGCCGTACTCTACGATGTGCTCCATGGCCATGGCGGGCAAGGTCGCCTTGGTGGCGGCCCCAACTGCAGGACGTGGAGCATCCTCAGGTGGTTCCCCAAACCGGGTGGCCCGCCGCCGGTGAGGGGCAGAGCAGAGCAGACCCTGTGGGGCTTAGAGGACCTGGAGCCCCGGGTTATGGAGGAGCGTGCTCATGCTCCGTCAGATGTACCTGACCTCGCTGGCTTACAAGGGGCTAGGTCAGCTAACGGTCCCGCAGGTGGGCTCCTCCTTCCCGAGCGCAGCGAGGTGCTCATCGATCTGGGTCACACGGGCCTACATTCAATGGGCGAGCGCACTCCACCACTCCCTCATCAAGTTTGACGAGTGCCGCCTGGGCCAGGTGGTTGTGAAGTCCACGACATTGTCAACGGACCTTCCCCTCCACCATTGGCATGATCTGCGTTGCAACCACGGGGCTCACCCCAGGGGGGAAAAGCACGCGGCCATCCTTTGCCGAGCGGGACCCGTCCTGGAGGCGCTGAGGCCGGGGGGCACGGCGTCCCAGGCGAACCCAACGACCCCCCCGAGGCGGCAGAGGGAACCTTCTCCCAGCACGCCGGGGGACAACAAGCGCCAGTCCCGGAGGCTGAAGGCTGGCCAACAAGCGTTGGCAGGACTAACCTTGGGCTCACTTCCGGTCTCGGCTTCGGACAATCCGGAGGTCTCGGTTTTCGGTCTCTGTTTTCGAACTCTTTCACCGGAGCCATGGGCACACCATGGCATGGAGATCTCGGATCGGCCCACCATCCTGCCGATCACGCACGACCCCAATCTCTCCGACAAGGTCATGTACCTCCAGATGGCCTTCAAACAGCGCCCCCTAAGGGACGGAGGAGGAAAGCCCTCATTGGGACGGTTGGCCCCATGGACCCGGCCACTGTCCAAAGCAGCAGCGATGGGGGCCAAGATCTGTGTCCTCACTTCGCCATGGGGGGACAAGCTCCAGGAGTCGCTCTCGTTGGGGGATGGGTCACATCCCTTCCCGGAGCCTGCTGGAGGATATCAGGGAGATTCTGGCGCCGGGGGCAGGCCGACCAGCTGACGGCCAACCCTTCTTCCTGGACATCTTGCACAGCGTGGCGCTGAACATTCAGGACCCCGACCACCAGTTTCCCCGGGATCTGGAGCGAGGGGTCCCACTGGAATTCACGGACCCACCCCTGACCTCGCCGGGCATCTGGCCACTCAAGAAGGAGCTGAAAGGGGAGGAGCCGGAGTTCCAGCAACTCCCTCCAACGGGCAGGGGTAACTACCCTCGGCGGATCACTTCAGCGAGCTCATCCGGGGCACATTTCTGGAGGAGGTCCCCATGGGCATGGTGGAGGGCCCCTTCAGTAAGGTGGAGGCAGCATCGCGCTGTGGCTGCGAAATCGAGGACCTTTGTCCCGGCCCCCTAGCGGGCATCGACGAGGGGGACAAGATCCGCACGATCTACGATGGCTCGGTGGGAGGGGCCAATGACACCATCAGGAACCAGACGGTGGAAAGGACGACTGCTCCGACGGTGCTGGATGGGGTCCAAGCTCTTCATTGGCTACACGCGGCAGCTGCGGAGGGAAGGCCCGGAGAGGGGGGTCGTCAAACATTCACCGGGCACCAGGTGGGTGCTGCTCAAGGCGGACGTCACCAAGGCCCACCGGAGAGTGAAGGTCCTCAGGAAGGACTGGCGGTTCCAGGTGGCCTCACTGGGGGAAGAATGGTGGGTGAATAAGGTAGGCACATATGGCATGGCCAGTGCCCAATCCTACTGGGGACGCCTGGCAGCCCTTCTACTCAGGGTCCTCTACGCACTTTTCCCTCAAGTGGATTGGAACTTCGTCTTTGTCGATGACTTCCTGTGGCTGCTTCGAAGCGAGGGGGCAGTAAACTTGGCGGTGGCGCTGCTGGCAACACTCCTGGCCTTGGGCACCCCGCTTAGCTGGAAGAAGACGCATTTGGCGGAGGTTAACACGTGGCTGGGCTTCGTGGTCCACCCGAACATCCCGCAGGTTCTCATGGCAGCCAACAAACACATCCTGGTTATGGAGGTTTTGCAGACCATGGTGGAAGGGCAGGCGATGCACTCAAAGGACATCGAGAAGGCCCTGGGTCGCATCCAATGGGCGACGGCTGCATGTCCGCTGGCGAAGTCGATGCTCCAGCCACTTTGGGCCTGGAAGATGGCCACCACCACGGTGGGGAAACCCCCCAAGGTGGTCAGGATGCTGGCGTTCATGCTGCGGTTCCTCTTCAACACGCCTTTCGTCCAGTACTCCCCTTACTTGCCGAAGTCCTCTTGGTGGGGTTGCAGCGATGCTAGCGCCTCGGACGAAGGACTGGCATTTGTGGGAGGTTGGTGCTCCAACAAAGTGGAGCCGGAAAAGAAGGAGGTGTACTGGTTCCACGAGCAGATCCACGTGGAGGAGTACCCTTGGGCTTTCAAGAATGGGGATCCCAAGCGGAGGATTGCGGCTCTGGAGATGCTGGGCACGCTCTTCCTCTGTAACATGATCCTCACGCACCAAGGCCCTCTGTCCTCCCGGGTCCGACTCCCGGTGGGCAGTGACAATCAGGGCAACGTCATGGCGATGCTCAACCTTGGATCCAAGAAGCCCTACACGGCGGCGATCCTGATGGAGCTGGTCTTCCTGCTCCACACCCATGGCTGCTCGCTGGCGGCCAACCACGTGCCCCGTGAATTCAATCAATGGGCTGATGAGCTGACGCACCCAGATTTCTCTGGGTTCGACCCTTTGCAAAGGGTCCCCAAGCAGGAGTTCGTTTTTCTCCCGCGTCTCCTGAATGGAGATGCATTTGATCTTAGCGTGGGCCCACCCATGCTCCCGTGACCGGAGCCGGTGGGAGACTCACTTCCCCTGGTGGCAGACCCCCCTGTGGCCTGGGTGCCCCTGGCCCCGGCCCAGGGGCGGGCGCTATCAGTCTGCACACCCGTTCTTCAGTTTTTGAGATTGTGAGTTGGGTGGCCCAGGGGGCACACCCAGCCTTTGTCATCTGACAGGGGAAGTTGAGTCCCTGGCACCAACACACTGCTCGGATAAAAGAGTTATCGCGTGCTTGTGTGTGGTGCCGTTTGGTTAGCTTGCATACACATTTGAGTATGTGTTTGTTTGTTCGATGTTTCTGGTTGGACCCTTTCTGATCTTTCTGTTTGTCACACCTGTTTTTGTTTGAGCCATTGGTTTCTTGGATTCTGCCGTGTTTGCCAGTTGTGCCTGTTCGATGCAATGTTTGCGTTGCTTATTGATATGAGTTTGCTGCCGGGCGCTCTGGGTGTTCGAGAATCGGTTTGATTGAGCGCGCAATTGCCTCTTTGTTTTTTTAAGCTTGTACTGTGGGTGTTTGTCTCAATTGAGCATTTGTTCGGGACGCGCGTGTTTGTGTCAGGCCCGTTTTGTTTCAGCCCGTTCCCGTTTACTTTACCCGGCATGAGCTTCTTACGCTTGTTGGCTGTACATATCCGACTTGGTTTTTTTCATTTTTGCCACCTGGGAGAGAACAAAATGGTGGCAGGGGCGGCTGTTGGTCTTTCAGTTGCCCTTCTTTTTCAGATCAAGGCGGCTTGCTCCTGCTTGACTTCTCGGCTGCTAGTTATCCTGCAGCTCCCTTACCGCTTTCAGTGCTTGGTCCTTTGGTAGGACGACTTGCCGTGTTGACGTTGAAATGAAGAGGAGCCTTTCGAGTGACTGTTCTCGAAGTTGGGCAGGGGAACAGATCAACATCAGGGGGCGCTGTGCTGATTGGTGGATTTCAAATTATCTAGCATGTTTCTAACCACTCAAAGACACTTAGTTGGATGAGGTTGGGGTTTGCCTTTGGTTTTTGAGAGCTTTTAGACAAGCTCCCAGGGTAAGGGGTTCTTTGCTTTGAAACAATCCCGTGATCGGTTCCTGCCAAAAGGAGTCCTTGGCTTTGACTCATATTCCATTTACCACCGACTTTGCAACGCTTCGCGAGAACTCCGATTCACGCGCCACCTGGTCAGTTTTCCCCAAAGAACGTTGGTCCAAACGCGGTTTGGGCACATGTTGCACCTAGGTTTCCTTTCCATCTCCTTTTGCCTTCTGCGAACGGTGGCAAGGTGGTCTCTGGCCCGACGTGCGGGACACTCTCCACGCTGGAAGGCACGGGAGAGGGGGGGCTGCCCCTTCCGGGTGAGGGTCAACCAAACCCAGCGAAACCAAGCCGCCTTCTCTCGACTGTTCACGGCTCAAACGCGCCCTTTTGGCGGGCCGAAGCAGCAGAGTGCAGCCTCAGCATCGCTACAAAGCGCCGGCTCATGGGTGTGTTATATTTGACGAGTTTGTCCAATCATGGTTCGCCATGTGGTTCAATATCTGGCAGTGGGATGCTGGCTTGGGCAAATGCTCTGCAAGGGAACTACACCCTTTGGTAGGGAAGTTTCGATTTGACGGTCTATCCTAGCAGCCCCCGAGAGAAGGGGCACATGGAATTTCATTTCTGGCAGCCCATTTCCCCTCTGTGGGAAGACTAGATAAATGGGAGTTTGGGGACTTGAGCCGCACGCTTCACGATTTCCTCCTGCAAAACTCAAACCTCACCCTTCCAAAATTCCCAAACCCAGTACTGTAAATCTCAAAAAGCCCAAAACTCGGCCCTGAGCCGTGGACCTTCCTTCCCCACTCTTCTCGCCTACCGCGCTTCGGTGCCGAAGTTTCGGTAGGGCGACACGGGCGCCACACGGTGGAGCCCCTGGATCTGCTGGCTGGGTTCCCCCCTTCGGCTGGGTTTATGGGGAAATCAGAAGGAAGCCACCCCTTTCAAAGGGGGTCCAAAAAAATGGGATAATGCAAGTGAGTATGTGTCAAAAAGGATTTGGAGCCCCAAAATGGCGGGTTTCCTTGTGGTTTAAATCAGCCCCAAAAGGGAACACGACCACGAACACGCCCACAACCACGAACAGGAACATGACGAAGACGAGCACGAACACTAACACGAACACGAGCACGAGTATGAGGACGAGCGCGAACGTGAACACGCCAAAGGGTCACCGCCAAACATTTTACATTCGAGAATGCGGCTGGATTGATTTGTGCCTTGATTTCCTGACCTCAGTTCGCTTGAGCCTGCCGCTTGTTCTTCTTTGTCTTTGTTCGAGGCACTTCGGAGCTTAAAGTCACCCAAGGGACCCCTTTTCATTATGGTACCCAATTCCAATCAACATGAGCCTTTTCCAAGCGGGCAAGGCTTTGGGGCGAGCATCATGGCCACAAAGTTTGGCCACGTCAAGCTGGCTCGAGCAAAACCCAGGCTCGGCCCTTTCATATACTTGGTGCGCAGCTGTAAACAGATCGCAGCCATGGATCTGCTCCGTTGCATGCTGGCGCTGGTGCCAGCTACGGCCTATTTGTGCGACGACGGCACCTGTCATACCAACCTGTCTGCCAGTTTTCTGCAGATGCAGAAAATGTTGCGGCCCACAGTCACGGAACATCCCTGGCCGCATGCCCGGGGCAAGGCACCTCACCAGTTTGGGAACACGCAGGAGGTCTGGACCGACCACAAGCTGAGCTGGTCCTACCACCATCCAGATGGCAGGTTCCAGGGTTGAATTGAAGGGTTGGAACAGATTGTTTGCTCACTTGGAGACTTAGCATTGTCGGTTCCCTTCCAGGTTTCACAACATCATGGCAGGGGGTCCGGTGATCGATGTAGATAAGAACCTGTACCTGATGTCCGGCAAGGGCTTGATCGCTTTGTCTCCCTCGGGAGACGTCCGGTGGACCTACGAGACCCCGGGCCCCTCCAACAACGAGGCGAGGACCCTCACGGGCTGTGTTTTGGGTTTGATGCCGAAACGCTGCCCCTCTTGAAGAACAGGTCACGTTGCACGGGGACCTGGTGCTGGGCACCACCAAAGAAGGCAACGCCTTTGCAGTGGACCGGCACACGGGCAAGACCCAGTGGGTCACCAAGCTGGCGAAGGACGCTGGAGGGGACTGCGGGCAGCCTGGCAAAATGGCCCGAAACGAGAAACGCCCCGTGATCCCTTGTGGAAAAGCTCTTGGACTCTCAGTTCTTCCCTACTTTCTATAGATTTTGGGAGAGCCAAGGAGCCAGGGATGATTAACATCCCTATCAGGGAGCTAAAGCGCGCCAATTACCCTCCAACATCATAGGTTGAAATCATGCACAAATGGTAACAGCACAAAGCGTGTCTCTCTTCAGCTGGCTCCTGGGCCAGGTATCCAGCCGCCTTCAAGGATGTGTTTGTGGTGGGCGCCTTGCTCAGAACAAAAAGGTTCCTGCGTCCACAGGCAGTTCACTTTGGTAGTCGTTCTGTTCTTAGTTCACGGGTGGTGGCCCTGACCGACTCAAACTGGGCAGAACACAGTGGGATTTTGAAGATGCTTGGTTGCAGAGTCAGGGCGTTCCCTGTCCTTTGAACTCGGCTGGACATGAAGATGTACTGTTTCAGCTGTTTGGATTGGGCCTTGACCAACTTGTTGGGTTGACGGGGGGGGGGGGGGGGTTTGCCCGGACTTTCATGCTGCCCCACGCATGCCGATCCTCAGCGTGTTCGCGGCTGTCGACGGGGGGGAGGGAACGGGGGGGGGGGGGGGATGGAAAGAACGCCCAGCATGTCGAGGCCAACCTGTGTTTCAAACTAGTCGATCTCGACCCCCCCAGCCCGGGAAGGTGGTCGTTTTTGAACGCGTGTTTTGGCTCGTTTTTGAACGCGTGTTTTGGCTCGTTTTTGAACGCGGTTTTGCTCAAGTATATGTGATTTACAGCAGCACGGCCATTTTTCCAAGTGTCCATGCACACTACGATGAGGCGCACGAACACGCATCATCAATCATCATCATCATCATCATCATCATCATCATCATCATCATCATCATCATCATCATCATCATCAACACCACCATCATCATCATCATCATCATCATCATCATCACCATCACCATCACCATCACCATCACCATCACCATCACCATCACCATCACCATCACCATCACCATCACCATCACCACATCAACATCAGCATCAACATCAATGTCATCATCATCATCATCATCAACATCAACATCAATATCATCATCGTCATCAACACCAACATCATCATCAACAACATCAACATCATCATCATGACCATCAACATCAACATCATCATCATCATCACCATCATCAACATCACCACCAACATCTATATCATCATCATCAACATCATCATCAACATCGTCAACATCATCATCATGATCATCATCATCACCATCATCATGACCATCATCATCAACATCGTCATCATCACTACCAACAACATCACCATCATCAACATCACCATCATCATCATCATCATCATCATCACCAGCCCCAGCGCGCAGTCGCGCGGTCACGCAGTAAGAGGGGAACGTAACTGCCCCACCCCACCCAACCCCCCTCCCCCCCAGGACGCAGTCGCACAGTCACGCAGCAAGAAGCGAACGTAACTGCCCCACCCCACCCCCAGCCCCAGGGCGCAGTCGCACGGGCACGCAGTAAGAGGCGAACGTAACTGCCCCACCCCACCCCCCCACCCCCCAGCCCAAATACGCAGTTCCACCGTCACGCAGTCAGCAGCGGGCTGAAATAACAACCCCGCGCCTTTTCGTTATGTAAGGGGCCGTCCCTTAGCTTGTTTTGCAGGCCAAAACCATTGTAAACCGATACAGAGGAAAAAAGCCGATACCGCAGGAAGCCATGAAGACACACATCAGCCAAGTTGTTGTCGCAAACAGATTAAATTGCGGAATCATAAATTTGCAGGGCCCAAACCGATACCCAAACCGATACCCAACCGATACCCAACTCATTAGCCGCCATGCCGAAACCAGCTGCCCTGCAGCTGCCAAGATGTACTTTCTGTACTACATTTGTACTGAAAAGTTGCGACTTCCGCGCTGGAGCTGCCAACGTGTACTTCGAAAACTACACAAAAGTACACATACTTGCACTGCAAAGCTGCGACTTTCGAGCCGGAGCTGCCAAAGTGTACTGCGTATACTACTGAACAGTTGCGACTGTCCAGCTCGAGCTGCCAAAATGTACTTTGTGTACTACACTTGTACTGAAACGTTGCGATTTCCAGCCGGAGCTGCCAAAATGTACTTTGTGTACTACACTTGTGCTGAAAATTTGCGACTGTTCAGCTGGAGCTACCAAAATGTACTTTGTGTACTGCACTCGCGCTGAAAAGTTGCGACTTTCGAACTAGAGCTGCCAAAACACCGCCAACCGATGCTGAGGAAAAAAGCCGATACTGACCGACGCTAGGGCATAAGGATACAAGGTTTGTCCACGGGGTTGTTTTTTCAACCCATTTGACTTCTCCGCTATCTGCGCGCTCGCGACTGCGCAGTCCCATTTGCTTATCTGACACGCTGCCACTTTGCCGCAGGTGGTTTTACACACCTTCTTGCGTTTGAAAGAGCCACCTTCCCGTATGCTGGTCTTTGTCTCCGCTGCACTCTTGGTTCCGAGCAGGAACGGAAGTTCTGCCAGCAAGTTTTCAGTGCAGCGCATGACTTGTCTGCTTTGCATATAATTACAAGGCAGCTCGGCCTGGGCAGCTGCATGAAAGTGTTGGTGGCATTCTGAAGGTCTCTCACTAAGAGAATCAAGCCACAGCCCTGCAGCTTACTTCGAGCAAATGAGAGTGCTGCGCCTGCCAGCACCGCGCCGCGCTTCACTACTATTCGCATAGGATTTACACAATTCCCAACCCACGTCCAAGAGTGACCGTCATTCGGTCCGGGCAAACCCCCCGCGGCAACCCAACCTGTTCAATGGCACCAAATGGGGTAGCAAAAATCGGGCTGTGTCGGGCCGTTCCGCCCATCCGCCTTCCCTTCGCTTGCAGGTGCCCAGCAAGGCGATTTTGGCGGGAACCGTTTGGTGATGGGCCTCAAGACCGGCAGCGGGGAGAAGCTTTGGGAGTATGAGGTGGGCGTGACATGGGGTTGGGGAAACGGGACACCAAAAGGAAAACCACCCATTTTGTGGGTCCCCCCTATTTGACACATGCTCGACGATTTATTCGCCTGTTCACGTGGGTTCGGTTTCCAAAGGCGACTACACACTTCACCGCCAACTTCTCCGGCCAACTTTTCAAGAGTGACTTCGCCTGCCCAACATTCCGAGTCCTGCTAACTTCTCCTGCCAGCTTTTTGGGTGTTTCTCCACTGTCCTCAAAAATGCAATTAATGTTTCTTTTGCACCTTCTCTTATCGAGTCTTAATTATTCTTCCTTTTGTGTGGCGGGTAGGCTGCCATGGCTTTCGAGCTTTGACTATCCAAGCTTCGCGGCCTGAGCTGACAAGGCCGCACCCGACGCGTAGCTGCCCTGCCATCTTTGCTGTCAGAAAAGATGTGTTTGGCACGATGCTTCCTCAAAAAACGCAGCCAGAGTCGTAGCGCAAACTGTCCCGCGCAGTGTCCAACTTTGCTCTACCTCAAAACACGTTTGGCGCGACGCTTCCTCAAAGAAAACGAGATATCACGGCACCACGGCGAGAGCAGTATTTTCAGACCGAGGCACTTTCCATGCGAGATTGTCGCATTGAACGAGGTTGTCGCATCGAAGGCAACATTTTTGAGCGCAAACCCTCGATCTACCCAGCCTTCGCCCCTACAGTGCAACACTGTTTGGGAAAAACATCACAAGTCCAGGAGCGAGACAAGCCGCAAAAGCCAGCAGTTTTTCAAGTATTCTGCATGAATGGGAGGGAGATGGAGAGCATATGACACCGACCCCTTTTCGTCGACACTTCAACCCACCCCCTGTTGAATAGTTCAAGGGTTCCGTGGACGCAAGAATGCTTCCTAAAACAGCCCTATTTTCATTTTCCTACCCCAGTTCCCCAGCTCCCGATCCACTCCCTAGTTCTTGCGTTCACCTGTGCCCCCTTGCGCCAGCCAACCCAAGCAGACTTGCAATGCAGCCCTTCTAGGCTAGCCAGCTTTACACAGCTGAGCCAAGCGAGCACCAACCCCGGCTGCAGTCGCCAGATTGAACTTAGGCCAGCGAATTTCACACTGCTCAGGGTCGATGCGACCTAGCCGGAAAAGTCGAGGCGGCCACTCTGACATATATATATATATATATATAAATGTTGTATGTACACAGTCATTTTATCATTTTTGTGTACTTATTTGTTCATGTATTTTGTTTGTTCCCTCACGTATTTATTTAGTCACATTGTATTTCTTTATTTACTTTCTTTTGTATTCGGTTTTTAAGGAACTCCACTCTAACTAGACCCCAACTCCACCCCAACTCCACCCAACTCCACCACATCTTCCTTTCAATTCCGCTGGCCCACGCCCCTTCCACTCCCACTCCACTACCTCAACCCAGTATTAAAAATATATGGCTGCACGATATCTTAGGACGACCTCCTATACCTGTTTGCGCTCCCGCCAGGGTTCTGCGTGCTTGAAACGCACCTGCCTCTCGTCCGGTCTGCATCTTGCGTTTCTTGCGGCGTCAACCGCCCAGCTGGGTTTTGCGTTTTCCGTGGACGTCTACTAGACGTCCAGTCCCGGCGGGACTTGGACTCCCAAGGTTCTGGGCTCGACTCCCCTTAGCGCCCTAGCGCCCTGGGCTCTTCTCCTTTTGGGGGCTTAGTCCTCGGCGACTCCTGCCGCCGCTTCGTTGCTTTTAGCCGTAGATACTGGGTTGTTTCCAGAAGCGCGTGCTCATTTCACACGGGTGGGGACTGCAGGCACCATCACATTTATACGTTATGTCGTTATTCCAAGGCCTAATGACATCCCATGCTTCTGGCCTCCTTGGCAGCCATAGGCATAGCCTTCGGTCGGTATGTGGCGCACCACCTGCAAAGCGGCGTGCCCGTAGCCCCATCGCTCCCTGTCCACGCCTGCTCCGCGCCTTTGTCAGATATGTCTTCCGTTCGCTGCCAGCGCAGGACCTCGGCTGTCGGAATGTTTTCATCTGCTGCCGACGCAGTGCAACGCCGGCCTCACCACGCCAGCGTCTACCACGTCGATGGCCAGTTGTTTCTTGACTCCGTGCACCCAGCCCAGCAAGCTGTACTTCCTGTGCGGCGGTTCCCAATCGAGATGCTGCTGCTTTCCTACGTCCAAGCGATCGTGTTTTGTGGCAAGGTGTCGCCCAACTACGGCCAGCAGCCAATATGTCTGGTTGCTTCGCTGTTGTGTGGCAACACGAGCACCTGCACACCTGCGCCACAGGGTCAATGAACTCAATGAACATTCTGTGTTTATGAGTCAATGAGCAGCACAAACAATGGCTCGCCTTCGCTATTTCACGCAACGCATGCCACCTTTGCTACGACGCGCTAGTATATTTGTATGTACGTATATGTTGTTTAACAATTCTGGGCAAAGATCCCCAAGTTTTCAGCTGCTGGGGAAGAAGGAAGGCCAATGCTGAAACAAGGGGTTGGCCCAACCCTGTCCATCAACAGGTGGACCAACCCGTGTGGAACCTCACCCCGCTCTTCCCGGGCGCTCCTCAGCTCAAACCGGGAAGGGCGGTTGCGTGTTCTGATGTTATTTTAAGCACCCTTTTCTGTTTTTGTTATTCTTTTTTTTTGAAGGAAACCAGGGCAATCGCAGGAAGGTCTGTGGGTAAAGGGTGCTTGAGTCGGCCGAGAATCGTGAACATCGGGCAGCATTGGCGATGTTTGAACGGCAGTGGTGCGGATGTGGGTATGAGGGTTCTGCAGGTTGCGTGCTGATTGTGCCTCCTGAAAAGCAAGAGCAGAAGCCCAGGTAATAGAGTGGTGGACGTTTAGCTATTTCATCTGGATCGTGGACCCCTTTTTCTTCCTCTGGCTTGACAATTCGGAACAACAACTTTCCAAGTTGGAGTCTCTTTTGCGTAGGTACGCCTCGTCAGCGAATGTTGTACGGTGTGGTTTGCAGCAGGTCGGCTTGTTGGTTGGTGTTGCAAGGACAGTTGGTGAGAAATTTAGACCATTGCTCTACGCCAGCAAGAGCAACAGGTTAGTTCACCCAATGGCCAAGGATGACACTGTGGCTTTCATGGACTTCTCAGGCGGCATATACCGCCTCGGCCTGAAGAATGGGACCCAGATCTGGAGGACCCCGGCACGCGAGTCCCACGACAGCCGCCCGGCCGTGCCGCCGACTTGCGCGTGATCGCCCTTTGCGCGCGTCAGGAAATCTCGGGAAACCGGGAATGTGGCACGCGCGTCGCGCCCATAAATCGAATCGTGGAAGTCCCTTGTGTCTCCTTTGGCCCGGTGCCCGAAAGCACCCACGTGTATTTCGTAAGTGAGGCTCCCTTATCATTTGCTGGGAATAAATGCGGCGCCAGAAAGCACCGCCACACGTTTGGTAAGTAAACTTCCGCTGTTTCTTCCATTGGAATCACGCCGGAGGATTATTCTTATCAGTTCTGTAAGTTGATTTGTGTCTATTATTGTTATCGGGTTGGCGCATAGGTTTTGTGAGTATTTTCTGCGGCGTGTCTTGTTCAGAGCGCACTTGACAGTATGGAACCCGAGAACCCGACAATCTGAGAGTCCGAGAATTCGAGAATCCGGGAACCCGAAAGTGAGAGCATCCGAGAATCCAAGCCTTTGAGAATCCGAGAACCCCGAGGATCCGAGAATTCGATAATTTGAGAATCCGAGAGTCTGAGAAGCCACCAAATATCTGAGATCCCGAGAACCCACTGGGAATCTGAGAACACAAGAACCCGAGAATCCGAGTCAACCGGAGAACCCGAGAATCCGAGAATGCGAGACCCCAAGAGTCCGATAATCAAGAACCCGAGAACCCGAGAACCGATCCAATCTGAGAGTCCGAAATCCCGAGAACCCGAGAATGCGAGAACCCAACAACCCGAACATCCGAGAATCTGAGAAGGCGTTAATCCGAAAATCCGAGAGTGCGAGAGAGTCCGGGGAATCTGAGCATTAGAAGCACTTCGGGGGACGCATTGCGTTTGTTTGCATGTTCTATGTTTGTTTTTTTCCCCAGAGCTGCGTTTGCTTTTTGCCGAATGCTAAGCGCACCCGCTCAAGCGCACGCGTTCTGCACTCACGCCTGCCAAATGGTATTCGTGCCCGCTTAAGTGCACCTGCTCAGCGCTGCAGCCATTTTTTGGTCTGGCGCCGGGAAACAGCAGCTATATTATACGATATGTAAAATCAAGTTGGTTTCTCTCATCGAGTGCGGGAAGCTATGATTTGGTGCCGGAAAGTACTTTTGTCATTGTGTCTTGTTTTGCGCTGGACATACCATTGCTAACATGCAGGTGATATTTGTTAGGTATCATTTGTTTATTGGCTACTGTTTTGAAATCAATGATGCCGGAAATGCGCGCTACGCAGCTTGCAGGCGCACACAATGCTGTACCCGCTGACCAATTGTTTGGCAGGAGCCTCCAACAAACAGATTAGTCTACAATTATCCAGCACAAAAAGCATTGCTGTTATTTTGTGGGTTTGGGCTTGTGTAAATGAACACAAGCCAGGAAACTGCACCCCTTGAAGATTTCCCCATTCAGAAACACACCCAAACATTTGACAGTGTACTACGCTCGGTGTGGGCTGCGGAGTTTTTGGTGAAGGCTTCTCAAGCTTGCCAATGTGAGCTTCTGGCAGCTCAGGCTTCTCCGACGGGGGTGCTGGGCTGGGTCCCAATGGGTTCATGTACAGCTGCAGCAACTTCAAGGACTCCACCGGTCAAGAAGGGCAACAGGGCGTGGCTAGGGCCTACAAACTGTCAGATGGCTCCCTGCTGCTCGGCATTCGCGGCCGGTGGCTGCATGAGTTGTCGGGGCAGGTGGCGTGGTAGGGGGTGTGGTGTGGAAATCAGTGGGGTCATAGGTAGGGAGTGAGGACTGGAGAGCCATGGTCTCAGCGGTTGGTGTTTCATGACAGTATATTGGCTGCTTAGCCTTTTGGGGATTGCTTGAGGGCTGTATGGGGAAACCATGCAAATGATAGATCGAGGGCCTGCACCATGTCATGTGAGAGAGAACGGTGGGCTTCATCTTCAAGCCGTTTTCTTCTTTTGCCTTCAATTTGATGAACATCTCGGATTCCCATGAGTCCTGGTTGGGAATTTCAGCCTTCACTTTTCGCAAAGGGTGTTGCTAGCTTAGGCAATGGGAGCGCATTCTGTCTTCGCCGTGCAACTCCTATCCTGCGGTGGGCCATGTCAAGGGCAGCGATGCCCTGGCCGTCGTGGTTACGCCTGGGTCCTTCATGGGACGCTTTGGCGCAAAGGGCGGGTCAAACTCGCAGGACACATGGCGTCAGCCGAAACCGGAAGCACACTGACCAATGGCAGCAACAGCACTATGGACCTCCGCGCTTGTTTAACATTCAGCGCAAGCGTGGCCGCATTCGTCGCTAACATTGCTGTAGAATGTGGCGCAATGTGTGTTTGTTTATCAGTCGAACGCACGAGTTACAGCCAGTGCTAGCTTCTAGCCACCCAATGCCTTCTTCAACTAGATAGCTTTCAGACGTGGTACCAAGTAGCTCCCCACGCAACAGGCGTAGTCTTTGATTGCTTCTGTGTTTGCAATCGCGGCTGAGCTGCAGAGAGCCGAGATGCATGGCGCGTTGTGGAGCACGAGACGTTTGCCATGGGCAACCATTGAACTGCTTGCTTTTTGTCTCTCAACAGGCTGAATTGCCTACTTCACACTTTCCTGGGCAGTGATATTTGCCAGTCTGCATAGCATGTGTTAGCGAAATTTGGCGGCTGTTTGCAAAGGTCCTGCACATTGCGCTAGCAAGCAGAGCACAGCCACATGCCCAGATTTGTGTCGTGGAAGCTCCAGGGCGTTTGCACAGGAATGACATACCCTGCGACAGACTGTTGCGCCTTCTTGTTGCTTCTGTGATCGAAGTAAGCTTGAGAAGGCTGCATGATGTGAGCCTCAGTGCCTGAGCGGCATTTGCCCCAAATTGCCGTCCTTCTCAACTTCGCACTCCCTCGAGACTGCATGACTTACATAGCTCACAGTTTCTACATCTTGCGGGCTCCTGCTCCTCGCCCCTTTGGTTCGCCCATGCTTTCCGAAGTGAGCAAACAAGTCGTTGTTGTTTTCCCTCAGCTCAGGAAGACAAAGCTGGCATATGAGAAACGTAGTGCCGCAGATGTTTTTGTTTTTGTCCGGGGAGGCTCTCGGAATGGGCATAGCTTTGTCTCACACCAAAGGCAACGTGTTAGTTCGCGGCGTCCGAACTTGGAAAAGGGATTTGTCTGAAGGAGAAGGAAAGTAAAGGGAAGCAAGTTCAACCTTGGAGCGGGAGCGTGCTGATAGTCCAGGACAGCCAGGCCTGCATGGCAGCGTGCTTGCCCTGGACGCCGCGACCGGGAAGGACATCTGGGAGTTCCATGCCAAGCCTTACAGCCGCCTGCTGTGAATGAAGTTGTTCAGAAGGACAAAAGACTGGGCCAGCAACATGTTTGCAGAGACTGATGCTCAAGAGGTAAGGGAGACTTGCGGAGGGCAGGGGGTCGTCTGTGCACTCGCTAAAGCGGTCGTCTGTGCACTCGGATTTTGGTCTTGCGTGCACTTGCTTTTGAGCGATGTGGTCGTTTGTGCACTTGCCGAGCGAAAAACACGTGGTACATTCCAGCAAGACCTGTGCAACCATCATCTCACTGCTCATCCTCACGAGCGCAATCATTTGCCCACGCCACCCCACCCCACTTCGCATCCCCACGAACATCCCGAGCAAATCGATCATCCCCACGGTCCCCGCCCCGCCCCACCCCGCCCCACCCCACCCCACCCCACCCCAGCCCCCCACTGCGCATCCCCTCGCATCCCACCCCTCGCATCCCACCCCACCCATCCCACCCCACCCCAGTGGTCGCATCTCCACGAGCGATATCATATGCCCACCACCCCACCCCGCCCCATCCCACCCCATTTCGCATCCCCACGAACGCGACCCCACCACAAACGCATGGCTCAAATCAGGGGGGTTGTTTGCCGAGGCGGGGTCGGCAACCAGGCTGCCGGTGACATGGAAGGGGCTCTGACCAGGCATTCTGAGGGTGTTCAGGACGGTTGCGCAACCTGTGTCGCGGGATGATGGGGCAGTGGAAATGCTACCCAGACACATTTCAAGTGTTTTGTGGCGTTGAGCAGGCTTGTTCTATACCACACGAACAAGTGGCAGCAACATTTGTTGGTGATATGGTTACCCCCCGACCGATTGCCGCAAGAGTCTCCTGCTTTGCGCTTTCACGATCACCTCAATGCAAACCTGCCCAGGCTGAAAGGTCAACATGAATGGCTGCATTTCGTTGTCTTGACAGAGTTTGGAGTTCAATTTCATGGGAACACCCTCCCAACTGGTTGGTGCGCGTGAATCCGCTCGTTTCTGATGTCCGCCAAAGGTTTGAGATCAGGCAGCTGTTTGGGCTTGCCTTCGCATTCCCGTTTGTTTGATGGCTGGCTTTGCCTTGCACAAGAGCTCTTTGGTATAGGAATCAGCACGCCGAAAGGTAGAGTTGGGCTATGAAGCAAGGCCCTTTCGGACTTATGTGTTCCTCTTGACTTTTGATTGGTTGTTCTTTCTAAATCTCTTTGCCATCCTTCGGCAGCCCCGTGTTGCCACAAAATTTGACCCACCATCTGTTCCTCAGGATGTTCAAGCTATCAGAGAGAGCTCCGTCATCCCCATCAAGCGAACTTTTCGGATTGACTTTTGCATTACAGTACCCTAGATTTGCAAGCGCACCAAGCGCCAAGCTTGGGGGAATTACCAGGTTTCCCTTCTTGTTTTCTTTGTTTCCCACTTGCAAGATTTAGCGAGTTTAGCCCGATTTTGGAACATGATAGGCGATCAGCCAGCTATTGATGATACAGTACTTGGTCCTGGAGTCCTGGGGTGAAAATTACGCGAACAATAGACCAATCTCGTGCCAGAATGCGTTCCGTCCAACGGTGGGTGATATGAAGAACAATTCCATCCAGGGTATTGGCTATTGACTATTGACCGAGTCTGCTGAGCATGGCTTTCCCGGGTCCATTCGGGCCAATTCCAAGGACCCCAGGAGAATTCTTGTTTTTTCCTCAGAATGCCGATGCCGTTGAATCCCAACCTCAGAACTTTTGCAATTCAGGAACCCTCATTTGCTTAAGTGGCTATGGTTTGTGGTTGCTTCACTTGCAACATTTGGGCAATCCACCATTTGTGCCATGGCAACAAAAGCACTTGGCAAGGGGTTAGTGGGGCTGGTCAATGGACCCTGTGGTGGACAATTTAGACAACTGTTGCAAGGGTTTCCATGGAAGAAGCCACCACCCGAGTATGGAGTTTCAAACATGGCACATTTGGGGAATCCAAGCCTTGTGGAACCCTCGCATGGATTTTGAAGGGGAAGATCATTTGGACATCCTTTTGTCGGTGACCGGCAAGGCGTTTGGTAGCAAGGAACCAATATGGATGGAACCAACGTGGTCGCTGGTGTAGGACGTTGGATGTAGCCATGGAGGAAGCTTGGAGAATGCATAGTGCCCTACGGCTGGAGCAAAAGTCGCATTAACCCAAAGAGCCCAGAGGCAGGCGAAATCAAGCGCACAGACCCCAAAGAAGATACATGAGCCACCACCATCTAAAACAATGAGCCTCGTGCCACGATCGGATCGCACGAGGATAACAGAGTGCGCAAGCGCATAGCACAAGCAATTATACTGGACAAAGCACTGCCAAAGCATAGCACGTTTGTATAACAGGTCCGCCACGGGCATTGATAGCAGGCCCAAACCATTGCCACGGCAACTATATCTGACACCATACCTGACAGCGAATACCACCGTCAAGAAGGACAAAGAGCCCCAAATTCGGTTCCTCCAAAAGGGAGAAGCTTTGACCTCTATTTGATTATTTGGAAGCTTCTTCCGATTTCCGCCGAAAGGAGATCTGCCTGCCGGCGCATTGGAGCGCTCCGATCATAGACGCCCAGGGCACCGTGCTGGCGGCCCGCTCCGACGGGAATTTGTACCAGGCAGCTGGTCGGAAGCCCAAGTTTTTTGAGACATAGATGGGTCAGCCCCAAAGTCACAAAAATATTGTTGCCAACAAAGCTGGCGTTCCGGGACTGATCCATCTTTTGTAGCGCATGACTTTAAACCTATGCGGATTGCTCGAAAGCTGGCCACACTGTCTAAGGTATCCCATTGAAAACTGGGTTGTTCAAAATTCAACCCTAAACCCTATTACGGATTGTGGATTGAGATTGGGATCCCACCATAGGAAAAGTCGGGTCCTCAGTCTTGGAGCTCGCAGTGGCATGATAGGGTCACTGTATACTGCAACTTGTGCAGCCATTGTCCCAAATTAGCGGACCATGTTCCTTTCAAATCGGTTCACAAACAAAAATCGTTCTTATTTAGCATGGCTTTCGGGACAGCGAGCTTGAACGGGATCAGTTTTGTAAGGAAGTACCCACGTGGCTGTCCTTACAACAAGCGCAAAGCTCACTGGATGCTATGCAAAACAAATTGACAACCCCACAGTCGTGCAAGAGCCCCTCAAAATTGCAAGCTAGCCAACCATGCATAATTTGGGGTTCCTTCCTGCTGCCGTTGGGAGGCCCACCCTCCAACAATGGGAGCCTTGGAGAACCCGTTCCGCAGGGTCACTTCCCCACACCGTACCGACTTCAGCGATCCCTCTTTCCGCCAAACCCACACGGAATTGGATTAAACCTCTCTAGCTGCCTCTTCTTATTTACATCCAATGTAATTTCCCAAAACCCGACGTGCGCCATGATGCCGCGCAGGTCTTTGGACCGGAGACGCAGTTTTCAGGGTCCAAGGAGGACACGACACAGGCGCGGGCTGTGGTTTTGCGCGCGAAACCAACCCGCGCGTGCGTGGGGGTTGCCATGTCGGTCAGACCACGAGACGGGAGAAAGGGTATCTACAACGGGCAACTGCAGGCACAAGTCCCTTTCTGGCAAGTTAAGGGGATGATGACTGCAAAATGGGGGGGCATTGTGCCATCTACTTCCCCACAACTGTACACTCATAGTTGTTCTTTTGGACAGTCATGGCGAGGTCTACATACAACCCTTCCTGCCTCAGAACTGGGTCTCAAAAAACTGGCAATTTACCGTAGGAAACCCCATCAAAAATGTGATGGCCACAACCCTCCCTGTGTATGATGCCCCCACAGTCCCAAATCTCTCGAAAAGGTTCATACGCCAAATGTACATGTGTGTGTGTGTGTGCCGAGTCCCTGATTCACCCAGAGATCAACTTGCATTCAGGGGCCTGCGCACGGCTGAAAGTCACTGCCCAAGACATTGGCAGACATGGCGATGTTCCTGCTCATGATATTGAGGGCTTGGTTCCCCGTAAGGCTGTGTGTGTGTGTGAGTGTGTGTGTGTGTGTGTGTGTGTGTGTGTGTGTGTGTGTGTGTGTGTGTGTGTGTGTGTGTGTGTGTGTGTGTGTGTGTGTGTGTGTGTGTGTGTGTGTGTTTCGCCCCTTTTCAATCTTAGGTGATGTGCCACCCTCGCTGCTACAAGACTATACTCGACATGGAATTTGCAGTTCCTCACTCGACACATTGTTGTCAAGGTCAGTTGCCTTCCTCCGCGAGCCTACCATGTTGCAACTCCGCAACGACCCAGGGTCCCCAAACAGACTTGTTTCAAACTTTGGCGATTTGACCCTGGTTTCGTTTGGCTTCCCTGAAAACCAAAATAATGGGGTTTCCCTTTAAACAAAGGGCCGTACCCTAGCGGGGGCTTGTCTCTTGACTAGTGCCCCGTGGTATCCCTCCGACTTGGCGACCTCAGTTTGAAAACCTAAGTGGCCATCTCAGGTGAACTCCGGGGTGGTTGCGAAGCTGCTGGACGTGAAGAGCGCCTCGCTGCACGGTGCACTGGCGGCGGCGCCCGGGATGTTCGCCATGTCCACCTGCGACACCCTCTTCGTGTTCCAGAATGGAGAGAGGAGGTGATGTCAGTGGACAGGTAGGTGGTTTGAAGTCAAGAAACAAACAGATCTCCAATTTGGGCGGTATGAAGTGCAAGCCTTAAACATCACATTTTGGCAAGGCCGATTGAAGTGAGGTTGCAAATTCGGTGATTTTGAATGGTTGGACGTAGGAACCCTTGCCAAGAAAGGTTCGTTTGATGGGAGCATGGGCTTTGGCCAACGGAGATCCCGCTACAGTCAAAGCTTTGGCAGAACGAGGACAAAAAGGAGCGGCCGCGATCCAAGGGAGATTCACCGTCTGGAATCAAGAAAGACGGGCCTCCCCAATTTCTCACCAACGGCAGGACTCCGCGAAGAAGGGGTAACCAGCTTTTCCGGGGATCGCAAACCGATCTGTCGTTTGTGCGAAACCTGCGTCACAGTGGACGACGAGTTCTGGGCACCGTCGCGGTTGATGGCGGGCGGTTTGCGGGTGGCAAGTCGGGGATACATCAGCGGGCCCACAGCTTCCCTGCAATTGAGGAGGTGCAGGGTAAAACCCCAATTGGCCATTTTTGCAGGTTATTCCACTGCCTGGCTTCAGGGGGCTGATATCATGGCTCTCATCAGCCTTCAGAATCATACAACCAAAGGCCAATGGGTCTTGGACTCTGCTCAAGTGCTTCTCTACAGGAAAAGCGTTGGAAGGCAGCAACCATTTGACACACGCGCCCGCCGGCGAGTTCAAGAATGGGAGAGATGATTTGCAAGCGTGGAAAAGCAGAGAATTGGGGGCCAAGACTCACAATTCCTTTTCCAGGATGTTTTAAATGGACGTGGATACCAGTGCTTGAGGCACACTCGCCGACCATTGCCTTGGATACTCTCCACAAACCAAATTGGCGACCCCTTTGCGCAAGACCCGCTGGCGCTTGAATTCGCCGACCCTCGCACGCTGGGGAGCTGTTGAATTGCTTGAATTGTCAACCTCATGAAATGATTTTGACTGGTCTTGAGCATGCGGTCTGCGAGCCAACTTTCTGGGTTATGCGATGCCCTGCAATTTGCGACCGAGGCGCTGGCCGGCGCACAGGGCGAAGCAGAGATCTGGAACGCGGAGAGCGCCCATTGGCGCTGGTGGCCCGAGGACGTGACCAAGGGGTGGAGGGAGACGGGGTGGCAGGGGTGGACGTGACCGAGGGGGGGTTGAGGGGGGAGGGAGGGTGTGGAGATCGTGGAGGGGGCGAGGGTTGTGCAAGCGATTCATCGTCCGGGCCATTCAGGGGTTGATTGAAAACTGTTGCAAGCCTTTGACAAGCGGATTGCTCTTGCGGGATCAGCTTTCTTTCTGATGCCAGGATCTGCGCATGGGTGCGATCCACTTGCGCCAGTGCGCAAGTCTCGCATGAAAAGATGGCAAGCTCGGGGGTCCACTCTCGTGCGGCTGTTTTGCGTGTCGCCTGGCAAAGCAGAGAGCGCTTGCAAGGTGGTTTGTCTCGAGCGGTTCTTCACCCGTTTCAGGATACGTACAATGACCATTTGCAGAATTAATACGTTCCGAGGCTGTTTACCATCATTTTTATGTACTGTCCCGGATCGGCAGAGAATAGACAGCTGCGGGCGAACAGAGCAGCAGCCTTGCAGGCATGACTGCAGCATTTGCGGCATGCTTTCAGACAGGCATCCGCGAACCACCTTGATATTGCAAAGATATGTTTTGAATGAAGGAGGCCTCCCAAGAGCTTCGAAACGCATTGCCGATGTGCATCGTGTTCTGGGGAATGTATGAGTTCTCCAGATTGACTGATTGATTGATTGATTGATTGATTGATTGATTGATTGATTGATTGATTGATTGATTGATTGATTGATTGATTTGGCAATTGATTGGGGTCCAAGGAAACAACCCCAGACAGAACCCTCGCGCATGAGTCGACAACGGGGTTGCGGGAATGAGTCAAACCTAGTTTGACGCGTGGATATGCAGCGTTTTCATGTTGGTCTCTATGCTTCAGATGAACTCAATAGGGTGCTGATACTCTTTGGCACATCTTGAGGCTGCCTGATGAAAGGCAAGGTAATGTTGAAAGGCAGCATGTGCAGATCCAGAACGGTTTGACTCAGGATGTTTGCAATTCATCAAACATGTGCCAAGTAGGCGTCAAAAGTTGTGAATACAGTTCTCTCGCAGGGCGGGCTTTTTAGTTGTACAAACACAACGCAGCCACAGACACAGACCCAGAGACCCGCACAGAACGACACACACACACACACACACGCACAGAAAGCCCACAAACCCGCAAACACATCCGCACACACACACACATACACACGGACACAGCACACACACACACACATATATTTATATTTAATGTCTTCCCCCCCGCCCTGGGCCCGTTTTGTGAATGTCCCTTGAAGGCTGCCTGAATTCCGCGGTGTGAAAGGCTCAAGGCTCACAGAGTGGAGTTCTCGTTTGCTCCCAGGCCGGGCTTGGGATCTCTCTCGGGAAACGCGGGCAGAGTGTGACTGAGAGTCCATGCCACTGCCAGAAAATGTATATGTGTCTTTTTGTGAGGGTGTCAAACATTCTGGCGTCCCCCGATTTTGGACGCACACCCAAATGTCGGACGGAATTTGATGCCTTGGACACGGAGAGTCACATTTTGCTAGGAAAAAGAGGGGATCCCTAGTTAAATTTGAATGTGTTCCCAAATATTATTGCTTGTTCATAGCGATAATTAGTAGCAGGGGGCAGGGATCATTGCACGTTTACCATAGTCAAGACCCCTGATTACTTGAAAGCTGGTTCCAGTGCCAGGTAAACATTTGGTAGTAGTGCACAATCTGCAGATCCGGTCTAGAAGAATATTTGCAAGTGTCATGGGTTTATGCGTTGATATCAATGGTCAGTTGCTTTGCCAGTTGATTCGATGCACTCGGGCCATGTGTCCAGCATGACGTGTGGTGACTTCCAAGATGCCAGATGTTCCTAGGACCCTTGATCCTTCCTATCCGATACTATACTTTGAAGGATACTTGACTGGGGACGTCTTGGTTTAGCGGTTCGGACCGGCTGGGGTTTTCTCGCTTTCGATCGCAGCAAGGTCGAACAAATGACCGTCGCAGAGATTTCCGTTGCTGGTATCCGGAGGAAGGTGAAGCAGGAGGTTCTGCCAGGGCCTCAAAAGCAAGCGATGCCAGTCTATTTGTTTATCTTATTTGATCTTAATCTGTTCCAAACAAACTTAGTCTAATCTAAGCCTACTCAAAATCAAATCTAATCTAATCTAGCTTATCTATGTTTCTATCTATCGGTCCAACTGTCTATCTATCTATCTATCTATCTATCTATCTATCTATTTGTCTATCTATTTGTCTCTGTCCGTCTGTCTGTCTGTCTGTCCGTCCGTCCGTCCGTCCGTCTGTCTGTCTGTCTGTCTGTCTCTCGCTCTGTCTGTCTGTCTGTCTGTCTGTCTGTCTGTCTGTCTGTCTGTCTGTCTGTCTGTCTGTCTGTCTGTCTGTCTGTCTGTCTGTCTGTCTGTCTGTCTGTCTATCTGTGTGTCTATCTAGTCCATCTATCTATCAAGCTAGCTAGCTAGCTGCCTATTTATGCCCTTCTATCTGCCTACCTACCCACCTGCCTACCTATCCATCTATCGATCTAGTTTAAGCAATCAAACAATCAATCAAACAGTCAGTCAGTCAGTCAATCAATCAATCAATCAATCGATCGGTCAAACCAAAATCAATCTAAAACAAACCAAAGCAAATTCTAATCTAAGCGACTCTAATACTAGCTACCTACCTACCTACCTACCTACCTACCCATTTCCCTACCAATCTATCTAGGTATTTATCTACATGATTTGTTGGTTCTTTCATTCATTTTTTCTCTTTTATTTCTTTCTTTGTTTCCTTGTTATCTTATCCGAGTTTTAGTTAGAAGCTATTTCGTTATCTCATCCATCTTTCTATCCATCTGTCTGTCTGTATCTATCTATCCACCTACCCGTCTATCAATCGTTCTTTCTTTCACTCGTTTTTTGTCTATTCCTTTGTTTCCTTGTCTTATCTTATCTCATCGTTTCTGTTCTATCTATCTTCCCTATCTTATACATTCATGCATCCATCCCTCCGTCCGTCCCTCCAGTCCGTTTGTCTGTCTATATCTATCTATCCATCTACTTATCTATCTATGTATCCATCTACCCGTCTATCTATGTATCTACCTACCTACCTATCTATCTAGCTATCTATCTATCCAACACACTCTAATCTATCTATCTATCTATCTATCTATCTATTTATCTATCTATCTATCTATCTATCTATCTATCTATCTATTGTACTCTATCTGTCTGTCCCTTTGTCTATCTATGTAGCCATCTATGTATCTATCCATCTATGTATCTATCCATCTATCCATCTGTGTATTTATTCATCTATCCAATTATCTATCTGTCTTATTTATGTATAAATATA
>CAUJNA010003308.1:292500-317500 GCA_963377175.1 Effrenium voratum
GCAGGTGCCTCCCAAGCACACACTGCTGAATTGAGAGGCTACGAAATCAGAGCAAGGCACGCTCTTCGCACATGCTGAAACAAAGATTGCATATCAGCTTTCGCAGCTCGGAATAAGGTGATGGACAATTGTGACAGAGACAGATGGGCGTTCTCTACTCTGCCTCAAGGTATGTGTCAGCTTGTTTTTTTGTTGCGTGCTGCGTTTGTTTGGAAATGCTCAACAAATGGTGGCGAGTCATAGATTCCTTCCAGGTTCCTCGTTTTGTTCTGATCTTCAGGTGTGTCTTCCTACTGTTTAGGGATGTCAGAATGGCGAAGAGGTTACATGCGGGGTCTTTTCTGGCATCAACTGCCCTTCTGAGAACCAACATGGGAATCCGAACAAACTCTGTTTTGTAGCCGAAGCTCTTTCTGTGGGGCCCCTTTAGTGGAGAGAGATGACCATGGAAGAAATGGATCCACGTTTTTATCAGGGGAGTACTCACCCCTTCAGGAGTCCCGTTTCACAAATGCCCCTCGTTGTTCGGGACGCCCAGGGCTGCGAAAGCCGGCGGTTTCAATGGGCCCCTCATGTTTTTTGCATTGGGCAAGCAGTTTCTCATTTCGGGAAGACTCCTGCAGCTTGCTGCATCTCGCACTCTCTTCTTGACACGGCAAAGGAACGCTGCATCGAGGTGCGAGCACTCACACTGATTCGCACACACCTGACAGGGGGTGTACACAGTGTACTAAGGCAGAAAGACAGAGAAGCACAGCAAGTGGCTGGCAGAACCAATCTCCACGTGTGCCACAGTCAATATCCACCTCAATCATTTGTTGTAGCAGAAATGACGGACGGTAGCCTCATGAAACCTGATTCCTATGTTGGGGGGCATACAACATAGCTTAGCCATCCAATTCTCGGCCGCGCAGGCGTGCAAAGCTGATGAAGCGTTGGAAGGCCGATCACTCCACGTTCTCCATCCTGCACCTGGACGTGTGCATCATGGCAGAGAATCGGCTACCTACGTGTGTATTACATGTGCAATAGAGGTATAAATACCGCTATTGCTAGGTTGCAACACTATACTAGAATAGCAATAATCAATATTGATTATTGCCGTCACATGTTTGCTGAAGGTTGTAAATGTGCTGCCGCTGACTTAATTCCAATCGATTAAAAACATGTATTTTTAAATTTCCTGTTTCTCGTGTCAATGTCAATTCCGTGTTTTTCTTGGTTTTGTTTTCAACGTTGCCCGGAGGAACATAGGGAACATCCGCAGGGGAAGCCTGATGAGTTGGCGAGGTTCTGGACACCTGTAGGATCGCCAATCAGACCATCCCGAACCATCCACACGTCCATGTGAGCCAAAGCCAGTGACCTAAGCCAACTGACCGGCGGGCATACCTACAAGCATCGTATTCATGCAAGCTCACTTTGTGCTGAACTGTTTTGGATATGAGGGGGCGGGGGTGAGGCAGGTTTTGGAATTTGTCCCTTTCATTTATCCAGCTTGGGGAGGGGGGGGGTGGAATCCCACTTTGAGGAGGTCCTAAGTGGAAATCGGAAGAAAGACCTGGGGGAGGTGCTTTTTCCAATTTCGCCTGGAGGGGGTCCCTTCATGGTCCCCCCCCTCCATTTTCCATTTGCGATGCCATCGTTTTGATTGCTCTTGTAGACCTTTTCTAGGATTCTCCTTGGCTGCTTTCATGAAGGGTAGAGCCGGAGGGAAATACCGATGGTAGCATATTCGACAGATAGAAACACCTCCACCCCTTCTTTCCATTTAAAAGGCGTGGAAGCGTGTGCGTTGGCTAGACAATCTGGGGGGGAGGTGTATTTCCTGCATTGTATTTCCTGCTGTATTTCCTGCCGTTGGCATCCAATGGTGTTGCAGCGTTTGCCTTGGTTTGCCTTGTGTTGCTTTGCCCTGTGTTGCTTTGTTCTAGACTTGTCCCTTGTGGTTTTCAAGAATGGGAGAGAGGCAGGGGGAGGTGCAAATTGTAGCAGTTGCAGGTAGAACCACCTCCCCGTCCTTGAATTGCATTTTATTGGTGTGGGAGGGGGTACAGAATCGCCCCATAAATAGAATTTTCAGGCAGGCGGTCTCCCCCGAACGTCCCCCCCCCGCAAGGTTCCATTTTCAATTCCCTTGCAATTCTCATGAATTTCTCAGCTTTCATTTTTCGGAAATGAAATCTGGTTGGGGGGTAATTTCTCAGAACCTCCCCCCAGCCCCTTCCAATTAGCCCCCCCGCTCAGCGAGAGAGAATGTAGAAGGGGTAGGTCAACAAAAGGAAATATGCGGGGACCCTCGCGAGGAGGTAGTGGTGCACAGAAAAGGAACACATGCGCTGCGTCTCCTGGGTTCCTGGGTTCCTCATGACGATCACCATTTCCAGTCAAGACACAGTTCCTGATTCACCCGACCCAGCATTCTTGCAACCTTGAGGGACTCCTGGTGTTTGGGAGCCGCGCAGCCAGTCGTCCCAGGCAAGCGAGAGAATGCCCCGAGTGCTGCTGGGGGGCCGAGCCTGCTGAGACGCGTCAAGCTTGGGGAATGTCTCAAAAATGGTGGTCTCCTTTGGCTTCTGTTTAGACCTCGGAAAGGAAGCGTTCTCAAAACGTGTGGGTGAACAACCTCCCCATTTCCTAGAGCAGTATGCTGCCTTTGAGTTCAAATAAGGCCGGGTCGCAGGCATTGGTTGTGTTTCTCACCAGAATGATCTCATAACATGGAGCAACTCAATATGTTTTCTTGCGAGAGACTGCAAGGTCTCGGACATAGTTGCACCTTGGTCGACCCTGTTATCAAGTCCCAAGGCCCAAACTGTGCTGTGAAATTTGTCGCAAGGGTCCACCTCACATAACTTCCAAGAATTCAAGAGTTTGTGTGCTAAAGAATGATCACGGGATATTGCTCACCCTGTCTGAAAGCCATTCCTTTCCGACCAGTCGAGTCCCCCAACAAATGGCTAAACTGATGCGCGAGGCCCGGACCACCGAAGAAGTCCTCATCATGCCCCGGCAGCTGGGCACAGCGCTTTGGGCTGGGGACATGCCAACAAAAACAACGAGATATCATGACTTGTTTTGCAGTTGAAAGTGATTCTTGCCAAGGGGTAGCAAGGTTCAGTGTTTCGTCACCAAGCAACCATGTTTGTGTTGTGCGTGTGTCGTGTCGTGTCATGTCGAGTGGTAACGTGTTTGTCGTGCGGTGTCATTGTGTTGTGCTGTGTTGTGTTCCGTTGCTAGAGTGTGAGGTATACTGTGTTTCGTGCGACGTACTATGTGTGAAGCGTCATGTGTTCAGTGTTGTCATGAGTTGTATGCATGTGTGTGTGTATGCGCACGCGCGTCTTTGTGTGACTATCAGTAGTGTTCCACTGTGTGTTTCTATTTTTTTGGTGTGTGTATGTGTGTGTGTGTGTGTGTGTGTGTGTGTGCGGAGTGACAGAATGCCCTGTCACCACCCTTTCGGTTTCGCAGCAGGGGGATCAGGCTTCCAGTGACTGACCTGATCCAACGAAGCTAGGTCACTGGAAGGGAAGTAGCTGAGGACGCTCAGCTACGTACCTGCTTCCCAACAAGGTCCCCTCTTTGCCCGCGGAAATCAAGCAGATACTCATCGTACTCGAGACTCATCAGTTGTACTCGAGACTCATCAGTTGTACTCGAAAGATTAGCACTCTCCATCTGGAGTTTAAGTGTGTACACCCCATTCGTGGGGAATCCTCGGGTGTACCCATTGTGTGACCCCGGGCCGGCTCTGTCGGAAAATTTGACCTCAACGTGCTTATCATAGAACAGCGGAATTTCACATTTAATCAGGAACGAGGTTTCACTAAAGGGAAGAAAGCCGTCAGATCATAGCGACGTCTCACCACAACGGACTGCTGCCGATTTTCATTGCATTTCTTGACCATTGGTGGATCTCGTTGCTCGTATCAGTGCGGTTGATGATTGCTGACTGGTATTTGCTTTGCCTTGTGCATGTCGATTGACCATTGCAGTTGAGGGCCGCTATCTTGCATTTGCATTGATTTGAATGTTGTCGGGTCCGATTCTCTCAAGGAGGAAGTGCGCAAATTCAGAGTCAGTTGCGTCGCCATGTCACTTCGAGATCAACGGATACCTGTTCCGCCAAGAACGAGGAGTCGCTATGGGATCACCAGCCGCCCCACCGTTGTGCAATTTGGTTGCTACGGTTGAGGATTTCTTCTGGCACCAAACAATGAGTTCTCTGCGGTTTTGCATGTCCGACATTGGTGTGATCTGGCATGAGCGCTACGTCGACAATCGTTTCATTCTCCTTCGAGATTCAGCCCCACACTCGCCCGTGCTCATGAATTTTCTTTCCCTGGAATTTTATCGCCCACCAGTGATGCTCGAGGTTCAACATGATGACAAAGTGCTGGGTTATCGATGTGACTCTTCCTCCCGGACTATTACACCACAGCTACCTGATCATCCCTCCCAAATCAAAGGAATTCGGAGTGCCAATGATCAGATGTTTACTTATTCTTCTTGGTCTTCTCGCTCGTGGCTCATCATACGCGGTGCACAACCGGCGGTTCAGCAGCAGCATGGGCTCGACGCTCTCAAACGCCTTTATGAGGCCAAAGGTTTTGAACCTCACCTTCTGCGTGACGTTCGGCGTCGACTCGGGACAAAATCTGCATGTGAGCTTGTCATGCTGTCTCTTCTTGTGCATGCTTTGGACAGTTGTTGATGCATTGTGCTTTGTTTGCATGTAGCTGGCTCAGTGGTGGATATTTTGGTCAACGGCGCTGCAAGTGCTTCTTCATCGATACGATCAAGTTGTTGGCCTTCGCAGTTCCTCTCAATGGTCAGTGTACGAAGTAAAGTCAGATCATCGACGCCGTATGTTCAAAGGAAAGTGGCGCCGTCAAACCAAGATTCCTAGGATTTTTCGTGAACAAGATCTCCGGCACCTTCTGGACTTTGTCATTGACAACAGTCACTTCGAGATCAACGGATACTTGTTCCGCCAAGAACGAGGAGTCGCTATGGGATCACCAGCCGCGCCACCGTTGTGCAATTTGGTTGCTACGGTTGAGGATTTCTTCTGGCACCAAACCATGATTTCTCTGCGGTTTTGCATGCCCGACATTGGTGTGATTTGGCATGAGCGCTACGTCGACAATCGTTTCATTCTCCTTCGAGACTCAGCCCCACACTCACCCGTGCTCATGAACTTTCTTTCCCTGGAATTTTATCGCCCACCAGTGATGCTTGAGGTTCAACATGATGACAAAGTGCTGGGTTATCGATGTGATTCTTCTTCCAGAACTATTACACCACAGCTACCTGATCATCCCTCCCAAATCAAAGGAATTCGGAGTGCCAATGATCAGATGTTTACTTATTCTTCTTGGTCTTCTCGCTCGTGGCTCATCATACGCGGTGCACAACCGGCGGTTCAGCAGCAGCATGGGCTCGACGCTCTCAAACGCCTTTATGAGGCCAAAGGTTTTGAACCTCACCTTCTGCGTGACGTTCGGCGTCGACTCGGGACAAAATCTGCATGTGAGCTTGTCATGCTGTCTCTTCTTGTACATGCTTGGGACAGTTGTTGATGCATTGTGCTTTGTTTGCATGTAGCTGGCTCAGTGGTGGATATTTTGGTCAACGGCGCTGCAAGTGCTTCTTCATCGATACGATCAAGTTGTTGGCCTTCGCAGTTCCTCTCAATGGTCAGTGTACGAAGTAAAGTCAGATCATCGACGCCGTATGTTCAAAGGAAAGTGGCGCCGTCAAACCAAGATTCCTAGGATTTTTCGTGAACAAGATCTCCGGCACCTTCTGGACTTTGTCATTGACAACAGTCACTTCGAGATCAACGGATACTTGTTCCGCCAAGAACGAGGAGTCGCTATGGGATCACCAGCCGCCCCACCGTTGTGCAATTTGGTTGCTACGGTTGAGGATTTCTTCTGGCACCAAACAATGAGTTCTCTGCGGTTTTGCATGCCCGACATTGGTGTGATCTGGCATGAGCGCTACGTCGACAATCGTTTCATTCTCCTTCGAGATTCAGCCCCACACTCGCCCGTGCTCATGAATTTTCTTTCCCTGGAATTTTATCGCCCACCAGTGATGCTCGAGGTTCAACATGATGACAAAGTGCTGGGTTATCGATGTGACTCTTCCTCCCGGACTATTACACCACAGCTACCTGATCATCCCTCCCAAATCAAAGGAATTCGGAGTGCCAATGATCAGATGTTTACTTATTCTTCTTGGTCTTCTCGCTCGTGGCTCATCATACGCGGTGCACAACCGGCGGTTCAGCAGCAGCATGGGCTCGACGCTCTCAAACGCCTTTATGAGGCCAAAGGTTTTGAACCTCACCTTCTGCGTGACGTTCGGCGTCGACTCGGGACAAAATCTGCATGTGAGCTTGTCATGCTGTCTCTTCTTGTGCATGCTTGGGACAGTTGTTGATGCATTGTGCTTTGTTTGCATGTAGCTGGCTCAGTGGTGGATATTTTGGTCAACGATAGAGATTTGGGCATTGACAACAGTCACTTCGAGATCAACGGATACTTGTTCCGCCAAGAACGAGGAGTCGCTATGGGATCACCAGCCGCCCCACCGTTGTGCAATTTGGTTGCTACGGTTGAGGATTTCTTCTGGCGCCAAACAACAAGTTCTCTGCGGTTTTGCATGCTCGACATTGGTGTGATCTGGCATGAGCGCTACGTCGACAATCGTTTCATTCTCCTTCGAGATTCAGCCCCACACTCGCCCGTGCTCATGAATTTTCTTTCCCTGGAATTTTATCGCCCACCAGTGATGCTCGAGGTTCAACATGATGACAAAGTGCTGGGTTATCGATGTGACTCTTCCTCCCGGACTATTCCACCACAGCTACCTGATCATCCCTCCCAAATCAAAGGAATTCGGAGTGCCAATGATCAGATGTTTACTTATTCTTCTTGGTCTTCTCGCTCGTGGCTCATCATACGCGGTGCACAACCGGCGGTTCAGCAGCAGCATGGACTCGACGCTCTCAAACGCCTTTATGAGGCCAAAGGTTTTGAACCTCACCTTCTGCGTGACGTTCGGCGTCGACTCGGGACAAAATCTGCATGTGAGCTTGTCATGCTGTCTCTTCTTGTGCATGCTTGGGACAGTTGTTGATGCATTGTGCTTTGTTTGCATGTAGCTGGCTCAGTGGTGGATATTTTGGTCAACGGCGCTGCAAGTGCTTCTTCATCGATACGATCAAGTTGTTGGCCTTCGCAGTTCCTCTCAATGGTCAGTGTACGAAGTAAAGTCAGATCATCGACGCCGTATGTTCAAAGGAAAGTGGCGCCGTCAAACCAAGATTCCTAGGATTCTTCGTGAACAAGATCTCCGGCACCTTCTGGACTTTGTCATTGACAACAGTCACTTCGAGATCAACGGATACTTGTTCCGCCAAGAACGAGGAGTCGCTATGGGATCACCAGCCGCCCCACCGTTGTGCAATTTGGTTGCTACGGTTGAGGATTTCTTCTGGCACCAAACAATGAGTTCTCTGCGGTTTTGCATGCCCGACATTGGTGTGATCTGGCATGAGCGCTACGTCGACAATCGTTTCATTCTCCTTCGAGATTCAGCCCCACACTCGCCCGTGCTCATGAATTTTCTTTCCCTGGAATTTTATCGCCCACCAGTGATGCTTGAGGTTCAACATGATGACAAAGTGCTGGGTTATCGATGTGATTCTTCCTCCAGGACTATTACACCACAGCTACCTGATCATCCCTCCCAAATCAAAGGAATTCGGAGTGCCAATGATCAGATGTTTACTTATTCTTCTTGGTCTTCTCGCTCGTGGCTCATCATACGCGGTGCACAACCGGCGGTTCAGCAGCAGCACGGGCTCGACGCTCTCAAACGCCTTTATGAGGCCAAAGGTTTTGAACCTCACCTTCGGCGTGACGTTCGGCGTCGACTCGGGACAAAATCTGCATGTGAGCTTGTCATGCTGTCTCTTCTTGTGCATGCTTGGGGCAGTTGTTGATGCATTGTGCTTTGTTTGCATGTAGCTGGCTCAGTGGTGGATATTTTGGTCAACGGCGCTGCAAGTGCTTCTTCATCGATACGATCAAGTTGTTGGCCTTCGCAGTTCCTCTCAATGGTCAGTGTACGAAGTAAAGTCAGATCATCGACGCCGTATGTTCAAAGGAAAGTGGCGCCGTCAAACCAAGATTCCTAGGATTTCTCGTGAACAAGATCTCCGGCACCTTCTGGACTTTGTCATTGACAACAGTCTCGACGTGATGATCGTGATAGATCCAGGACTCGACGCAGACGTGATCGGAGTCCGTCCCCTCAAGCTCACAAAGCACGCCGACGTGAGCACAATGACAACCAGGTCTCGGAGAACATGGATTGGAACAACTTGGTTTCGTGGCAACACAACCCCGGCTACAACGCTGCCAACAACTTTCCGATGATGCCTACCAATTTTCAATCGACTCACAACCCCACACAACAATTCCAATACCCGGCGATCAACTACATGATGCCGATCCCTCCTGATCCCACGCCATCCAAGTTCATGCCACCAGTGATGCCACCACCGGTCACTACTTCCCAACCTACACCGTCACCTGCACCTCCTGCGGCTCTACCGGTTCGTCCTCAGAAAGCCTGGCTTACTCCATCGCCTGACTGCGGCATTGAGTATGTCGCCGGAGCTGTTAGACGCGATTCTCAGGTCCTCGGATGCAGCTGATTTCTCTACTGAAGAACTGACTCGTCTCCAGGAAGGGATTTCTCAACAACTGACGGCTCGCGCACGTCTGGCTTCCCATCCTCATCAACCAGTACGTGCAACGCGTGGAAGCACACCATTGGAGACGATTGGGGCCTCCGACCCCTACCGGCCCGTGAATGCTTCCGACAGCGGCCGAGACAAGATGAGTCCCGTCTTCGAGCTGACTGAGGGCTAGACTCGCATGAGGAGCGCAGCGTACAAAACAAGGGTGGTCTCTACACTTGCATGATCTTGCTTGGCTGTTGTTTGAACATGGTTGTGCATGGTGCTTGTTCATCTACTAGCTGGATCGGAGCCCGCGACAATCCTCGCCTCTTGCCTCGACATGGACATCGATGATTCGAAGCAGCACCATGGCTTGAATATTCGGTCTGGCATGATCAGGAGTGGGTGCGGATATACACTCCAGGACATCCTGAAAGATGGCACCACGGTGACGCCGTGCCTGATGTCCCTGAAAATTCGTTTCGTGAATGGCGGCGGGTGACTGAGCCCGATGCGCCAGTCCAAGCATGGGACATCCGTGACTGGCAACACCAAGGGTACCAGCGCATCTTGTCTCGGATTGAGTCCTTCGCAACTCACTATCCACATGATCATGCTCTTGGTCAAGTTCGAAACTCCGATGCCGTTCCAGTTGAGGAGACCTTCACCTATGCCACTCCGTTGTCTCATGGTGATCGCCCGGCTGCTTCACAAATCGCTTCGGTCCTCTATGGCGACACTCGCAATGCTCAACGTGGTGATCTTTCGTTCCCGTCTTCTGAGCGGTTCAGGGCGGTGTCTCGCTCCCCTCGCCGTGGAGGATATTTTGGTCAACGATAGAGAATTGAGTTTGAGCATGTGATCTTCCTGCAGGAGAAAAGAGAAACCTCGCCCCTCGTAGAGGGGCGTGTGTGTGCGGAGTGACAGAATGCCCTGTCACCACCCTTTCGGTTTCGCAGCAGGGGGATCAGGCTTCCAGTGACCTGCAGCCCTCAAAACGGTCACTTTTCCACACTTTTGCCAAAACTGCACTTTTTGTGGCTGCCAGCTGGCAAAAACCACGCTTGTGTGATTTTGGCCGTGCTTGGCCGTGCTGGTGCGTTTGGGCTATAGCCGGCTCATTTTTTGAGGCGATGGCTTGCGTCTTGGACCAGACCCGCTGGCAACTTGAGAAATGAGGGTGTTGAGCAAGCTTTGGCAACGCTCAAGAACCAAGCCATCTTGCTGAGCGAGCCACACGTAGCTTGAGCCAAACTCCAGCGCTAAAATTATACGAACATTGTCCGTTTTCAAAGACATGGAGCAACGTTTGAGGCCATTTGAGGTCACACGTTTGGGCTCAGTGTTTTTCACGACCTCAAAACCCAGCCAGTTTCGCAGTTTTGGTTCCCCACACCTTTGCAAAAACAAGTTCAGGCCTTGCCAAAATGGGCTACAGGTTTGTGTGCTCCCATGTTCAACCCTAAAGCCATGTCGTTTTCCTTCAACTCTGTGTGCTTGTCGCCCTGCCACTTGGGCAGGGTGTTTGGCTTTCGTTGTATGTTGCTCAACATATGTCTAAGAAAGACCGCCCTTTGAGGGAACGTACATGTGCTGACAAGGAATTGCTTTCCGCAGCGCAGTGTCCGCTCGGCCCACTCGTGGCTCTTGCGTGCACTCAGCATGCTGGCGCACACGCGTTTCTGTGGCCGAAGGTCGCACTGACATGTTTTGAGTGAAAGAGCGGCGCTTCAGATGCGCTTCAGATGTGCTTCACACACCTGTTCTCCGCAAAGCTGGCCCAAGCCATCGATCTGCCTGAGCAGCATGGCTGACGCCAACAGTGGCACAGTGTCTTTGCTCGGGTTTCAAGGGTGTGCTGAAGAATGGGAGTCCATCGGGGCTTTGCGGGCTCGGGTGAGGCAATATAGCCTTTTGGTGATTTGCTCGGGCGATGATCCGAACGCTTATGTGTGCAAGAATACGGCCAACACCAAATTGAACGCTGAAGTGTTGAGCCCCCTCCTCCATCGCATGGGCATGCTTGACGGGACCCCGTTACCAGCTATTGATGCCTTGCAAGAAGAGGTCAAGGAGTATTTCACCTTATGCAATGTTCATGTCAGCGTCTACGCGCAGTATCAACAAGCGTGGGCTCTTAGACGAATGTTGCAACTTGTGAAAAGTTGGACTTTTAGACCAAACTTGCCCAAGGACACCTGGTTCTGAAATGTTTTTGGGGACACTTTTGGGCAAGCCAGCCACACGTGACACCAATCAAAAGATACCCTTTGCTTCGAAATCTGAAATCAGTTTTTGTTGCCCTGAGGACGCCGTTCTTCTCTCATTGCTGACAGCCATCAAGGCCGATTTCGAGGGCGAGCCGGCGGATGACCAGACATTTGAAATATCAGCCCTTGAGAATGAGGTTGCCAAGCAAGAAAAGGAACTTGAGCATATCACCATTTTGTCCCAAATCAGAGAAGATGAGGAAGTTCCAGAAGACCTCTTTGAGCCAACCGACACTGAGCCAACCGACGCTGAGCCCACCGATCCCCAGCAATTGGCCATCGAAACCCCGACGACTACGGCCCAGCCCATCGAGACCCAGCCAGCCGTGGAGCCCGCTCTAGCCCAGCCCATCAAGACCCAGCCAACCGAGAGCCAGCAAGTCGATGCCCAGCCTAGCCTGCCGACAAACACACTCTTGGATGACAGTCAAGTTGAAAATTGCGAAGACGAGTTTGTTGGTTTTTCTCAAGCCGAAAATGTGGTGGCTGATGCCCCCAACCAACAGGACAAGACCAGCGCAGAGCACCCCAGCAGCCAGCTTGCTCTTCCCAACCCCGCAGTCATCCACACAGGTTGCGTTGAGCCCAGCAATGCACAGGCCCCCAAGCCAGCCACAGAGCCCAAGCCAAAATCGCTGACCGGCCTTCGAGTGGATTCTGGCAGCGCAGACCCATCAAACCTCAGCGAGCCAGTTGCGGAGTCTTTGGTCGATCTATCCGTATTTTATCATAATTATGTTTTCAAACTCTTTGGAAACAGTATGTGTAGTTGAAAGGGCGCCTTCTTCCCCACAAATCGAAGTCAGGAACCATCGCTGAAGCGCCGCAAATCGAGCTTGGATTTGGGGAAAGAAGTGATTAACTTGGAAGACAGCCCTGCCAAGAAGGAGGCTGAGGGTCACCTCTCCCCACACCACATCCTGAGCCCGTTGAAGCGAAAGCTGAATGAGTATTGGGATGCTTTGGAGGCGAAGAGGACTAGCGGGTGGCCAAAAATGAGTCACCTGGAGTTCAAACTAATTAGTTTCATGGCTGCTCCAATTAAATCTCGTGCGCTTTGGGCGGTTCAGGAGTTCCAGCGGCCAGCCAAGCAGCGTAGCCGCAGCAGCTCCAGCAAGCGCTTCCTCAGCCGTCCGGGCACGCGAGGAGGCGCCAATTGTAATTGAGGATTCCCTCCCATTTGGGGCCGACGATGCTGAAACGTTGCCGATGAGTTCAAGTGCTTTTGATATTGCTTCAAAGCAACTTGTTCTGGCCGCCCATCTTCAACAACAACAAGCTGTCAAGGAGTGGAACGCGCTTTTGATGTTAACGAATGATTTTTTCAGTTTGGGTCTGTTGGTTTTGGCCCCCAAAGGGATCCTTGCAGGAAGACATTTTCGGGGGAGTCGACATTGGCGATGCTCTCACCCGGAAAGATCAATTGCAGCTGAAGACCGCCAAGATTGAAGAAAAGAAGGAGAAAAACACGGGCGCTCAAAGCGCTGTTGAGGGGACCGTCAAGGACAAAGGGGCTCCGCAAACCGAGCGTGAACAGTCTATGCCTGACAAGGGGCAGGAGCCATGTGCAACAGCCAGCGCCAAACCAAAGGCAAACAAAACCGCAAAGCCAAGGGCGAAAAAAGCCGCTAGCAAAACCAACGACAACAGTCACCCCAAGCCGGCGGCAGAACAGGCCGCCGACGCAGAGAGCATTGCTACAACAGGATCGTCGTGCGACAAGACTACCGACCCAGACAGCGCGGCTGCCGGAACCAATGCTGGGCAAGGGTCAGCTGCGGCGTCTGCCCCAAACTCCAGCCCAGCAGCGCCGCCAGCAGCAGCGGCAGCCCTGCCCAACCGTGCGCCTGAGCGAACCGACGAGGAGCTGGCCGACGCCATTTACCAAGTGTGTGGGAATTGGGACCCAAATTCGCTCCCGAGAAGTTGGGCTGGCAAACAAATCGGATTGAACATTTACTACGGCAGGCTGAGTGTGGGCGTGAAGATTCGCAAGCCGGGCACCACCGTCAAGTGGCAGGAAGTTGAACAGTTCAGCTCCAAATCCATGATGTGCAACCTCATGATGTCCAACTTGTGGGTCTAGGGCTCAGTCTCCCTTTAGCTTTCAATCCAGCTTGAACGCGCGCTTCAATTTAAATCCATGGACTGAAATCCCGGTTGCCACATCTGGCCCATTCATGAAACTGCCTCCCTTGTCAGGTGGAGAAGCTACTGGACCATTTCGGCCTTACGGAGAGTGGCAACGTCAGCCCTGACGCGTGCAAATCCGACACGATGAGGGAGTACGCGGCCCGTTTGGGAGCATGTGGGTTGAACGCCATGGACCGATTTAAAGGCGAAACGAACAAGTCGCCAAAGTAGTCTTCTCTAGGCAACTTCGGGGGCGGGCGCTGTCTGCGTATTTCAAATTAGTTTAAACCAGCTGGAAACTGCAACCCTTTGCTAGTGGTTTACCAGTGGTTTAAGCAGTCAGTGCTGCCCCAGCCGCAGTATTTTTGACGGGTTGCGCAAGCGCGAAAGGAAAACGTTGCCCGAGCTTTAATTAACTTGAGCGCGTGGAGAGGCATTCATTCGCTTTGCGTGACCGGACGGAAGCCGCGCTTGCCAGGTTGCCTTCATGCGGCGAGCTCCTTTTCCAACGCAGTTTTGCCTTGGAGGTGGGATGCGAACCATTCGGCGCTTGCGGCCCTTAATCGCTCGCGCAGGCCTCCTCCAGAACAATCAGCTCTTCGCCCATCGACGTCGACAACCCGGTCAGCCTTTGACAGGAGGGCTGCAAACTCCAAACTGGAAAACTTGGAAAATGTGTTGGCCGCGACTTTCTTTTCCACTTCTGCGGAATCAAGCATTTGCAGGACGGTGCTCTGGAGACCTGGCTTGATGCGTCAATGTCTCATTGGAGGCCTGTTGTTGTTTCCGCTTCGTTTCGGAGCTCGGCGCCGCTGGTAGGCGCTTTGTCCTCCTTCGCTTCATCTTCGGGGTCGCAGGGCGGCAGAGTTGCGTTCCAGGAGAGGCCGAGACAGCTTGAAGTCCTGCCCCAACGCTTTTTTAATGTGTTGGGGTTGGATTTTAAGGTTGTCTTGCCTTCGGGCAAGTGCGAGATCAGCGCTATGCAGGAGAATGGTTCTGCGTCGGCGGATTCCTGGTGGAGCGGCAGGGCTTCGTGCTTCACGGGTGATTCCTCGAGGCCCGATCGTCATGTTGCACTTGATTCACTCGGAGCGCTGCAAAGGCCTCTGTAACAAGTGACCCAACTAGCCTTGGAACTAGCCTTGAACCCCGGCCGCAAGGTCACTTGTTAAAGCGGCGTTTGAACTACGAAGTCATTTGTAACAAGTGTAGCCTAGTGACTTTTCACAACGTTTCGACTTGGACCACCAGCCCCAAAAAAGTCACTAGGCTACTTGTTAAAGCAGCCTTGCAAGTTGCTCACATCCAAATTTGCTGTGGCTCCAGTGGCTTGAGGGGAGTTGCTCGACTTATGAAATTTGAAGAAGCAACGCATCCTGCAACATTCTGGAAACTGTTTCGAATTGGCCCATCTCACGATGCCGGCGCCCATGGATCCTGCCAAGCTGCCCGGCCTAGTGGCTCGCCTTGGCGCGATGAAGGTGCCCAAGGCGTGGCCGGCCATGTAGAAAGCCTGTCAAGTTTCCTTGTTCCCTTCCCAAGAAAAACAACAAAGGCTAGCAGTGGGAAAGGATGGGAAGGGGTGAAGGAAGCACTGCCCAAGACAAACCAAACACCCAATGGTTCAATCACGCAAACGAAGGATTGGGTCTCGCTAGGTTGAGTGACTTGAGGGCAACGTGTTGACAGCCACCGACCGCCCATCAACCCCCCAAGCCCCTCTCCTTTTCCCAAGCAGTTGGTGCGGAAACCCTTCCCAGAAAGTGGGTTACAACGCGTTAGAGAACGGCCCCTCGTGCGCGGAAGCCCCTTGAGACGCGAAAGTTTAATAGAATATCTGCCGCAGGCTGACACACTTCAAAAAACAACACAAACTGTTGAAAACTGCATTTAAAAGCCCGCGCCGTGCTTGAAGGCGTTCATCTACCTCGTGGTGCTCGTGGCGTTTTCGCGCAACCTGGTCCCTCCCCGCCAGGCAGGAGCTCGTTGCACGGACGGCGAAACCTAGTCTAGAAAACTTGCAGCTTGAGAGCGCGTCAAACCTACGTTTCAAGAAGTGGCAGTGTCAGTCTTCGCCCAACTCTTGCAGTTGCCCGCAAAGCTGTTTTGGCATTGCGGACTCGCCCCGGCAAGGAGTATCAGTACATTGAACTGTTCGCTGGGGAGGGCCAAGTCTTCAAGGTGATGAGGCAACACGGAATGCCAAGCGCACGCCTTGATGTGACTTACATGGCTAATTGTGGTTCTGGGGGCAAGGGAAGCGCTATGGACATTCTGAGCCCCAGTGGTCTGGCGCAACTTGGATGTTTCAATTTCTGATTTTAGACTCCAACACCAGTTTTAAATTGTCCTTGTTGCCTTGCCCGCCTTGGAATCCCGCCTTGCGCGCTTGCCACGCAGCTCCAGCCCAGGCTCTGTGTCGCTGTCATCCTCGGAGCGGAGGAAGGCAACTTTTTCACACTGGCAGGAGTGGTGTGCTCAAGTTGGGTTGCAATAAATGTTTCAACTTCGATGCGTTCGCCCAGCACACCATGGGGGGCGACCCAATTTGAATACATAAGACAAGCCAATGCCATGGTTAGTCGGCTCTTCTGCGGCAAAAAGGCAAAACCGTGTTAAGATGTCTCTGGAAGCTCGATGTTCCTTTGTTGGAGTTTCGCAGCGGCAACTTAGGCTGGCTTTAGTATTGGCACTTGTGGTGTGCCGCGGCGGCAGCTACCTGGTCGAACAACCGGGCAGCAGCTTAATTCGCTGGCACCCGCGGATGGATTGGCTATGGTCTTTCTCCCCGGACGCTTAGCTTGTCAGTGATTGGAACCTACTTGGAAATGTTGGGTGGCTTTCATCTTGACACACGCCCTGTGCATTCAAGGTGTGGGTCATTAGATGGTGGATGGGGCACTACGACAGCCCAACCCCAAAGCGCCAAATTGGGTGGAGTAATAATCGCTTTGCCGAAGTCCTCAACCGTGGCCGGTACAAGAGGAGCCAACATGTTTCGGGGAACCTCAAACCTGCTATCCGGAAGATCTCTAAGACTGGCAAAGTGTCGTACAGTGGAACGTCCGACCTCAAAAGAACGCAGAGCCTTGGCTGAGTTGCGTCTGCAGCGCATGGCGGGCCGCTCTGCAAATCCAACCTTGGCGCGGCAGCTCAGGACATATCCGCGACTCTTTGGGGTGAGGCTTCTCAAGTCGCTCACCAAGTTGAGGGCTTACGGGCAAGGGCAACCACCCCTCCCTCCTGGCGAGTTGGGGCCTGAAGTGTTTGGCAATTTAGAATGGTCGGATTGGCCTGAGGCTGATCTAGCGAGCGCTTGCATGTACTTGCGTGGCAACAAGAGTTTGGCAGCCCCAGAAGCCTGGAAAGCGCATTTCCCTGACTTGCGCAGGGGGCAGTTTTGAGTTTGGCCCTTATCGGGCTTTCTTGCAAGGAGGAGTGGAGGGATGTGCTGGCTAGGAAAAGCGCAGGCGCCCTAGTTGAGAGATCTTGTAGCTTTTGGGTCACACCCGGACGCCACGCAACACTAAGTGAGCAATGTTGCAAAATTAGCAAGTTTGCCTCGCAACACCATTTCTTCCGCCTTTTTGGATTTGTTTTCTGGGGCACTTGCAGCTGGCATGGCCATGCAACCCGTACCTTGAGTGGTTACTGCCATGTTTTCCCGTGCTAGGGTGATTTTTCCCGTGCGCGCGCATGGCCGTGCAAACCCGTACCCGTGCGTACCCGTGCAAATCCCGTGCAAATCCCGTGCAAACCCCGTGCGAACCCGTGCGCGCATGGCCGTACTTTTACGTAAAAAACGCGTGCTAGCCCGTACCTCAACTCAACCCTGGGTTGGCGCGCGAACGGTTGACACAACGCGTTGCGACAGCATTTTAGCGGACTTTAGCGAGCTTGGGCTGTGACTGTGCCTGCGCTGCCCATGGCTGACCGCGCCATGAGCAAGCAGTGGAGTTGTAAAACTCTGCACGAGGGGTCGATGCGTGTGGCCATGGACAGCGCGAACATGAATGTGAAAAAGGAAGTTTCCGAGATGACCAAGGAGGAACTCTTGCAGGGTTACCAGGCCTGGGGGACCATTGTTAGGCACTGCTTGCGCGCGCAATGTTTTCAGGAAATGCTTGGGCAGCTGCAAGCTGCGGAGGCTGCTGCGCAGGACGGACGCCAGCACCTGTGCTCTAGCATCTTGAGCGTTTTCAGGAGGTGTTGCCAGCTGACGCAGTAACTGAGGCAGAGACCGTGCCGGGGGTTTCCTGGTGTGCAAATTTTGCGGGTGGTTTGGTGCGTCGCGTGTCACAGCGCGAAATAAGGACCTAGAGCGTCTTTCCCGATGTTCGTCTGATGTCTTTTCGGACCCTTATCAACTTGACGTCATTGACTGCGAGGCGGGCGAGGTGGGGGCTTGGCGGCAAAGTGTTAGGGGGGCTGCTTGCGGTTGCGTCTTAGCTGAGAACGTGCTACTCAGGCGCCTGCTACACCAGCGTCCGCACCCTCTTCTGTGCCTCCTTGCGAGGACGACGACGAGAAGGCTATGTTGCGGAGCGCTCTTCAAGAGATCCAGCGTTTGAGGTCGATAGTGGAGGGGCCGGCTGAGTCTGCAAACCAGTTCCAAACACCGCCCAGCAAAGCTACGCAGCTCAGCCCTTTGGCGCGGGCAACGCAAGAGAAGGCGGCAACTGTGCCAAAGGTTATTGCGCGTACCGACATGTACGAGGAGGTGGACTCGACTCAGGATTGCTGGTCTGCTTGGCGCTGTGTTTCGGGTGCATTTGTCTGGCTGTTCTCACGCCTAACCTCTGCCAGGAGCTGTCCAACGGGGCTGTCAAGATGCGACTACGACGCATGTGCGAAGTTAAGAAGGGCACAGCTCGTTGCAACGTCGACAACGAGACGCACGAGCAGTGGAAGCGAGGGGGGGCCGGGCGCGAAGAGCTCGAAATGGCTTTAATCCAGTCGCTGCGCAATGTTGGCAACGTCCTGGACACCCGCAAAGTGCAGGAGCGAGCGTCTTTGGGGAGCCGGCTTGCTGCGGTCTAGACGCACGCATGGGGGAGGGGGGCGGGCTGGTTTGGCAGGAAGAGTTTCGGAACCAGGTCCTCTACATCCGCGAGAAATCCAAAACCAAGGAGCTTGAAAAAAAGGGGGCCTGGTACACGGAGGAGCGCATGACAACATCTTTGAAGATGAGCGCGCCCCTAATTTGCAATAACTTCATGGATGTCTTCGAAAACGGGAGGGGCTGCGCGCTCACGAGGTCATTGCGGAAGAAGGTGGTAGCGTTTTGCGAGCGCTTTCCAACAACTTTGGTCCGGCGCCTCTGCTTGCAACAAACACTCTATAACCCTCAAATCTTGAAGCCTTGCGTCCGAGGGCCTGGAAGTATGACACAAGTGGCAAAACCAAAGAGTATTTCGTGGAGACAGAGGAGAAGGTGAGCCATGTTGAGCGGGACAAAGAGACGATCAAAGAAAGCCAGGGCTTGAAGGACTGTAATTACTGGTGGCAAAAATACAAATTCAATGTGCAACTGTGGCACGGATGTTTTGCAAAACAAGCCTCGCAAGGATGCCCCTATGACCGCCAACCCGGTGAAGCGAGTGCAGCTCGGGAACCTGGAGCTCCCAGCCGCAGTCGAGGAGACGCCGCCGCAGGCAGGTGACCACCAGGCTTTGTCCGCCCAGGCGCGAAGGGATACCTGAGCAGTGTCGGTCGGAAACCCTGTAAACCTTTGGGGAGGAACCCGCAGTTTTCCCTAGTTTTGCAAACGCGAACACATGATGTTTACCCGAAGGGTTGGTTTTCCCGTCTCCTTTTGTCAGAGTTTGGTTAGGGAATTCCTGGGGTTAGTTAGCGAAGGGTTACTGATTGTGTTTATAGACGGCCAGCTCTTGTGCGCCTCGCCAACCCTAGAGTTGCTGTCGTGTCTTTTGGCAGCGCGTTTGGCAGGCCAAACCCTACAGACCCTTCTAAAATAAACAACAGGTCGAGCAGGATCTCCAAAAGTTCATGGAGTCCATGATGCGCAAGAGCAACAAGCTTCAAGCTTTGAGAACAGATCTTTTGGAACTCGGTTCCACCGATGAGATGTCCAAGCAGTAGCCTCCTCATTTGCTGTCGCATTGCTTTGGTTTGCCGCATTGGCCCCTTTGTCAAATTCGGCTGAGGACCGTGAAAGAAATCGAGAAGGTCATTGACACCATCAACTTGCATCACGAGAAGCTAGCAGCTATTCAAGCTCGGGGGGAGTGCAAAATGGCTTGGGAGTCGTTGCTCGGCAGGCCCACGTTTAGTTCTCCCTAGATCTTGTTGAAATGGAAACCGTTTGAAAAGAGACAGAAAGGGTCACAGTGTTTGTTTGTGTTTTAGGACCCCCCCCCCCAACTGAGAACTAGTGACTTTAAAGAAATTGCTGTGGACACTGAAAGGAATCGCCCTTTGAACATTTTCCTGGGAGGGGCCACCGTAGATACATTGAACAAAGGCGCCCTGCTCAGAAGTGAGAAAGATAGCAACTTTAAACAAATTTGCTCTTCTGCGCTGCAACCACAAAAGACTGAACCGTCCTTTCAATGTTTTTGGCAGGAAGATCCACGAACAGATGAAGAGTCACTTTGAACGAGGGTTGTGCTCTGTTTTTCTTGCAGGAAGCCACCTCAAAAGTGCAAGAAATAATTTCGTTTACTTTTCTGGGTTGGAATCCGCAAAAGAAGAACAGCAAGCAATCTTTTGGGCAGGAACCACCCCAAACATTGAGCAAAGTCACTTTGGTCAGGGGGGCTTTTGCGGGCGGGGAACCAGCAGAACCCACACCGGACCAAAGAAAGACAAACATGCCCCTGGACAAGTGCCTTTTTCAGACCCCAAGAGGGCAAAGAAACGCCTCTGTAACAAGTGGTGTACACGCGCTTTAAACAAGCTAGGTTTTGGGCAGGCAAGAACCGCGCCCAAAAGGACAGTGCCCAATGGCAACATGTGAGTTTTGTGGGGTCGGAGACCGCTTGACAAAACGCAGATGAGGTCAGAAGCCGGCGCATGAGAAAGAGCAAATCGCAGTTATAATGTTGAAAAGTCTTCTGTATTGTTCCAACCTGCAACAGCCACTTGTGAGACACACGCACACATCTTGCCCCCGGCCGCAAAAGCGGGTCTGTCGTACTACACATGTCTAAAACTACATTCAATCTGAGATCCCTTCAACCGTTTAAACAACGGGGGGCGTTTGCTTGCAGCTGGAGGCATTCAATGAACTGCCACGCGTCGGCGAACGATCGTCAGCGCACAGGTTGCAGCCTGACATTCAAGCGCGCAAGGAGGAGTTCCACACCGTGACCCTTGGCTCCATTAATCGGCAACCTGCAAACCTTAGTTGCGCTTGCTTACCACTCAGGTCTGGCGAGGTCACTAGCAAGGAAGCGAAGGCCAAGCCCCTTGTAAGCAAGAGAGCATGCGACAGGCGACGCAAGCATGTTTGGAGATTACGTTGCTATGTTTCAACATCCAAGGCAAATCATCAAGGAGCTCAATCGGATGAAAAAGAAACATGATCTTGAAGAAGCTTGTGACGATGCGGGCGCTGAAGAGGACCCACAGCCAAAAAAGCGCAAGCCTCGCGCCAAAGCCGCGGGCAGCAAGGCCAAGAAGCGCCGGAGTTCCTGAATGGGCAGAGCGGGTGTCACTGTGAATGGGAGAGCATGTGCTGGACACATGCGATGGGGGTACATAGAATTTTGCCAGCAGTGCAGCTTCAAGCCCATGATGAGCATCGGTGCAAAATGAATGGGTTTGCGTCACAGTTTCATCGTTGCTTGCAGCACATCGGACCACCCGTGATCCTGCGCAAGTCCCCCGCCTTGGCAGGCTGCTCCCATCTGGCCCTCGACATTGCCAGAAAGATCGGGCGCGGTGTGCCCTGACTTTCTTGAAAGCTCTCTTGAGGTGTTTGCGTCGTGTGGCCAAAATAAGTAGCAGGAATTGGCGGGGCAGGGGCCCAACTGTTTGCCAACACACCCTGAAGTAACAAGGTTGCCTCGCTAGCCGTGTTTTCTGTCCAGCTCAGGTGCCTTGCAAGGAGGCCATCAAAACTGCAAAGAGTGCTGTCAAAGATGGCCGCAATGAGAGCTGCCCTGTGATCCAAGCCCTCGCCAAAGCCAGCGAGAAGAAAGGAGCCCTTCGGTGTTGCCCAGCCACACGCAGTTTTGCCCTCGTCAAAAATTGTTTGCCTTGCTAACATTCGCCCAGTGAACAAGTGAACAGCTTGCCCACCTAAAAGCCTATTTCTGTCGGTTACGCCAGCTAAGGAAGAAGTGTCAATGCGGGTGCTTTCAAATCACGGCCTGGTCTTCCCTGTCGAGACAAGTCATGGGACGGTTGGCCCGCATGACAAGTACCCGTACTATAAACCATCTGACTTCATCAAAGCGCTTGATGGGCTGGGGATGTTGGATGTGCTATTTGCAGGGCACAAGGATCTGGAATCATTTCGGGCCACTCTTGCTGAGTTCTGGCAAAGGTTTGAGCAAATACGGCCACAGCACGGTCTTCTTCGCTTTGCCAAACAGAACTGCTTGGATTTATCTCTGTGCCTGCCAGCCCTTCAACACGGCGACGAAGGACGGTCAAAGAAGAAGTTGCCAGTTTGCATTTTGCAGTGGCAGCCGTGCTTGGGGAAGGGCATATCCAAGCAAGACTTCAACAAGGTCACAGCCGACGCGCTGGAAGAGTCGGGGTTTCCTCTCAACTACTTGGGGCATTCGTTTGTCACCCGCTTCTTATGCACTGCTGTTCTTGGGGACGTCACGAAAGAAAACCCTGGCGCCCTAGATGACGCAGTGCGGCTGCTGTGCGCGGATCTGAAGGTTTTGCAGGATTCAGGTGTTGCTTTACGATCCGGCCACTGTTTGAGAGTTTTCTGCCTTGGAAACAAAGGCGATTGGAGTTGGTTGGCTTCTAGCGCCCACTTGACCAGATCCTACAGGAACCTGTTCAAAAAAGTTGATGCAAAGACCCCGCCAAAGCCGATTTGCCATTGGTGCAAAGCTGGTGCAGTCGGGTACCCCTATGAGGATGTGACCCTTGGCGTTGCTTTGTCTCACGGTTTGGTCCACCAAGTTCGGCCTAGGTCTCAAGAGTTTCTAGCAGCCAACATCATTTGCCAAAAAGACCAACATGCTGCCCAGAAAATGGTTTTGCCCCCCAAAATTATTTTGAAGATCCAGTTAAGACCCCTACCCTGTGAGTTTTGTTTTCCTGTGAGGTCAAAAGCGCACAGCGCCCAAAGCATAATAAGGGAAAACCAGCGCGCGAACAAAGCTTCTTTGGGTTGAAAACCCTCCCTGGCCCTATAAGCGCATGATGCCAACATCCTACAGCAAGACCCGGTGCAACTGCTGAGGAGCGATGCTCCCAGATTTGTCGAGACGTTTTTCGAGGACATCCCATGGACCACAGAGAGTCCGCACACGCAGCTTCTCACCACTGACGAGCACAAGGAAACATTTCATTGCCCCGACCTCTGGCACTCGCTGCTTTTGGGGGTGGGGAAGTCATGGTCTGCCAGCTCAATTATGTATTTGGCGGCGCTTCTGGATGGGGGCACAAAACTGGAACAGTTTGCTGAGCTCTCTCGTCTCTACACGTTGTTCTGCAAGGTGCCCTGGCCTTGCTTGGCGTGTGGTTTTTGTCCTTTTTTTTTGCGGGCGCAAAAACGTGGTCAACAAACAAGTTGTTTTCAACAAGTAGTTTCCACGCATCCCTCAAGGTCCCCTGTGAGTTTCCTTGCGCGCACGGCTAACGAACCCAACGACTAGTTTTCACTCATCCCCCAAGATCCCCTCTTTGTTTCCTTGCGGCGCATGGCTTGAGGAAACGCACGAACCCAAGTACTTCTCCACGCTGAAAGAGAGTTTGTTTTCCTCGTCCACAACATCCTGGGTTGAAGGCAACTGGTCAAAGGGCTCCTTCACTACAACCATGATGAAGTTCGTGGCAAAATTGGCAACCCCGCGGGCTCAGCACAATGAAATGGTGGCGCTCATTGCGCCCTGCCTTTGTCAAAGTTTTTTCTTTTAGGCGCAGTGTTCTGAACTGGGAACTGGGGGCCTCTTTCCGAATCCCAGCTGGCGTGACTAGGATTTATCTGCGCGGGCGATCAACTACGCGCAGAGCGAGCTTCACAAGAATGGGTTCTGGATCAAGTCCACGGACGCTGCTCGCATAGCATCCGCTGGCTTGACTTTTTTGCAGGCGTACTCAAAGCTTGCCCGCTTGAGCCACAGCCAGTCCTTGATGTATTTTCCGCTGTTCCCGAAGATTCACTTCTGTTGGCACATCTTCCAACTTCTCCTTTGGGAATCCGGCGTTGCAAAGTGGGCGATATCGCCGCTTGCAACGTCGGTCCCAATGGATGAAGACTTCGTGGGCCACTTTTCAAGATTGACCCGTCGAGTTCATCCACTGAGCACCATTCGGGCGGCCATGGGCCGCTACCGTATATATGTTCATGCTCAGCTTCGACAACTCCGCGGCGCAGCGTGAGTGCAGAAAACAAACCAGGGTGTGCGACGTGCAGATTTTTCCCCGCAAGTAAATTGCTTCGCAGTTTGTTTTTGGATCACAGCCGCGTTCTGGCCCAACACGGTGCTAGTGTTAAAGCTCACGGTGTGTTTCCAACACAAATGTTAACTTTGTAGGCGAACGAGCAAAACCGCTTTTTGGCTCAAGATGATGCTTGTGTGTGTTTCCCCGTGCTGGTGTGGCTTTGGCCGTGCTAGCCTTGGAAACTGCAGAAAACTGCCTCTTTGGCCGCTTGTGTGGGAATTGGCGTGTTTGGGGGGCTGTAGGGACTGACCTGATCCAACGAAGCTAGGTCACTGGAAGGGAAGTAGCTGAGGACGCTCAGCTACGTACCTGCTTCCCAACAAGGTCCCCTCTTTGCCCGCGGAAATCAAGCAGATACTCATCGTACTCGAGACTCATCAGTTGTACTCGAGACTCATCAGTTGTACTCGAAAGATTAGCACTCTCCATCTGGAGTTTAAGTGTGTGTGTGTGTGTATTTTGTTTGTCTCTGCATGTTCTGTGGGTTAGTGGCAGGGAGGCGAGCATTGTGTCAGGTCAAATCGGTGTTCAGTGCGAGGGTCAGCAGTTCAGATGTGCAGAAGGTTTCAATCAACTTTCACAACTTCCACGGGTCTAAAGCAAGGCCACCTTTGGCGGAGACTGCTTGAGCCGGGGACACACCTGGGGTTGGGACAATTGTACTGGGCGGGTCAAGAGAATACTTGTTTAAACGCCGCAGTGATGTGCAGCTGGAGTCAAGCGCATGTGTTCGCCCTGTCAACTGAGATGACTTCCCAGCCAGCATTGCATTGGTAAGAAACGCCGGGATGCGTGCACATGCTCAATGAGGCGAGCATTCAGGATTAACAACATTTGAGCCGTGCGCCGTCGCAACGTTCACTGAGCTGCTGGCTGGGGGCGAGATTCACAAAAGCACTGTTGGGTTGGTCAGCCTAAGCTATCCTTGGCAATTCTGGGTGTGGGTGGGCCGACACAGCTTTGGCCAAGATTGCCTCAGTGTCTGTTATTTCCTTGCTTGCCTTCGTTCCCGCCTCGCTCAAGCCTGAAAGGTAGGAAAAGGGCTGCCGTGGAGTTGCTAAATCTCCACTCCCCGAACAGGAGGTTGGTTTGACATTCCTCCCAGACAGGGAAGCTTTGACAGTTCGAGATGGGCAACCGGTGGGCTCAAAGGTCTTGCCTTCTTCGTACCTGCAAGCTGGCAATCTTCATTCTTAGGGGCTCAAGAGGCGGAACGGGGTGCATATGCTTTCTT
>CAUJNA010003308.1:322500-347500 GCA_963377175.1 Effrenium voratum
GACGAGCACTAGACAGAGCACTAGACAAGCACTGGACGAGCGCTAGACGAGCCCGGACGAGCGCCAGAAGGCTCTAGGGAGGGCACAACCCCCGCAAATTTCTAGAAAATTTCCGGGGATAGAGGGGCACTAGACGAGCGCTGGACGGAGCACTAGACGAGCACAGACGAGCGTTGGACGGGCGCCAGACGAGCCCTAGACGAGCAGTAGAGGAGCACTAGACGAGCACTAGACGAGCACTGGACGAGCACTAGACGGAGCACAAGCACTGGACGAGCGCTAGACGAGCGCTGGACGAGCGCCAGAAGGCTCTAGGGAGGGCACAACCCCCGCAAATTTCTAGAAAATTTCCGGGGATAGAAGAGCACTAGACGAGCACTAGACGGGCACTCGACGAGCACTCAACGAGCACTAGACGGGCACTAGACGAGCACTAGACGGGCACTAGACGAGCACTAGACGAACACTAGACGAGCACTAGACGGGCACTAGACGAGCACTAGACGGGCATTAGACGAGCGCTAGACGGGCGCTAGACGAGCGCTAGACGGGGACTAGACGAGCACTAGACGGGCAGTAGACGAGCACTAGACGGGCACTAGACGAGCACTAGACGGGCACTAGACGAGCACTAGACTAGACGAGCACTAGACGGGCACTAGACGAGCACTAGACGAGCGCTAGACGAGCACTAGACGGGCACTAGACAAGCGCTAGACGGGCGCTAGACGAGCACTAGACGGGCACTAGACAAGCGCTAGACGGGCGCTAGACGAGCACTAGACGAGCACTAGACGAGGGCACTAGACAAGCACTAGACGGGCACTAGACGAGCACTAGACGGGCACTAGACGAGCGCTAGACGGGCACTAGACGAGCGCTAGACGGGCACTAGACGAGCGCTAGACGGGCACTAGACGAGCACTAGACGGGCACTAGACGAGCACTAGACGAGCACTAGACGAGCGCTAGACGGGCGCTAGACGAGCGCTAGACGGGCGCTAGACGGGCACTAGGCGGGACTAGGCGACCACTAGACGAGCACTAGACGGGCACTAGACGAGCACTAGACGGGCGCTAGACGAGCGCTAGACGGGCACTAGACGAGCGCTAGACGGGCAGTAGACGAGCACTAGACGGGCAGTAGACGAGCACCCATAAACCTAAATCCTAAACCTAAAATTTTAAGCCTAAATCCGAAACCTAAACCCTAAACCTAAACTCCTAAATCAAAAAACCCTAAGCCTACATCCTAAATAAACCGAACCTAAATCCTGAGCCTAAATCCTAGACCTAAATCCGTGACCTCGTTGCTGAACCCAAATCAGACACCCAAATGCTAAACCTTAAAAGGCACCCCGCCAGCAGGAACCCTAAAAGACCCGCCAGCAAGAACCCTAAACGGCGCCCCGCCAGCAGGAGCCCGAAAAGACATCTTTTTAGCAGGAACCCTAAAAGGAATCCCGCCAGCAGGAACACTAAAAGGCGCCAGCAGGAACCCTAAAAGACATCCCGGCGGCAGGAACCCTAAAAGCCAAAAAGCCAAAGCCCAAAGCCAAAACCAAAAGCCAAAGCCAAAAGCCAAGAACCAAATCCAAAAGCCAAAGCCAAAAGCCAAAACCTAAATCCTAAACCAAAACCTAAACCTAAAAACCCTAAGCCTAAATCCCAAACCTAAACCCTAAACCTAAAAAACCTTAAACCTATAAACCGTAAAACCTCAAAACCCTAAACCCAAACCCTAAACCCAATTCCTAAACCTAACAATCCTAAACCTAAAAAGCCTTAAACCTATAAACCGTAAACCGAAGAATCCTAAACCCAAATCCTAAACCTAAAAACCTTAAACCTAAAAACCCTAAGCCTAAATCCTAAACCAAATTCCTAAACCTAAGTCTTCAACCTAAATCCTAGACCTCAAAACCCTAAACCTAAATCCTAAACCTAAATCCGAAACCTAAACCCTAAACCTAAAACTTCTATACCTAAAAACCCTAAGCCTAAATTCTAAACCTAAATCCTAAACCTAAAAACCATAAACCCAAACCCTAAACCTAGTTCCTAAACCTGAAAACCCTAAACCTAAAAACCCTAAACCTAAAAACCCTAAACCTAAATCCTAAACCTAAAGCCTAAACCTAAATCCCAGACCTAAATCCGTGACCCCCAAAAAAGAGGAAAACAACCTGAGAACGCCAAAAGCAGGAAAAGCAACCAACAAGGTCTGGAAGCCACGAATGTGCTCGCACACGTGACGCAAACTCTAGGCTGTGGGCCAATTCGTAGAGAGGCGCGCATCCCCGCAATTCAAGCCTTTCATAGCCCACACCCATGGAGAAAACAGTCGGTACAAAATGCCTGTGATTTTGAAGTGCAACTTGAATGCAGGCGTATGAATGTGCTTGCAGCTGCGGGGATGTCAAAAACGAAAGCAAATGTGAAGATCCGAGTGCAAGACTGCAAGTCAGAAGGAACATGTGCGCTTAAAGGGAACGCAACAGGCAAAGCAGATTAAGATTAATTTGTATTAGTGCGTGTTTGTGCGATTGTGTTATCATGTGCCGTGCCTGCTCTTGATAGTTTTCTTTTAGTTTGATTCATTGATGCTCAGCACCCATCACACTTGGTTGCTGATTTTGGCACTTTTCGGGTTTCCGGTGTCATACCAATGTGTGTGCAATGGGGCTTCTGATTCTGGCAGAGTTCAGCTTGTATTCTGTCTGTATGTGCGAGCGTGTTCTGTGTGTCTGTGTTTTCAGTCTTCTATCACTTTAATTCACTTTGGGAGCCGCGACTTGAGCTCAGCAAACTGTTTTTTCAAACTGGGCCCGCCCTTGCGTTTCGAGCCCGCCAGGCACCGGACCTGCCTGAGACGAACTTCCTTGAGGCCGCGCTCGGGAATCCAGCGAGCGCAGGACAAAGTCTGGACAGAGGGAAGCTTAAGCTCCAGTCGTTGAGACATGATTGAAGCGAATGTGCTGCTCGCCTGATTAAAAAGTAAGCCTGCATAGCCAATGCAATCGCACCAAGCTTCAATGCCCGTCATGTACCCCAAGTTGCTTGCTTGTTTGACTTTACCAATGCTACGGCTTCTCGTGTTGATTGACAAATGCAACGATCGCCGGGCGTTTGTCGGAGCTGTCTAGCAGTGGCTGGTATCGCAATGGTAGAAACATGAAGACGTCCTACGTCCTACATCTACTCCTAGCTCCTACCAACTGAATGGCAGACCACCGATGTGCCCTGATTGTCCTTGTTTGACAAAAGCTTCAAGGGAGCGTGTGCTTGTGGGTTCGGAAAAACCTGGACAGCGGCGGAAAGGCGGCCAGGTTGTGCAAGGTAAGCGATCAGGATGTGTCCTTTCAAAGATGCCCGCAATAGCTTTGACCGGACGTGCCCCAGTTTGTTTCACTTGGCTTGGCTTTGGGCACACATCGGGGGGTGAAGTTCCGAAGCGCATTCTGCCTGCGAGGTGCGTCGCAAGCTTTTGAGCTACCGCAACTCGATCCCGCAAGATGAGCGCCCGGACTACGTGGTGGAGGTTGTGAGCCTCCCAGCCACTCAGGCACCCGGAATGTCCATTAGAAGTGCTAGAAAAGCAAGACTGCTCAATCCCAGGGTCGTTCCTGGCTTGGTTTGGAATGAACGCCAAGGGTCTGGTTGTTTTTGCGGTTTTTGGGAACTGCCTGGAGTGATGCCCTTGTCAATTTGTCAATCTGAAGGCTACGCGTAACTCACGGAAGCAACCTGCCTTGCAAAATCGTCGATATCCACGCCGGGCAAGCCAGTGGATGGTCAAGGTTCAACCAATACACCAAAATTCTGGGCCCAACTACCATGAACAAATCGCTGACTTTCCTCCCTCTCTTCTTTGTCTCCACGGGAGGCGGCCATCAAGAGGGACGAGGGCTTTATGCGTCAGCAGTCAGAGCCCGTGCCCAGCAAGAGCCCCGCGGCGAAGTGGCCAACCTTCCCACGACCGCGGCAAGAGGGCTTCCCCCGCCCCCCCCCTTTTTGGCCCATGGCTGAAGCCAAAGCCATGAGAGTCCGAGATCAAAGCTCGTGTTTGCTTTTCGTGAGGCGCCCCTCTTTCACAGCCAAAACCAGCTCAAACTAGCCAGGCGAAAACGGCTGCCTTTGTTCTCATTGCCGCTGCAGAATCGGTGTACAAGCTGCTGAGAAGTTGTGCCCTGGGATCTGCCATCCAATTTATTCGCTCTGACGTATCGACTCCTTGTCGCGTCAGCCAAGGCTTTGCGGGCACGATGCGGCGGCAGGTCTCCGCTCAGGTGGAGAGGCGGGGGCGACACGGACTCATCGACTCGTCGCTTAGGCATGTTATCCCTCAGCGGGAATGTCGTCCAATGTATGTTTGGCATGTCATGTATTTCAAATGGCGCACATACATTGCACACGTGTTTTCTTGGTGCGTTTGGGATCGTTTTGGCCAGGTCGCCAAGGAGTGTTGCTTGAGTATTGCTTGACCTACGCACACGACAAGTAGACCATGAATGCACTGGTTGTGAGATTGCATTGCAACATCAACAGACACACAAAGTGCACCCAAACGACATTGTGGGCGAGCTTGTAGTTGCGACTTCTGCAACTGCTTGTAGCTTGAACACGGACTAGCGTCAGATGGATGCTTTCAAGACATTTACAACCTGGGCACTTTCCAAGAAGGCAAGCCTGGTAATCGCAGCCTTCCGTGTAAAGATCCATGGGATAGCTTTCAAGAGGTGGCGCTCCCAGTTATTCTTGCGTGGAAAGGTGGGTGTGTCTCGGAATCTGTGGGGCTCCTTGAAAGGGCAGGCATGTGGATTTGTCTCCAAATGCTGACACCTCAAAAGTGTGCCTGCCCTTTTTTGCAAAAACAGCCCCCAAGGGGTGGGGGTTGCAGTTTGAAGGGCACTGAGAGGAGATCACCCCCTGAGGCCCTGAGCTGCGAGGAATTCACGGGACGGGGGGGAGGTTGCGCCATGAGACGTACCCAGCCTGGCCGGTTTCTTGGGTTGCCAGGCCCAGGCGAGCGGCGCCGGTCCAGCTGACGCCCTCCGCGAACGCGTGGAAGCCCAAGAAGGAGAGCAACCCCCAGGAGGAGCTGAAGCGCCAGGTGCAAGGCACGTGAGAGTGTGAAGGACTCGGAGATTTCATATGAGGTTGGGTACACATTTGGCACAAAATCAGAACATGTTGTTTCTTTGTGCCCTTCCATATTGGGTACAGTTGAGGTGTCATACATGCTTTTCCACCACGAGGAAAAGTGGGATTCTGGGCCCTGCTTTGGTAGAGAAGTGGCGAGGTGAAGATTTCCACAAATCTCGATAGAGCCCCTCACGTTGATGTACCAACTCTGAAGCAATGATAATATAGAGAGATGCCTGCTCAGAGATGCCTTCGGCTACGAAGGCCCTGAGGCAATTGCTCCCGCAGGTGCCAATCTTCACCAAACATGGCTTGCCAACTCTTTTTTGGGTGTCATTTGCATTATTCTTGGAGCTGGGCGAATTGAGCTGTCATTGGAGGTAGTATTTCTTGCCCTGTTCGGCCCACCAGCCGGGTGCTGTTTCTCCCGTGCGCAGTTGCCACTGCCAAAAATGCCGGTCCTGAGTGCTGCATGGGAAAACATATTCAAAGTACCCAAATACAAACCAAAAGGGGATAGGTATTGTTTGATTTTTTCGAGACCCTGATTTGGCGCCCAGTGTTTGCATGGGCCAGGCCTGCTGAACAAGATCTGCCCGGAGAACGTGGCCTCCATCATCGAGAAGATTGCGGCCATCAAGGTTGAGGAGATCACGCAGCTGGAGGTGCCAGCCGAACCCCTTTGGCGGGTCTTCTCAAAAGTGGTCCCATAGAATAGTTGGTTTCCTTTTTGTCGGCACGCATCACTGTGGGTGTGGGTCGTAAGGCACATGACAAACCCTCATTTCTTGGAACCATTCAGCGAGTTTTGGCCCTTGTTCCCTTCTGGTTGGTCCGCAACCAGAAATGAATAAAGCAAGTCTTCTCTTGTACTGCGTGCGAAACCTTTGGGAAAAGGAGGGGGGACTTCTCTCACGTGCAACGAGTGCTGGATTCCATGCCCCGTCCTCTTGACTGGGGCGCTGAGGGGTTCGCATAATGCAGTTCACATGGCCGAAGAATGCAATACAGGCGTGCTGCGAAAGCTGAACGTTCGAAACATTGATAAGTAGCAAACTCGAACAGGCTACACAACTTGGTGCTTGACAAAGAAGGCAAGAGGATTTCAACATTGCTGCGTGACGGTAAATAAGCTTGTAGTTCCATTGTGGGCGTGTGCGTGTGGGAACGAAGGATTGTTATTGTGACTGACATGCCTCCAGTCTTCTCTTCAGCTGTTGATATAGCGGTGCTGGAGTGGGGCTGCTCTGCTTGGGGCGCCCTGGCTGCGATGCGACATGCGATACTAGGTACAAGAGTGCAGCAATGATGCTTAAACAAAACGTTTTGTGTCAAACTGAGTCTCCCTAGGTGTTGGCGCGTTCCCGTTGTATCCTGAGATCTACCCAACTTGCCTCAGCACCAGCTCAGCTTGCTTGGCGGCAGGCCATTATCGAGTTGATGTTCAAGAAGGTCTGTGGCCTCAGAAGCCGTCGGTGTTTGTCGGAGGGGTGTCGCTGACCTCATGTTTAGGAAGCTGACATTGCCATGAGGCAATCACGGAGCCGCACTACTGCGAGACCTACGCTGACATGGTCTTTAGCCTGAAGGCCGGGCAAGTGATCTCAGTGAACATGAGGTTTCGGCATTCGTGTTCAATTCGAATTGCTTGGGGGTGATCGTTTGGTACCGTTGCTAAGGAGTTTCTGCTACATAGGCCTTGGGGTTTGAAGGGGTCAGTTTTGACACGCCGCAAGACATGGGCAACGGGGCGAAGACATCTGCGCTTCGGAGCTTGTCCTTCACGCTTAGGCGGTGTACCCGTCCTTCCCCGCGCCGGACGGCGGAAAGCCAGTGACCTTCAAGGGCCTGGTGCTGAACATTTGCGCCTCGGGCAACTTTTGGAGTTGGTGGGATTTCCCTTTGGGGTTTCCATTTATAAGGTGTCCATCAAAAGGCTATGTTCGACCCGACTCACATATGAGGGGAACGTCGGACGAACGGAGAAAGGTTCAGGTGGGTTCAGGTAGTTCGTAGGTTCGGAAAATCCGGACCGTTCCAGATGTGGGGCCCGGGAAGCGCCTCAAATTTTACCAGATGTCGGACTGCAGCCATGGCAGGGCATTTGTGTATATCTGTTTGTTAAGGGCAACCAAATGCAACAAAAAAGCACCCCATTTGGGGTTGTGCTGCTTCGGGACGAGCTCATTTGCCTGAAAGTACGAGTACGATGGAGCTCGATGTTCTCCCGAAGCAATTCCCTGGGGAATTGGGATCGGCACGCGCTGGAAGCACGACATGTGCATGCTCCATGACACGGTCGAGACTGCTTTTACTTGAACATGTTCGAGCCGCCTTTTTTTGGAATACCATCTAGCGTCCCCAGGCCATATTGGTAACATACCTGCAATTTGAAGGTTTGTTGTTTGGTTTCGACTAGCCATTCCAAGTCCCAATCATCCCAGACTGCTTCTGCTACAGCCTGGGACACCGCAATAAGCGCAATTCTTTCATGTTGCTGGAACTCCTGTCATGCCTGGTTCAGGTCATAATCCCAGAGAAGGACTCAGGTTGATTCACATCTCAGGGCGAAATCCCGCAAAACAAGCAAGCGCCTTACCCTGGTGTCCCCGTCGGCAAAGACAGGGCTCGCATTTTGTTTTGGGTCAGCGGACGGCCGGAAACTTGCAGGCCAGAGTGAGTTTGAGCAGCTGCTGACCTCTGGGGACGTGACGGAGGAGGAGTGGCTTGGCATAGCGCCCAACCGCTAGAAAGTTCTGAGATCTGCTCAGAAAAGGCACCTCACCCACAGACTAGCTGGATTTGCGGAATCCAGAAGAAGCAAGACTCGGGGGCCTGTCAGAAGGAGGGATTATTCCAACACGGTCCTGTCAGTCAAAGCTCGCAGGGAGCGCTTTATGCTGACCTCCATAGCATCGCATAGCATGCTTGCAAGAGGATTTGTATTGAGGACAGATTCCAGAAGCTTGGCCCGGCCCCGGCACAAGAAACGGAGGGGTTGTGCAGCCCTTAAAGCATCAGTCACTGCCTCTGGTCTGCATGCAGGTGCAAGGGCACAGCCTGCCCTGTGCATAGATAAGGAAGGCCAAGCTGGACCACGAGGAGATTGATTTCCTGCGCAAGAAGCGCAAGGAGCGGCTCAAAATGTGACTCAGCTGAGTGGTCGGACACTATTCACAGATGCAAAAACCTTGACCACTTGACCAGGGTCACCAAGCAGAAGGGGGCAAGCCCATGTGGACATATGTCGCATGCAGGACCGCATGCGCGCCAACATGAAGTTCATTGGGCACCTCTTCCTGCGACAGCTCCTCTCCGCCAAGGTCATCGGCAGCGTGATTTGCGCCTTGGATGCAAACCCGGGGTCTTGGAAACTATTGAATATCTTAAGATGGACGAACCACCACAGAGGGCGGGCCGAGAAACATCGCGGGAAGGGGTGGATTCCCACTTTGGTGAAGCCAAACATGTTCCCTGCGAAGTCTTCGGGAAGGCCTTCCACTGATCTTGCAGAAAGCACTTCCCACAACCCTGGCAAAGAATCACAGGCACGACAGAAGCTCCCGAAACCGATTCCTATTGGCCATTTGACTAGGTGGGACTACTTGGTCGTTTGTAAGGCCCATGTAAACCTTTCTTTATCCCTATTTTGGTAGATTCAAAAGCCAATGTTTTTGGGTACTTCTCACGAGACGCCGCACCGCTTGGTCACAGGAACCCTTGGCCCATCTTGGTCCTTTTGAGGATCCTTGATTGGGAATCCCTGGGTGGTTCTCTCGGTGCCATGCGAGGCGAGTTGGTGCTGTGCGAGCAGGTGGAAGATCTCCCCGAGGAAAGCCAGCTTTGAATCTGGGTCGAACACCCAGGTTCGATTTCGGCCAGTGCTTTCAGAGAACTAGCCACAGTCGGAAGCATTGTTCGGGTTCCAGCTTGTTTTGATGCATTTCCAGGTGCCAGGATTCTCAACTCATTGGCTAGCGGGCTCACTTGGGATGCAATCTCTCCCCTTTGATTGTTGTCTTTTTTGGATTGTGTGTTTTGTTCTGTTTTGTTTTGTTTCTTTGTTTGTTTGTCAAAATCCATGTTTGTGGGGAGAGCTTCTTGTTGTGGGTTGCTGTGGTCTCTGTTTGTTTTCTTGGATGCTCGTGGCTCTCAGCGCTCTGCCGGCTGTGTTTTTGTAGGTAAAATGCCTTTTATGGCGTCCCTTTTTTGCTATAAGCCGAAAAAGGGTTCCCTCAAACAATGACACAACACGTACCCATTCTGTCATTTGATCAGTCTTGGGGCAGTGACGGGGTTTGGAGCGGTTTTAGAGCTTGGCTGGCTGGCTGGCTGGCTGGCTGGCTTGACAGGAGCACGCCCTGGAATGCGCCTGTGAGCTGCTGCTGGCGATCGGCCGCGATCCCAGCCGTCAGTTTGTGTGCCATTTGTGCGGGTGCCCTTTGGGGTTGGTTTTCAAGGAGCCAACCAACCAAACAACCAACCAACCAGGAACCCGCAGTTTTGGGATCCCCTGTTGTAGCTGGCGTGATTTGAAACTGCTCAGGCATGGGGAAGAATCCCCCAAATCCGGGATCACTGCCAAGTTTACCTTTTGGCGACAATTTCTTCGTAGCTCGCGGAGGTTCGCGGAGAGCATGTCCTCAGCTAAGTCTCTAAGTTGAAAATCGAGAAAATTTGGCTCCGCTGATTTCAGTTCGAATCCGGTAATTGCCAGTGGAATCCCTCGGTTTGTGTTTCAAGGACAGGGAGGTTGCACTTTGCACTGCCCTAGGCTACACCATGGAGAACATGGCCGCAGGCCAGACAGCTTTGACATCTGCGGCCCGGCTGCAGCGCAAGCTAACCTTGGCGTTCAGCCCAAAAGGATCCACTGTTTCGGGCACCGGCCATGCCCACCAGGCTCAAGGTCATCGGAGTGTTTTTTTTGTATGTCGTAGGTGTGCGTGTGGAAGGAAACAGGGCATGCCTGTAAAATGTGTTTGCCCAGTTGCCATGTTCGCTGGTGAGCTTCAACGCTTGACAGAGTCATGCGCAATGGCCTTGACATGCATACCCTTGTTCATGCACTGGATGACACACAATTTCGAAGCATGAGACCAGTCTATGTCATACAAAATTGAAAGCTATTTTCCATATTCCGAGCTTGCTGTTGACAGACTGACTTAAAGCTGTTTGTGAAACAACCGCAGCTTAAAGTGTCAATCGTCCCAAAATATGCTTTGATTGCAATGAGACTGAGACCCTTGCAACCAGGACGATGCCTCTCCGGGACGTGGATTGGCAGAAGCCATATGGGTACCCATATGTGGCCAGGTCTCAACGGACCTTTTCTTCAAGTGACCCTTACCACTTGGTCTTAATTTCCAAGTCCGTTTGACATTGTGTTGATCTTGAAGATTCCTGGTTGATACAACCCATCGCCACATGCAAGTTATGCCCACTCGAGCCGAAAGCTGCCATGGACGCTGATGGAGTTGCTGCAACGAAGTTACATTGACCTCACCCGTGAAGGTTCCTTCCTTGGGGTCCTTTTCAGCTTGGGGGTTGTCCTGGTTGCCCCGTGGCAACCCAACCGGCCAACTCCTGTGAGGTTTGCGGACGCCTGAAGGACTTGATGAAGCGAAAACGCGAGGACGGCAAGGCCGCATACTGCAAACGCGTGCCTTTGGCAGAAAGTAGCAGGGCTTGGCGGGCATATTTTCGTTTGTCTCAGGACCCACGCCCAAAGGACTTAGCCGCTATGATAGGCCAGCACCTGCATCAGCCACTTTCCCCTTTGGCACCATGGTTTACTCAAAATGATTGGCAGCAACAGCAGCCTGCTACGCAGCACCCAGGTTCACATCGTAGCAGAGAACGCAATCTTGTCCTGCCTCATAAAGAGACATTAGCAGCCTCCATAGCCCCAGAAAAGTTTCTCTCAGAACACTTCCAAGAACCCTACTGATGTTGGGCGCTGGGAAGCCCAGCATGGGAAACGTCGAGAGGGTTGGGGGATTTATTCTTTGCGCTCAGAAATCACCGGGGTTGCCATTCAAGCCATTCTTTTGGTGAGAGGGTGTTGCTTTGGGCCGCATCCAAGGGATGAGATAATTGAAGCGGGCCCTCAGCCCTCAGTCTGGAGTTGGGGTGAGTTTGCTGGCCTATGTTAGTTGTTGGCGCAGGAGTTCCTCAATTTTCCTTCTTTGGACCTGCGAAAGTAACAAATTCAATGGCGAACCCACCCTTGCGGCCCTTGCAATCACAAGTTCCCAAGACGGAACTCCCGACAGACCGAGATGAAGGCAGGGGGGAGAGCTCCGGCCCGCAAGCGACGCAAGCGAGAGCGTAGAGGTCTTTTCTAAACACCCGTAGGGCCAGAGCTCTTTGGGTTTTGCGCTCCGGGTTGATAGGGTTAAGTCTTTGGCCTAGGTGCAATTCATGATCCAGGCGGGCCGGTGTGTTGAAGACTGGCTGGGGACAAGCTGGAAGTTTCGAAAGCTTCATCAAGCTTGTGCAACTGGGCGTATTACGGCTTTAAGCCGCAAGAGAAGCCAATATTTCGAGGAGCCTGCTATTGACTGTCAGTCGGCGCCTGCAATCCGTCAAACATGTGCAGGCCGAGCATGCGTGTAGGTGGGCAAGGAAAGTTAGCCAATGCTCGTCTCGGAGTGAGTGAGTGCCATGATCAGATTCTGATGAAGACACCACATTGTGGTAGATTTGTAGACAGCAATTTCAGGAAAGTGGTTAAACTCTAACAATTGTTTCCGACAATTGCTGTTATTTAGTGGCATGCCCTGGCCCAAAAGGACAGGTGTAGAGCTTGAGCGTACCGGGTGTGTTGAAGCTTGTATGCGATGTTTTGACAAGGCATTGCGGGGTTATGATGTCCTCCGTTGAACAAGACGAGTGCGGGGCTGTTGTTGTTTTTTCTGCTGCAAGCTGCAGCGGGTGAGTAAACGGCTGGTTGTGCTTTCCTTTGCCGATCATACAGCAAGTTTCCCAACAACGAGCGCCGTTTGCAGGACGTGCTGGATACTCGAGCAGCTGGGTGGCAAAAGAAGGCCGGTGCGGGGCAAGGAGCGGGGGCTGGATTGGCGGTGCGGCGACCTGCCTAGCGGGTTAGCCATGCGGTCTTGGGGACTCTGCGAATAAGATGAGGAAGCTCAGCAGATGTTTGTTCGGCAGCGTCTTGTTGGAGGATTTCAGTGTGAGGATGTCATGCAAGCTTATGAGTACACGGCCCGCAAGCAGTGAGAGGGGTTGGACTCTCTGTCCCATCCGCTAAGTCACCCTGTCAACCATCTAGACGGTAAGGAAGACCTTCAAAGGCTCTCAACTCTCATTTTCTTGCACGGCAGGTGTTCAAGGCGGCGGCTAAGACCAAGGAGGAGATCAGATTGGAGCAGGAGAAGTCAAGACGTGGGCGTTTTTATGTTGAGCACTGCCACACCTTTAGCTCCCAGTGAAACACCCCCACAAATCCTTAGAGAAGTACTTAGCAAGGGTGAGTAAGGCTTTGATTTGTGTAGGCGTTCTTGGGTCTAGAGGCTGGACAGCGGTATAATCCCGTGGTGTGAAATCGAAATGCCCGCCATTTCAACAGGAGAGGATCATGTCAAAGATTGACATCCATCCACAGAGCAAGATGTCTCAGGCCGACATAGAAACAAGTAGAACTCATGCATGTTTAGCAATCCTGTTGTATACATGTGACAATGTGCACTGTGTGACTTTTGGTAGGCACTGCTGGGAGGTAGGTAAGCAATGCATAAGAGGGTGAATTGCTGCTGAAGGCACGCCGGTGTTCAGCTCTAAACATGATTCTGCTACTTCAACAAACCTGACAGACACCACAAACCTGCTTGGCTACCAAGTGCAGCTAAGAAGCAAACATTCCCCCATCCATAAATAGTTGGCATATGCAAACAGTTAGCTTGTGCCATGTCGGTCACTTTCATCACAAACAGTCAAGGCACGGCACAGTTCATGGCTCAGCCTCGGGATATCAGCTTCCAGAGCCAGGGTAGTCAAGTGAAACAGGCTGGTTGAATTGGATCAAAGCGGATCATAGAGAGGTCTACGTCAACCAGCGATGCCTATTTATGTACTTGGATCCCCTCAAAGACCGCAGTTTAGCGCGGAAGGTGCCTGCAGGTGTTGGCGTTCTCAAAAGGCAACCGGGCTTTCACTTGGTGGCAGGAGAAAGAGATCACGGATCGGGCAAAGGGAAAGGACTGGCGTGAGATGCACTTCGCTGCGAGGGTCTAGTGTCGCTTTCAGAGATCACCTGGGAGGGAGTGAATCAAGGGTGGCTTGCCTACCACGGCTCCTATAAAAATGAAACCCACATGTGAAACCGCCATAGTCTATTTTAAGCTGATAGCGGGTTGGAAGTGTCGCCCTCCATCTTTCAACCAGTTGGTGGCCTGTCAGTTTGTCTAACCCATGCCACTAAGTGGGCACATTCCCAGTTGAGCGCCCCTTGCTTGGCTGGGGTGAACTAACCGCTTGTGGCTACCCAACTTCGGGAGACGTCCATTTTGCCAGCAGTTGATGGTTCCTCAGCGGAAGCGCGCTTGCAGTCCCCATTTCCTAGCAACAACTAGAAGTCTGGGGAAAGACAGAACATTGTCCATCGGTCGAGTGTTTCTTTTAAGTGACGGCTTTCCACATGCAACAAGAATTCTTCGCAGTGCCTTTTGAGACAGTTCGCGAGCTTGTATGTGCAGATGAGTTACATAGTGTTTTTTCTTTTTTGTTTTAATAGCAGCACAAGACCAAGGTTACAATGTCGTGAATGCTCATGGCTTGCCAACAATCCTTGCTATCTTTGGGGCTGTCAAACACAGCAAGGGAATCGATATGTAGGCCCTTTTCTGCCGATGTCCTGGCACACGCCCCGACTCTGAGTGTGACCAGTGTGACCAGTGTGCAGCTTACATAGGCCACTCTGCCCGCTTCTCTGGATTGCCACAGGCCGTTTTTGAATCCGAGCGTGGTCCGCAAGGCTTTGTGTTGTAGGTTGCTCCGACCTATTCTTATGGGGTCAGGAATAGTTATCAACCCTTGCAAGTATGATGTTGGGTTGCAAATGAGCAATGCCTCAAACTCAGGACTGCGTATGTATTCGAATGCAACCATTTTGAATTGGTATTGACTTCTGAACATGTTCAGAAATCTGAAGTCCCAGAAGGCGAATCTGGCGAATCAATCTGGGGCAAAGGGGCACATGGTTTTGTCTTTCTTCATCGTCTGGTTTCCTGGAGGGGTGCAGGACGTTGCGCCTGCCGGCTGCGTGGTGACCGGAGCCCGACCCGCTGCTCGCTTAGACGGAGGGCGGGAGAGCTGCCGACAAAAACCACTTCTGGGGTCTCCCAAGCGAATTGTTTTTACGAATCTCAAAATACAATTGTTTGGAGTACCCCGGGGTTGGGCCCAGACTTAGGGATGTCGTTCTTGAGGTGTACCCTGCGGTTGGGCCAAGACTTGGGGATGTCGTTCTTGAGGTGTACCCTGCGGTTGGGCCACGACTTGGGGATGTCGTTCTTGAGGTGTACCCTGCGGTTGGGCCAACACTTGGGGATGCCGTTCTTGAGGTGTACCCTGCGGTTGGGCCAAGACTTGGGATGTCGTTCTTGAGGTGTACCCTGCGGTTGGACCAAACTTGGGGATGTCGTTCTTGAGGTGCATTGTGCGGTTGGACCGTTGGACCAAGACTTGGGATGTCGTTCTTGAGGTGTACCCTGCGGTTGGGCCAAGACTTTGGGATGTCGTTCTTGAGGTGTACCCTGCGGTTGGGCCAAGACTTGGGGATGTCGTTTTTGAGGTGTATTGTGCGGTTGGACCAAGACTTGGGGATGTCCTTCTTGAGGTGTACCCTGCGGTTGGGCCAAGACTTGGGGATGTCGTTCTTGAGGTGTACCCTGCGGTTGCACCAAGACTTGGGGATGTCGTTCTTGAGGTGTACCCTGCGGTTGGGCCAAGACTTGGGGATGTCGTTCTTGAGGTGTACCCTGCGGTTGGGCCAAGACTTGGGGATGTCGTTCTTGAGGTGTACCCTGCGGTTGGGCCAAGACTTGGGGATGTCGTTCTTGAGGTGTACCCTGCGGTTGGGCCAAGACTTGGGGATGTCGTTCTTGAGGTGTACCCTGCGGTTGGGCCAAGACTTGGGGATGTCGTTCTTGAGGTGTACCCTGCGGTTGGGCCAAGACTTGGGGATGTCGTTCTTGAGGTGTATTGTGCGGTTGGACCAAGACTTGGGGATGTCGTTTTTGAGGTGTATTGTGCGGTTGGACCAAGACTTCGGGATGTCGTTCTTGAGGTGTAGCCTGCGGTTGGGCTAAGACTTGGGATGTCGCTTTTGAGGTGTATTGTGCGGTTGGACCAAGACTTGGGGATGTCGTTCTTGAGGTGTACCCTGCGGTTGGGCCAAGACTTGGGGATGTCGTTTTTGAGGTGTATTGTGCGGTTGGACCAAGACGTGGGGATGTCGTTCTTGAGGTGTACCCTGCGGTTGGGCCAAGACTTGGGGATGTCGTTTTTGAGGTGTATTGTGCGGTTGGACCAAGACTACCCTGCGGTTGGGCCAAGACTTGGGGATGTCGTTTTTGAGGTGTATTGTGCAGTAAGACTTGGGGATGTCGATTTTGAGGTGTATTGTGCGGTTGGGCCAAGACTTGGGGATGTCGTTTTTGAGGTGTATTGTGCAGTTGGACCAAGACTTGGGGATGTCGTTCTTGAGGTGTACCCTGCGGTTGGCCAAGACTTGGGGATGTCGTTTCTGAGGTGTATTGTGCGGTTGCACCAAGACTTGGGGATGTCGTTCTTGAGGTGTACCCGTGTACCCTGCGGTTGGGCCAAGACTTGGGGATGTCGTTTTTGAGGCGTATTGTGCGGTTGGACCAAGACTTGGGGATGTCGTTCTTGAGGTGTACCCAGCGGTTGGGCCAAGACTTGGGGATGTCGTTTTTGAGGTGTATTGTGCGGTTGGACCAAGACTTGGGGATGTCGTTCTTGAGGTGTATTGTGCGGTTGGACGAAGACTTGGGGATGTCGTTTGGGATGTCGTTCTTGAGGTGCACCCAGCGGTTGGGCCAAGACTTGCGGATGTCGTTTTTGAGGCGTATTGTGCGGTTGGACCAAACTTGGGGATGTCGTTCTTGAGGTGTATTGTGCGGTTGGACCAAGACTTGGGGATGTCGTTCTTGAGGTGTACCCGGCGGTTGGGCCAAGACTTGGGGATGTTGTTTTTGAGGTGTATTGTGCGGTTGGACCAAGACTTGGGGATGTCGTTCTTGAGGTGTATTGAACGGTTGGACCAACACTTGGAGATGTCGTTCTTGAGGTGTACCCAGCGGTTGGGCCAAGACTTGGGGATGTCGTTTTTGAGGTGTATTGTGCGGTTGGACCAAGACTTGGGGATGTCGTTCTTGAGGTGTATTGTGCTGTTGGACCAAGACTTGGGGATGTCGTTCTTGAGGCGTATTGTGCGGTTGGGCCAAGACTTGGGGATGTCGTTCTTGAGGTGTACCCCGCGGTTGGGCCAAGACTTGGGGATGTCGTTTTTGAGGCGTATTGTGCGGTTGGACCAAGACTTGGGGATGTCGATTTTGAGGTGTATTGTGCGGTTGGGCCAAGACTTGGGATGTCGTTCTTGAGGTGTACCCTGCGGTTGGACCAAACTTGGGGATGTCGTTCTTGAGGTGTATTGTGCGGTTGGACCGTTGGACCAAGACTTGGGATATCTTGGGATGTCGTTCTTGAGGTGTACCCAGCGGTTGGGCCAAGACTTTGGGATGTCGTTCTTGAGGTGTACCCTGCGGTTGGGCCAAGACTTGGGGATGTCGTTTTTGAGGTGTATTGTGCGGTTGGACCAAGACTTGGGGATGTCGTTCTTGAGGTGTACCCTGCGGTTGGGCCAAGACTTGGGGATGTCGTTTTTGAGGTGTATTGTGCGGTTGGACCAAGACTTGGGGATGTCGTTCTTGAGGTGTACCCTGCGGTTGGGCCAAGACTTGGGGATGCCGTTTTTGAGGTGTATTGTGCAGTTCGACCAAGACTTGGGGATGTCGATTTTGAGGTGCATTGTGCGGTTGGGCCAAGACTTGGGGATGTCGTTTTGAGGCGTATTGTGCGGTTGGGCCAAGACTTGGGGATGTCGTTTTTGAGGTGTATTGTGCGGTTGGACCAAGACTTGGGGATGTCGTTCTTGAGGTGTACCCTGCGGTTGGGCCAAGACGTGGGGATGCCGTTTTTGAGGTGTATTGTGCAGTTCGACCAAGACTTGGGGATGTCGTTCTTGAGGTGTACCCAGCGGTTGGGCCAAGACTTGGGGATGTTGTTTTTGAGGTGTATTGTGCGGTTGGACCAAGACTTGGGGATGTCGTTTCTGAGGTGTATTGTGCGGTTGGACCAAGACTTGGGGATGTCGTTCTTGAGGTGTACCCAGCGGTTGGGCCAAGACTTGGGGATGCCGTTCTTGAGGTGTATTGTGCAGTTCGACCAAGACTTGGGGATGTCGTTCTTGAGGTGTACCCTGCGGTTGGGCCAAGACTTGGGGATGTCGTTTTTGAGGTGTATTGTGCGGTTGGACCAAGACTTGGATGTCGTTCTTGAGGTACCCAGCGGTTGGGCCAAGACTTGGGATGTCGTTCTTGAGGTGTATTGTGCAGTTGGACCAAGACTTGGGGATGTCGTTCTTGAGGTGTACCCTGCGGTTGGGCCAAGACTTGGGGATGTCGTTCTTGAGGTGTACCCAGAGGTTGGGCCAAGACTTGGGGATGTCGTTTTTGAGGTGTATTGTGCGGTTGGACCAAACTTGGGGATGTCGTTCTTGAGGTGTGTTGTGCGGTTGGACCAAACTTGGGGATGTCGTTCTTGAGGTGTACCCTGCGGTTGGGCCAAGACTTGGGGATGTCGTTTTTGAGGTGTATTGTGCGGTTGGACCAAGACTTGGGATGTCGTTCTGGAGGTGTACCCTGCGGTTGGACCAAGACTTGGGGATGTCGTTCTTGAGGTGTATTGTGCGTTTGGGCCAAGACTTGGGGATGTCGTTCTTGAGGTGTACCCTGCGGTTGGGCCAAGACTTGGGGATGTCGTTTTTGAGGTGTATTGTGCAGTTGGACCAAGACTTGGGGATGTCGTTCTTGAGGTGTACCCTGCGGTTGGGCCAAGACTTGGGGATGTCGTTTTTGAGGTGTATTGACTTGCGGTTCTTGAGGGACCAAGACTTGGGATGTCGTTTTTGAGGCGTATTGTGCGGTTGGACCAAACTTGGGGATGTCGTTCTTGAGGTGTATTGTGCGGTTGGACCAAGACTTGGGGATGTCGTTCTTGAGGTGTACCCTGCGGTTGGGCCAAGACTTGGGGATGTTTTTGAGGTGTATTGTGCGGTTGGACCAAGACTTGGGGATGTCGTTCTTGAGGTGTACCCTGCGGTTGGACCAAGAGTTGGGGATGTCGTTCTTGAGGTGTATTGTGCGGTTGGACCAAGACTTGGTTGGGATGTCGTTCTTGAGGTGTATTGTGCGGTTGGGCCAAGACTTGGGGATGTCGTTTTTGAGGTGTATTGTGCGGTTGGACCAAGACTTGGGGATGTCGTTCTTGAGGTGTACCCTGCGGTTGGGCCAAGACTTGGGGATGTCGTTTTTGAGGTGTATTGTGCGGTTGGACCAAGACTTGGGGATGTCGTTCTTGAGGTGTACCCTGCGGTTGGGCCAAGACTTGGGGATGTCGTTTTTAAGGGCACTCTTTCTCATTTTCAGCTGAATTCAGAGACAAACAAACCTTGGGTTGCGCCGGAATGTTGTGCACCCCCGAGTGTGTACCGCAATTCACTGGGAAACATTCAACTGACCCGTTCAAAACAACCACAAGCCTTCGCTTGTTGGGTTGGTGACTGGAACCCAGACAATAGTTTAGGCCCAGGCGTTGAAAACAGTGGTTCGACGACAGACAAACGAAGAAGCGAGCAAGCAAGCGAGCATGCAAGCAAGCGAGCAAACAAACAAGCGAACAACCAACCAACCAACCACCCAGCCAACCAAACAAACAAACAAACACGAACCAACCAACCAACCAACCAAACAAACAAACAAACAAACAAACAAACAAACAAACAAACAAACAACAAACAAACAACAACAAGCAAGCAAGCAAGCAAGCAAGCAAGCAAGCAAGCAAGCAAGCAAGCAAGCAAGCAAGCAAGCAAGCAAACAAAAACACACGCACACACAAACAATCAAACAAACAAACAAACAAACAAACAAAAGGAAACAAGCAAAGCAAAGCAAAGCAAAGCAAAGCAAAGCAAAGCAAAGCAAAGCAAAGCAAAGCAAAGCAAAGCAAAGCAAGCACGCAAGCAAGCACGCAAGCAAGCAAGCGAGGAAGCAAGCAAGAAAACAATCCAGCGAGCAAGCAAGCAATCAGAACGAGTACAAGAACAAACACAACACCACCACACTCAAGCCAAGCTAAGCCAAAACAAACCAGGAAAAAAAAACAAGCCAAAGCAAACCCGAACAAAAGAAAGCAAGCAAGCAAGCAAGCAAGCAAGCAAGCAAGCAAGCAAGCAAGCAAGCAAGCAAGCAAGCAAGCAAGCAAGCAAGCAAACACAAACAAACAAGCACACGCAAGAAAGCAAGCAAGCAAGCAAACACACAAACAAGCACAAGCAAGCAGGCAAACAAACCAACATGCAAGCAAACAAACAGACAACCAACTCGCATACAAACATCCCCCTCAAAACAAGCTGAGCTGCAAACGAAGATTCCTCCGCAAGTGGCCTTTTTCAGGTTAGCTGTCCGAGTTCAACACGAGGCACCCTACTAAATTGTTAGTTCGCATTCGGCCTTTCTTTTGCCGTCCGCTGCCCACAACCAGCTCCAAGGGAACTCTTTGGTTCTCCAATGTTTGCAGCTTGTTTTGCGCACACGCATTGCGTCGTTTTTTAGGGAGCTTGCGTCTTAGGCCGTGCAGTACACATGTAGGATGCAGCACCAAAACAGAGCATGCGTACCTTGAGTTCTCATATGTTTTGGTGACCGACTCTGCTGGAGGTGTACCTCTCCCGCGCCACCGGCGCATAGCTCGTTGCTGTGAACCGTGGTGCCCCTTCCTGGCTGTGGCGGCAAACAGCAGCCGCTCCTTGGATCTGTTGGGAGGGGCAGGGGTCTGATACATATGAGTTGGTGTGTGTGTGTGTGTGAGGTGGGGGGACCCGCAAAACTCTGGTTTTCGCAGCTTTGATTCAAGGGAAACGAGTACTCTCAAAAGAAACACCCATATGTGAGTTTGCTGCAAAAAGTGATGGGGCTTCAACCAAGGGCCTGGCATTGGAAGCAGCTTCCTTTCACGTCACATCGCAGAACTGCCGCAGCAATTTGACGCCCGCGGCATCTCTGTAGCCATTACAAAAACATAGCCAATCCAGCAGACATGCGGAAAGCAGCTAAGTAGTTGGCCGAATTTTAGCAAGGGATATTGCCGAGCTCAATGGAATTACAGTCAGGACATCCATGAACCTTTGCGAAAGTCAGTTGTCGAAGAGCTTTGATTGAACGGCAAGTATTGCACGCCCTCCTGGTGGCAACCAGGAACCACAAGGGTCAGGTGGGTCATGCATTGCTGAAGCTGGTTGAACCTTGTGAGGAAAAACACCAGAGTAAGAAACACCGAATGCATCACTTGCCAAATGGATCAGAGCTCTTCCTTGATAGGACTTTGACTAGACACACGGTCAAGGGGCCTGAGTGAATGTTTGGGCTGTTGGGGACGAGCTCTCAAAGCGCATCGATTGCGTGATTTGGAAGATCTAGAAGCTTGCAGAGACTTCCTGGACAAAACCCAGAGGTTTCGTTTCTGTAGGAAACCAGGCTGGCGGTGCAACACTTCGGCTCAGGTCAATTCCGCCATTGCGAAGGGCCTCCGCTCTTTCCACAATACAGAAACTTGGCTGCTCGGCGTGAGAGGGGTGGGGGTGCCAGGCCATCCTGGGGGTTCCTCAACAGCATAGAGGGGTTGTCGAAGATCCAGACCCGTTCGGTTTTTGAAGGGGAGTCAACATTGACGGGAGCGACTTTTGACAAGCACCCATGAGGGCTTCAGGCGACATCCCGCAGTGGTGCTTGGAGATGTTCAGTCTCTGGTGCGTTGGCTCAGTTTCGGAATGGCGTCCCATTACAAGGACCTGTGGGCCTTGGTTGGCAGCCAGGCGGGTAGAGTGCCCCTGTCAATTCCCTGCTGACCAGCCAGGCGAACAACCCAATTCCTATTGCGCAGTTCCACGGGTAATAGCTCACACATGGGTGGTTTGTTCCGGTGGGTGCCATCGGAAACGACGCGCCCATGTTGCCACTGGGATTTACGGATGTTGGGATTAGTGGGATCAAGCTCAATGCGCAGGATGGGTCAGATCTCCAAAAGGACACGTGTGTGTGTGTGTGTGTGTGCGCGCGCGTGTGTGTGTGTGTGTGTGACTGTGAGCCAGGCTGCTTCTTTGGGACCATATGGCCTCGGAAGCGAGCACCAGACCATCCCCCAACTCTCGGAGCTTTGATCACAGAAATGAACTGCATTTGCGATCTGAGGCACTTCTGCTGCAGTGCAGAAAGCCGCCTGGGCAGCATGCAGAGATGGCCTTCCAAGCTTGACCTTCAAGAATTATCTCGGCTGGGGAAATCAGAAGAACTCGTTTTGCCTGAGCCCTCATGGAATCCATGGCTCAACAGCAAATCGCAAAGCATCACCTTTCGTGGGTCATTCGAAACGCAATGTCGGTTCTGACAAGAAGCACTGGAGTTTGGTGAAGGCATGGACTGAGCAGGTTGTACTTTTGTGCAGGCCATGCCTTCTCGGAAGCACCAACAACTTGTAAGACAGATAGCCACCGTCCCTTCTGTTTCATGTTCCTGTTGACCACTGTGATGTGTGTGTGTGGGTGTCGTGTAGAGTGTGTTGCTTGGAAATCATAGTTCCCAATCCATGTCTCAAGTTTGGAGAGCAGCAAAGACGGGGATGCAGTACTTCAGGGGTATTTGTCAGTGCGTCAATCAGACAAGGTGACTGCAATGATGCACTGACCTCATTTGCACCATGGATCTCGCAAGCATTGCTCAACCTGGCTTTACAAAAAAACAAACGTTGGTCCAATCGCGTGCCAGCGCCCGAGGAATAGTTTATCAAGTATATTTTTGTTCAGGCGCGGGGAAGGGCCGCAGACGGGACTGGGTGAGAGTCAGGCCCGTTGCCAATCCATCAAGTCCATTGGAGCACTAAAGCTTGTGACTAGCTGCTTGGCCTGCCAAAACTGAAGTCACGCCTACACAGGGAATGCGAGGGGTCAAAGCAGTCTTGGAGGACAGCAGAGCACGGATCGAAGATCATGGTCATCTATGAGCCGGAACAATGATCGGGCACCTGATTAAGATTTCACCACAAAGCCAACCACTGTTAATATTTGAAACCGGTTGACTTTCGCACATGGACCTTCTGCGTATGTCCACTTTGGGCATCATTTGTGTTGACCTTCTCTAGATCAGATGTGTCTTACAAGTGCGCCATGGTCCAAACACACGCTTGAACAAGCGCCGCAAGAGTTTCTATTCGGGGATTCAGGACTAGTCTTGCTTTGAGCACATTGTAGGTGTTGGCATGATAGTTTATGTTATATCTATGAAGAGGGCACACCGGATTGACCTTTGAATTCTTCGTGACCGTGGCTTCTACACAGCCTGCATGGTAAGCTTGAAATGCACGCGCTTGATGTATTCCATGTTATTTTTCTCAGGCTGGGCTTGCGTGTGTGCGCGGTAGTTCCTTCAAATGCGCTCGCGTCGTTTGAAACGCACAATGCAGATTATGGTCACCTGGTCCCTGTACGGAGATCAGCAGATTTACACTATCAAAGCATGTTTCCGCGACTAGGAGGCCACTCCACGTCGGCGGCAGTTGAAGTTGAAACTTAGCATCGCTCCGGATGCCAATGTCAGGCATTGCCTGTACATACTCTTGCCTTACCACGATGCATGCAGCGTATGTGTACACTGCAACTACTTCGGGAGTGATGTCATCCCAATAAAACTGAGCTTCATCCACAAACTCCCGTGGTCAAACTTCTTGCCGGAATCCCCGTATTCACATGCTCATGATATATGCTGTGAGTTTGCTGATCAGATCTTTCAGCCCCAAACAATTTGCAAGACATGTCCGACCTGGCATCCCTTTGTGGCCTGAGCCGACATGTGAGGAGGTCAAGTCCTTGCCGCCAAAGGTGGGAAGAGGTATCTTTCCAAAAATATGGCAATGCAGAGGCAAGATTCTGTTCAATTGGAATGTAGTTTGCCAGAAAGGGTCTTTGCTTTGGCTGCTTCCCCGATAGATCAATTTGAAGCTGCCTTTGGTGACTTGGCGACTTTAAGAGGCCAACTAGTGTCATGCGATTGGTCAATTGTTAGCGACTTCACTAGGAGGCAACAACCTCACGCATGAAGCCTCCTTTTGTCAGGCGAGGTCCCTTGTTCAAGATTGCTAAATCAATGCAGTTTCCCCAGAACGTGGGAAGGCAAATTCGGAAATAACGTCTTGCCCATGGTGACATGCTCCAACCGGATTCTAAACGGGGATAAAGAGGGCGTCCTTCGCCTTCCAGGTCGGCTCCGCTTTTTGGTTTTTGGTGCTCCTCAGAGAGAGATGGGAGATGGGAGGATGGCTTCATGGAAACCAGCAAACCAAAACTTATACAGCCAGTTAGGCAAATACCCACCCCAACAAGGGGCTTCCTATACAGTTTCCTGCTGGTTTCTCAGATGGGTGCCAGGAGACAGGTCTGCCAATAAAAGCATGTTTGACTCTATCAGCGTGTGTGGGTTTCTTGGGAGTGTGCCGACTTCATTTGGTGGGAAAGTTGGCCATACCGTACCTGTTTGAACAGATACGGGCCGGTTCATGATCAATGTTGTCAGGAATCTTTGCAGGGCATGACATTTGCAGGCAATGCTTTGGCAATCGAGCTTGCCTTGCTGCTGCTTCTGCAAGCCTTGGTTACCCAGCGATCTAGGTGTCAACTTGAGGAAGATGGGTCTTGAATCCGTGCTCACATAAGGGTCTCTTGGTCGGACCAATGCCGCAAGTGCCAATATGTTTTGGCATTCAGAATTGCTGTTCCTGTAATGGGCATGTGAGTGTCGGAGAGTCGCCCTGGTTTTGTGGGAAACCATCATTTAGGCTCGTTTTCTACTGCGGGCAGTCTAGCAGCAGCACTGTTCATTTTAGATTCGGGGATCAGACGCACGGGGACTACTCGGGGAGGATTCAGCGGTCCCTCCCAACGCCGGCCGCGGTTTCTGCAAGTCATGCTGCGACCCTCAGGTACGTTTCCCATAGCCTCCGCTGCAGACATGTTAGAGGCCGGCCGACCTCTCATAGCCTACCTTTCGGAGACCCTGTTGCAGTTCCTTTCCCACGGTGTGTGCGCGTGTGGGCTACGCTCTTTTTCTCTCTCTCTCCCTCTCTCTCTTTCTCTCTCTCTCTCTCTCTATTTCTCTCTCTCTCTCTCTATTTCTCTCTCTCTCTCTCTGTCTCTCTCTCTCTCTCTTTTTTTTTTTTTTAAACTTTCTTTTGTTCTTTCTGCCTCTTTCTTTCTTTCTGTCTCTCTCTCTCTCTCTCCCTCTGTCTCTCTTTCTCTCTCCCTCTGTCTCTCTTTCTCTCTCTCTCTCTCTTTCTCTCTTTCTCTCTCTCTGTTTCTCGCTCTCTCTCTCTCTCTCTCTTTGTGTGGGCGGATTTTCGCTGCAGCCAAACAGGACGATTGCCAGCCAGGTGTGCCAAATTTGAAAGAACAATGCGTGGGATCGCATGATTTTGTGCAGGCTTC
>CAUJNA010003308.1:352500-432500 GCA_963377175.1 Effrenium voratum
GGCTGGCCAGTGCCACGGAGAGACCACCTGCTGGAATGCGGGCCAACACATGACTGGGGATGGCAACTGGACAGATGACTGATAAATAAGCCGCAGCATGAAGCAGGAAGAAAACGCGGGGGTGCCTTATCCCGTCATGCAGGTGGCGTTATCATCAATCTAAGCAAGTCAGCTGTGATAGGACAGGCCACCAGCCACGAATGTTACGCGTTTGGTGCCGGCTCCCTGTCGTTCAGGGGGCATGTATATAGCAGTGGACCTTGTTTGAGGGATTTTCCAACCAAAAGTTACCGCCCAAAAAGCAGAGCCTTGCCTTCCTATGACCGCTGAGCAACTAAGCGATTTCCTATTGTGGGCAGGGTTGCTCCGCTTTGAAAGTTTCAGAGTGGGTTATCCTCGACGCCCCCGTACCAACCCATGACCACTAGCTGCAGTAGCTGTTGGGGAGTTGGCAACTGCCAGCGTGGCCGGTCAGGAGCCCAAGCGTTTGAGAGACATGTATTTTGGAAGAGACTGCCTCCGCACAGCGGAAGCATCAGCATCATGTGCAGGATGTTGAGGATTTCAAAAGACACTTCTGCGCCACAGCTGACAACTCGTTTAGGGGACGCTGTTGAAATGAAAAGCATGCAAACAACCATTTGAATTGAAGGGTTTCAGTCTTAAGACACGTGACACGCCCGTATTTGTAATGCTGTGCAACCTCCAAGCTGGGAGGAGATATTTGCCAACCCGCGGATCCAGTTGCATTCCCATGTAGTGACGCCAACCTTCAACGAAAATCGGCACACGGCCCCGTAGGCAGAAGTTCCATTCATCTATTTGTGTTTTGTAAAGCAAGAGGAATGCCTGACGCTACCACAGCAGACAGCTGAAGAGTTGCTTGTTTCGGAGCTTGCACGGGGCCAGGCCAGAGGCACTTTCTGTAAGAATCCGTGAATAAATACTTACGCGCAGAGAGCGTGTGCGGGCGCCTATTGCATATGCCTCAAGAGCAGGCAGCCAGACACGGGTGGTGATGGGCTCGGAGCTACGAACAGAGCGATGAGAGAATGTGTCGTGTTACAACGGGACCCGTGTGTTGAAAGTTTTCTCTAGTCTTCTCTTCGAGGAGCACCAGACCAGAAGACATAGGCCTTCCAGGTTTCGTGCTCCAGCTCTTCCCACATTTTGCAAAGCTTGACCGTGAAGTTGCGCAGCGGAGCTCATGGGAGGCGACGAGGGCTCATCAATGTTTGTGTGCGCCCCCACCCCAACACCTGATGTGGCACGCGCTGTTTGGCATCGGAAAGAAGAGTCCAGCAAACAGCGGCATTGCCGGTAAAGCACTCCCGGACTCAACGCGCTTTCCTCTTGGTTTTCCGCACAAGATGCGGTGCGCGGGCGAGGGTGGGGACGAAACAGAAATTCGCAAAAGAGAGAGTGGAGTCAAGGTGCAGGATGCTAGCCCGGCGGGGCGGTACGACCCGCTCTACCCCAACGGGCCTCTTGCACAATCCAGCCATTCCATCGGCCAAGAGACAAGAGCCAGCATGACAGGACGGAACGAAAGAAGTGGAGCATGGAACAAACACGGAGAATCATGAAAAGGACAGACATGCCCCCCTCGAGCGATTGGTCTTGGGGGTTCCATGGACTTCAAGGTTCCATTTTCTTCGTCAGTCCTGGAATGCTGGAGCTCGAGTCGCACCTTTGGAATGACGAGTCTCGTTTTGGCATTCGCCTCCCCAGGCAGACGCCTTATGAGTACTTACGCTGCCATCTTCGCGAAGATTGACTGTTTAAACCCGCTGCTCTGGTAGTAGCAGGTTGCGCCATCCTGCAGATTTTCCTCCAAGAAGTGTGTGCGTGTGTATGTTTGTGTGAAGAGCGAGCTTTTTCAGAAGTTTGCTTGGACTTAGAGGCACAGGAGCGTGAAGCTTGAGCTGGAAATCCAGGACGGCACGTCTGCGATTGTGCGCGCATGCCTCTGCGCATTAACCCGAGAGCCGTCTGACCCAATGAAAAGACATCAGTGCGTTTCCAGATCCAATATGCAAGACAACGATTGAAATCGGGCCAAGGTTTGCAGGCCTAAGGGAGAGTTCGCAAACGTGCAACAGGGCAGGTACCGTGGGTCATGCAGGTTGGCGCTGCTGTGTCCGCTTGGTTTTCCGTAAAGGGAATTTAGATGTCTTCAGGCCTTGTTACGGGTATCGGCTATGAGCGTCCCCCTGGCAGAATTGGCGACACAGACCTTTGGACCTTTGGGGAGGGCACCGGAGTGGATATTATCGAGGGAACCTGTGCCATCTTTAGCTCGTCAAGAAACTGGATGAAAGAATTTTCAAAGGTCAACCGCAACGGACAAAGCGTAGAGCCGAAGGTTGGATGCGAGAGCTGGTTAGGCCTAACACGCAATCCTCCCGTGATAGAGCAAAGGTTCGCACTTGTCACTTGTGCAGCGGCTGTGTGGTGTATTGGTGATGCTTGTCTCAGGGTTTGGCTGATCTCCAGCTTTTCTGAGGCACCAATTCAATTTGAAGCACCGGGCTGGAAAATCAATCCGATGGATGGCATGATGTGGTTTGGGGATATTTGGCCATTAGTCAGCTCCCTATGCGATGCGTTTGGCCTTTATTTTGTTTATCTCCGTCATTATTCAACCTGTCGCTTGTAGGAAGCGCTTTGATTGTGTTGAGATAGAATCGGCTCTGGGAACGGGGCTCGAAGACACCCCATCGACTGTTTAGACTCTCATCCGCTTGCTGGGCCCAACAGAAAGCCGGCGGCTGACTACACCGCAAGCATAACCCGATACCAGTTGGCAGCCCATGCTACAGGGTGGGTGAGAGACAAAGGCTTGGCGCATCTCTCCGTTGGAATCCGGTGCACAGTCACCTGCGAATGCCTTTCTAAGACACCCATATGGTTTCATGACCAGGGCAGGGCAGGGTGGCAGTGTCCGAGCTAGCTGTTGGTTACTTTACAAGAACTTTGAATCTCTTGCCAAGGCAGAATGCAAAAGGAGTAGACCAGACTGAATCTAGCCCACAATCAAACCACTTCTGGATAGTGCCACCTGAGGCTGTTCAACGGCCTGCTCTCGCTCGAGAGTTTGAGACGACGACGGGTTTGTTTGGAGGTTTTGCCCCGCAACAGTACCATGCCTGCGTCTCAGCTCATCGAAAACTCACAACGGATCATCACGCAAGAGATCCGGAGACCAGCCTTTGACGCCGCAGCGATCTGGTTGATTTGCCACCAGAAGCCAAGGGCCATTGGTTTCAAGGAGTGTGAGGGCACGATACGCGTCGCAGGCTGGGGCCATGTGCCCTCAATTGCTTACCTGCCTAGATAACAGACCAGGATGTTTCAACGCCCTGGAAAAGGAACGAGCGGCCCCTGTGGAGGCATCGATGCTGGCGGTTTTTGTTGGGAGTACCTTCAATGGGATCGGCTTCTAGGCACTCCTTCTCGGATGAAACTTGCCCAAGGATGCGCCCCTCCAATGTGCCCTGGTCAGAATAATGCACCTGGTTGTTCTGGGCGGATCATCAATCCGTTCATTGGATTTCAGCAACTCACTGAACGATGCTCAGGAGTTTGACCCTGGCACCCCTGGCTGACTTGGAAAATCGGCACCCCTGGTAGTGACCAGAGTTTGCTTCAATTGTTCACACTTTGTCAAGGGAATTGGAAGCACCCTCAAACATAGTCGGACGTATATAGATCGAATCAAGCAAATGACTGCCGCCGAAGGGTCCGACCAATTCAAGTTAATATAATCTGCCCCTAACATGGAACCTGACTGGGGAGTCCGCAAGGTGGGTTCCACGCGCAGAGGGCAACCAAATGGGAGTCATACCTGTGTCGCCCGGTGCGAGAGGTTAGACCTGTAAATCCATTCGGAAGCACCGTCAGGTGCTCCTGGGCCTGCAGTACCTGCACGACGGCAAGCGGGGTGCTCGGTAGCAAGTTGTTGGTTTCCGATTCAACTTTCTGTGCAAACGGAATCTCCTTATGAGACAAGTAGTGGATGGGAATGAAAATGGAACAACCACAGTACAAGGGGATCCTCGAAATCAAATGGCAGAAGTTGATGTTTTAGCTAGCCCAAATGTATCTTTTAAGCGCCGCTGTGTAAGAGGTACTCGTACCAATGCGTGCTACCCTAGTCTTCCAACACCCTCTTGTCAGCTTCCATGATTGCTGGAGGGAGGGTAAATATCCCATATGTGCAGCGCACAAAACCCCCATTTGCGGCCATTTAGTGGGTGATTCTACTACCTGGTTGAAGAATCATTATACGAAGCCTTAGTAAGGTCTTTACAATAAAACTGTATAATCTTTAGAACATTTTAGAACCACCTTGGTAAACCCAAAGTCAAAGGGTTTTCCTCAGCTCATTTGCGGATTAAAAGGACACCACAAGAGGATGGTTAGGTGTCGAACTCGTCTAAAAACTAGTGATGGATGAGACAGACAAGTTGTTTCCAGGGCTCGCAGCATGACGAGGAGGTGTCATTTGTGGGGTGAATTGTGATACTGAAGCTGATTCCCTGCCCTGCTGCAAGTACACTGGTCAACTGAGCCACAATCATAAACCATTGAGAAGGTTCGTACGGGATAGTTCACAATTGAAACCAGAAATAATAAGCCACCCATTTGATTCCCTAAGCGGATTTGGCTAGACCCCTTCCAATACTAGGCGTCGTTTGCGACTTGAGATTGTACTTGATACCACTCTGTGCTGGCTTCCCAGCTGTTGCGATCGTAGTTGTCACCTTTACGCACCTGGTGTCAAGCGCGTCCCTTGTCGAAGCGGATTGGGGAGGATTTGTTGCTGCAGAATCCGGCGATCGCTTTACTTTTTGGAGGGCGCTATTAAGTGCTCGTCCTGCCGAGTCTCCTGGCAACAAACCAGGGCACCCACTTCAAATCTCTTGTCCTCATGGGAAATACAATTGAGGAACTGGTTGCAATTGAGACACAAGCAAGCTAAGTTGGGCAGAGTCTCAACCATAGACAAGCGCGGATATCCGGCCTGTTGGATTTCTTGCATAGGTGTGTATGTGTGTGTGTGCTACCAGAGATGGGTTCTCCAAATAGGGTACTATAGGGTACCACTGATATTGCGGCCAATAGCAGCTCCGAGAACCCACAAGGTTGGTGGCAAAAGATGGGACCCACAAAGAAGTGGCTGGTTGCCGTTTGATGTCATGCAACCTAAGCTAGGAAGATCCACCGGGACGTGAAGGCCGGGAACATCCTCCTCACCAAGGCGTGCGGAGGCTTAGTTTCCGGAACAGCTGCATAGGTGTCAATTCCGGTCGGAGAACATGTTATGAGGATTCGGGTTTCCTTGCTTCTAAGTACCAATGCCGTCGAAATTTTAAAACAACCAGTTGGACACCTTTTTTTTGACATTTCGCTGATTGGTCTTGCTAGGTTTCAACGACGGGCGAAAGGGCTGGGCATCTCCCTCTTTTCCAAACAAGATCGAGCACCTGACTGTCCAAATGTTGCCTTTTTCTGCGAGACTTTGTGAGAAGCTCTCACAAGTCCCACTGGGACTGGGAGTCGCAACCCTTTCGACGCGCCAAGCAGGTTAAGCAATTTTTTCAGGCAGTGTTACAGAGAACACGAAGGGGAGCTCGAATCCGCCAAACGCCGACGCAAACAACGACCTCAGTGGCTACAGGAGACAGGAGCGGCCATCTCTTTTTCTTCTTAAATCAACCCGTGGCCGTGGGCTTCCAGTTTTCAACCAGGTTTTGCTACGTGCCCTGGTTACCTACAATGGCTGGAAGTAGTGGGAACTCAACCGATGAGGTTCCAGCCGAAGTTGGCGGACTTTGGCATTAGCTGCCAGCTCCAGAACACCTGGGCGCGCCGGAACACGCAGATTGGCTCGCGCGGGGCCCCGGGGATCAAGAGAAAGCCACTCACACATGTCAATGTGTGTCCCCAAGTTTAGATTTGTTGGCTGGAAGGGTTGATGAGCGACTTCAGAGCCAGTTGGGTAATCCAAGCTTAGGATTGAAGAGGGCGAGAGATAGGCAGACAGGCAGGCAGGTAGACAGGCAGACAGGCAGACAGGCCAGACAGGACTGACAGGACTGACAGGACTGACAGGACTGACACGATAGGGAGAGAGGGCAAGCAAGCAAGCAGGCAGGCAGGCAGGCAGGCAGGCATGCAGGCAAGCAGGCAAGCAGGCAAGCAGGCAAGCAGGCAAGCAGGCAAGCAGGCAAGCACGCAAGCACGCAAGCACGCAAGCACGCAAGCAAGCAAGCAAGAAAGCAAGCAAGCAAGACAAGACAAGCAAGAGCAAGCAAGCAAGAACAAGCAATAACAAGCAAGAGCAAGCAAGCAAGAGCAAGGAAGCAAGAGCAAGCAAGCAAGAGCAAGCAAGCAAGAGCGAGCAACGGCAGGTAGGCAGCCAGGCAAGCAAGCAGGCAGGCAGGCCAGGCAGACAGGCAGGCACGCTGGCAGGCAGAAAGACAGAGCACAAACGAAAGCAAGAGACGGCGAGAGACTGCGAGAGAGTGCGAGAGCCTCTGAAGGCCGTACTGGATGGCGCCAGAAGTCATCAAGGGGGAGGTGCGACCAGCCTTTGTTCCCAACTGACGAGGCCTTTTGTTTGCCTTTTACAGGCAAACATGAGTTGAACCAAACGAATCCGAATGTTGTAACATGCCAGGGTTGCAGTATGCGAGTGTTTGTTGCTTCACGATTCAGTCCCAAGCGAACATGGAGCCCCCGATTGGCCCTTTGGTGTGGGTGTTGTGTGGAGGTTTGGAATTTGCAATCGAGTGCATGAGCATCGCGATGAAACTACCCATCTGCTTGGCTGCTGTGCCTTACACGCAGAGATCGTGCAGGAACAGGCCGCAGGCTCAAACAGCTGCATCGAAGATCTGCTGGGAAAGCTGAGCCTCGACATGGTGTGTATGAGCAGTTTGAGCCTGGCGCGGTTTGCAAATGTTCAGTCAGCCTTCCGAACTCAAATATGCTTTGCATCCTTGCTTTCCTATGCTCAAGCTCACAGCTGTTTTGGTCGTGTTCGTGTCGCCAGGCGTACAATGCCACGGCTGACATTTGGTCACTTGGTATCACCTGCATCGAGATGGTCTGCCCGTGCCCGGTTGTCCATTTGCCCGTTTGCCCTTGCATTCGCTCTCAAACCTCAAACTGGCACCCCCGAAATGGCACCCAATTTCCTTTTGGTGTCCTTGTAAACAAGTGGTTACCCTGAACAGTGGAGACAACAAATTCTCGGTGCAAACAGCACCTGTATGGTCAAACATGTGTGTGTGTGTGACCTTAGGGTGTAGGGGAGACGTCCCGTCGGTGAAAGTCAATGATCTGCTGTTAGGTCGTTGGAGACGGTCCTTGAATCCTATTTGTTTCTCCATTCCTGGTTTGCATGCGCCAAAACAATGGACCCCTGAGTGATTTCAACACACCATGAGGCCAACTGCACTTCTCACGGCCGGACCCGCGCGAATGCGTCCCTGGCTCCGGCCAGGCTGACTGTCACCCGCCCTACTATCACATCCCCCCGACGCGGGCCATGTTCGTCATCAGCACTAAGCCCCCCACAGGCCGGTGAATTCGAAAGTGGCCACTCGCAAGTTGGGGGTTCGGCAGTTAGGAGTGATTGGAAGGTGGGCGGCGCAGTTTACATTAATTAAAGCTGACCGTATGGGGAAAGTGTAGCTTGGGTCGACGCTTCGGTTGGAGGGGAATCAATACAATGAGCAGGGGTTTAGATGATCATGAGGAATGCAAAGGCAATCAATCGTACTGAGTGGCTACATAGAATCCATATGGTTCGCCTTGGGCAGCGGCTTGGGGGATCAAGAGGGTAACGGACCTGTAACAGACCGGTAACGGAGGGCATTTGAGCCTGCGTGGTTGCATGCTCAGGTCATTCAATATTGGGCAAGTGTTTGGTTCCTGTGGTTGGTGCCACGCAACAGGAAACCGGCCAGCAGAGGACATTTTGGCCGTGGAACTTGGCACGTTGGTTCGCTTGCCTAAAACATTTGTAGATGCAGCCGGAGGCTTGACGGACGCCTCCAACTCGTCCCCCGACTTCGTGAAGTTTGTGCCCGCGAACCCAGACATGTGGGTTTCCCTCGGTGCTTGACTGCAGTGAGCGAAGGCGTTTTCCATGTCGAGCGGCCGAGGTCGGCGTGCCTCACGGTGCATTCCTCTGAGAGACCGCCAGCACAGGCACAAAGCAGTGTGACGGGCGATGTCCTTGATGTCCCGGCCATGAAACTGTTCGATATGACGCAATGTCGCTTGTCTTGCTGCGAACGAGAGAGCAGCGCTTTAGTTCGCTATGAGACTCTTGTTTCTTCAGCTTCACCTCTGATGTTTTTGCTTGGCCCCCTCAACTGACAGGGCAAGTGGGGCAAGATAGGGCAAGCACGAGTGAAGGTTACTGCGGGTGCTTCAGTGAATCTGGTCTTGTGTCTTCGGGTACATTGGAGTGATACCTCAGTCTTCGAACCAAATAGGAACATACAACCTCTGGTATCTCAACCACCAACCCAAGCATGCCGGTGGCTTTTTAGGGTTCGCACCTCGTCTTCCAGTCTCACCCCCAGGACCTTGCAGAAAGGTTTCGAGGTTTGTATTTTGTAAAGGCTTGAGTTGGAGGGCAATCTCCAGAAAGTTAAGGGAATCCCTGGACAAGCACCATTTCGGAGTTTGGGCACCCCCCCTTGGTTGATTCCTGACTGGAAACCAAACGGAAAGAGCGGACCATTTAAACTTAAACAAGTCCCTGTCTTATTTCACCCGGTCCAGTTGCCTTGGTTGCCACTCACAGACGCAAATCTAGTTGCCCAGCCAATGCAGGTGCTGCTGCAGCACCCCTTCACCCAGCTGGCGGAGCGTGACCGCTCAGAGCCCTGCCAGGCGAGGGATCCGGCGACTGTCTTGCCGCGAGAAACGGGCTGCTTCCAGTCGAGAACCATCCCCAAATATCCCCAAATTGCTGATCTATTCAAAGTGATCGCGCCGGTGTCCAGGGAACTCGAGCGAATGCTCCTGCCTTCCTCCGAAGTTTTGTCGGGGATATTGGCCCATGCTTCGCGAGGAGTTGCAATCAGCCCTATTTCCCAATCAACACATCATGTTCATTAGAATGCGTTTTTATTTCTGGGCCTGCGGCCTCTAGCCGGCTACGCCTCTTTGAAGTTATACCATGTCATGTCATGTTTTTTGTATGAGAAACGTATCCTGTGCTATGATATGGCTGGTTAGGTTATGCATGTTGCCCACCCCAACCCCAGATGATGCCGGGGATGCCAGCTTTCTGGGCCCCAGCCGGGCCCCAACCCAGAAGGCTGACATGGGGTCGCGCGCGCGCGCGCCACAGGCCCCAGAAAGAGCAGCCCAAAAAAAGCAGCCCGCAAGCCAGCCTGGAAACGCAATACAACAAAACACCGTAAATAGCAGCGTTTTGTGGCTGGGGTCGCGCGCGCGCGCCAGAAGGCCCGAAAACCAACGCGAAAAAAGCAAGGACCGCGCAGGACGCGAGCCGAACAACAGTCCACCGCTCAGCACAGCAGCTTTTGACGGTATGTACAGCGTTTTGTAGAGCGAGGACCCAGCATCGCCGGCATGCCCGGCAGCGGCGCGAAAATGAGCCTCGCTTATATCCCTCCGACACCTTCTAAAAAACAGTGCTTCATGGGCTGACAGGCTTTTTGGAAGGAAGTCTTGATGATGCAGACAAAGCCCCGCTGAAGCATCACCCAGGACCCTGACGATGTCAGCCACAGGCCTAAACCCTGCACACACGCGATGTTTTGTTTTGCGAGGGTTTCTCACAGGCAAGCAAAACCGCAAGCCCGAGCTGGTGATGCAGAGGTGCCGGATTTAGGCAGCGCATCACGACCAAGTGGCGAGGGTCGGCGGCACCAGGGTGCAGCCCCTATAGCTAAAGCTAGCAGGCTAATTGCCTAGCGGCGACATGCTACCCCAGGAGGCGTAGCCGGATCTAAGGGCTGCCGCCCTGTGCCGCCGCCCCCGGCTTGCTTATAACAATTATCACTACGCGTTTCTTGTCGAGTTTAACGGCACACTTACAGCATATATGAAAAAGAAGAGCGCCGCGATAATGATCATGCTTTTGATGAGGCAAATTATTACCCAACATTAGGGATGCTAATATTTATTACTGTGCATTCGCATTATCGCCAGCAGTCATGATGATAACCGTTACTTTGCATTCTTTGCATCACCAGCAGTTGTTATGATAATTGCGACGACGCATGCCCTGCATCTCAAACAAGCTACTCCAGGATTAATTCGCATAATAATGAGCACCTTGTTGGATGTTATAAGAAGTGCCCCCGGTGTGTGGAAACTTGGGCAGGAAATTTGGTTTTTTCTGTTCGCAAGACTTCGTTGTATTGCTGTGGATGCAAAGCGTGGACTTTGTGTCATCGCTTCGTCTTCGCGAGAAGTAAGCTGTCAGCACCTGGGATGCAATCAGATGGTGATGATGATGATGCTGATGAACTATGCACCCCCGGCATCACCAGCAGTTATCCTGATGATAATCATCACTGTGCCTCCCCAGCATGAGCAGCAGTTATCAGAACAATCATGACTATGCATCACCTGCATTCCAAGTCGGGTCTAACGGCGCACTTGAAACGTATATGAAACAGAAGAATGATGATGATCCGGATGCTGCGAACCATCACCCAACATCAGTGGTGATGATAATCATCACAAAGACAAGGATGAATACAAACCCTTCCCATGCGCCTCCCCTTTGGTCGGCGGATTTTGGCTTTGGTATCGCTCTTGGATGTGAACCCCCTTGGGCTCCTGATTCCACATTCAGGCCATGGACCAGTTGGGATGGATGAAATTTCGACAACTACCATAACCCACTCAGCAAACTTACAACCATGGTAAGCGAGTTATCACCAGGGTTATTGCCCACTTGCTAAGTAGCCTCCCCCTTTAGGCAGGTACAGGTAGCCGCCCAACTGCGTTCGGATGCGCAGGCGCTGGGGTCCCAGCTCGGGCCGAGGCTGGCAGAGGCGCCAGGCGGGAAACTCCGTTGGTTTTGTTTCCGGCGGGCGGGAAAAATGCCGCCGGCACTTTCTTGTTGTTTTTGTTTGTCTTAGATGCTGCTTATGAAGCTATTGTGTTGTATTGTTTTTGTTTTCCACAACATGAGGTTGCTTGGGAAGAGCGCAAGGTCTTAGCTGGCTCCTTAGTCCAACCGTACAAGCGTTTGTTGCCCCAGGGCTTGGCAGCTGTCACAGCGTGTGACGCACTGGTTTCATGGCGCTTATTATGCTTGTTAAGTGCTGTTGGCAATGCTTGACTGCACATCCATCAGACTCACATGATATGTATTGGAGATAGTTCTCATCCCCAGCAGGAACAATCGCAACCAAACCCAAAGGGTTGATATTTGCTGCATTTAGGCTGTCCTTTTTGCACTGCGTAGCGTTTGCCGCCTGTGGATCTTCGGAGCAACTAAGTAGCTGTAGCGTGTATCAAATCGACATGAGCACATCTAGATTGCGTTTCCTGGTTCTTTTGGGATTCGAGCATTCATCTACTGTAGTAAAGGGGGCCATGTTATGGGGCACACTCACGAAACAACTCCGATGCGAACTGGGGATCGGTTGCTCACCAACTTCCCATGTCATTTTGGGGCAAGATGAATATTGTGGCTCATATGCCAAGCACAGCGTATCCTGAAAGAACCCCTCTGCGAGTGTCGAAGGATCCTGGACGCCAGTTCTCTTTGCAATTGTGTTATCCGACGAAGATATCGCTAAAGCTACGTAAATGCTGCTTGTTGGGAATGCAAGGAGGCTGTTCAAAGTTCTTCGCGGGAAGTGCAAAAGGTAGCCAGGCTGTTTATGATCCATGCTTTGGTTGCCCCAAATACCTGAGCTTTGTGCGCCATGCAAGTACTGATTGGCATTCAACCAAAGGCAAAGTTGGGCTCATTGTAATCCACCATTTAGATGGATTGTCACGGAAGCTAGCCATTGGGGATTGGCTTGACGTGTTTTTGACTTGGTCGATGTTTCGCCTGGTTCTCTCTGGAATCAGCTGTTGCGTTGGCTCGTGACTGCCCTAGATCTTTTGGCCTCCAGCTCTGACTCCAGCACAGGTGAAAGTGCGAAATCACCCACAGCCAGCCAAGGCGCATGCCTAAGATGGGAGTTGAGCTGTCAGCCATTTGGCTAGGGTTGGCAGTCGAGGGGTATGGCCATGTTGCCAGACGGTACCACATGCGCAGTGTCCAGGCACTTTCAATCTGGGTGACTGCTGCAGTTGTCCTTGCGTGTGTAGACGGGCGCTTTGCAAGAATGAGAAATGGTGGCTGGGAGGGCTCCAAGAATTCAGCCATGGGCCGAATTGCTCAACACTGCCCAGAAGGGTCCAACTGTCCTTGCAAGAAAATGGTGTCAAACCCAGGCCCCTTTCCATCACCCCGAGAGGGAGGTTGCTGACACGCAACCTGGGGCTTCCCTGAGGTCCCATGGGTTTGGGGAGAGAGCAAAGATTGGGTTCCCTTTGCATTGTTGGCAGGTCGCGCAGGGAGGGACAACCAAAAGAAACGGAGCACTTGGGTCGAATCACCCATGGGCCTTCATATTCTTTTTCAGCGTCGGTGCCACGTTCAAGAGGAATCCGACAGTCTGAAGTGGGCTGCAAAGATGCAAGGCAGAGCGAGTTTGATAGACTTCAAAGCACCTTTGCCAGGTTTGAGGGGCACGGGACTCCTTCACGAACGCGTGTCTGTTGAGGCATCCCAAGCTTGGGGACAAGCTTTGCGCTGGGATACGCCCCTGAGTCCCAACAGCCACGCGCGCCCAGGACGCAAGGACTCGTGGAGGAGGCGTGCCTTGCGGGGCAAGGGCCGAAGCAACGACCGAAACATCATGGATGATGCCAGTGTTTGGTACGACCAGGGTTTTGTATCCTTTTTCAATGTGCATGTTGTAGTCCTGGCATGTGCTGAAAAGTGGCTGGAACAAAGCCAATTTCTGCTCTTCTGTTGTTCAAACCTTTGCTTGAACCAGGATACCTTGTTGAAACTAGTCACAGGATCTCACAAAAGCACCCATGATATCTGTTGTTTGAGAGGGGGGGGTGGGCTTTTGGGTGTTGGTTGGGAGAGTAACCGGTCTCACCGCGCCTTTGCTTCGGCACTTGCCTCGCGCTGTGATGTTGCAGGTCGGCGAGCAACTCCAGCACCATGCCGCGGAACCCGAGCAGCCGCCGCCCTGGCGACGGCTTTGGGTGTGTGGCAAAACCCCAGCATGGTTGTGACGGGTAAAGATCTTCCTGCTTTGTTTGAAGGGGACATTCATCACCGGTGGCATGTTGTTTTGTTGACGGCACCATTTTCCTATAGATTACTAACCCGCCCCTATCCTCGTACCCCGCCTTTCAAGTGTAAAACGCTTATTTGCATACGGTGCCTGGGAGGCGTCCTTGGGGGGGAATGCACTTCCCGACACGCACGCTAACAACACACTTTTTGGGAGAGGCTTGAATCACGCGCATTGCATGTGTAAGCGAAGTGTTTCGATCATTAAATGCTAATTGCTAGCCTGAAATTCATTCCATTGATCAATGCCCGTCGGACTCGGGAAAATTGCTCCCCTAAAGCTCGTCTCCTTGCTATTTTTTTCCTACAAGTCAAGCCCTTGCCAGTTTTCCTGGGTTTGTCCGAAAATCCAGAAGCCAGCCCCGGGAAGCCAAAACACTGAAAAAACTCGGGTTTCACAGACCCCCGCCCTTTCAAATAGGTTACTAATAGCGTACTACTAGCAGACTCTCTTAGTCAGCTATTAGGGCCCCAATAGACTTGCAGACCCCCCCCTTCCCGGTTTCAAATAGCTTGCTAATGCTAATAGCAGCTTCTAGCTGCCTAGACTGGACCCCACGAGCAATTCAGCTACACCTCGGTAGCTTTGATGCTTTTCTCCCACCTTCGACTCGGCTTTTTTGCCGCTCAGTTTGAACAGCTGATTTTGCCACTCAGACTGTGCCCAGTGGACTTGTACATTGCTGAAATCTTCGGCGGTTCATATTGTGATATGACGCAAAACTTGGCGGATGACAATTCCAGTACCAGCCATTGCGGCATTGCAGCAACCTACCGCCTGTTAGCAGTTCTTATTTCATGGTTTGAGGCAGCATGACAACCCCGCACAATCCTGGAAGAGCATATGGCTGCTCAATGCTGCCTAATGGCTAGCTATTTGTACGCCAAAGCCGGGAAGCTATTAGCAGCTATTAGTAAGCTATTAGGCGGCTATTAGCACACAGCCCTGCAAAGACCTCTTAGATGAAATGGGGGGGGTAAAAGGGGGGGTTGTAATCTATGGTTTTCAAATGGAAGGTGGAGTACTTAAGCTGCAAGTAAAGCAACAAGAAAAACATGGCCATTTGCATGGTTGCCCTTGTTTCCCCGATGTCAATGTTCAGAGAATCAGGAGAAACCCAGTGAGCGGCTAGCATTGTTGAGGATGTGGACATGAGCCATCCAAATTCTCAAAAAGGGACCAGGGTCCCCCCCCCCAGCAAGTGAGTGCTTCCCCCCTCTGACCCCCCGCACCCCCCCAAGTTTCCCACAGATTGGTGCGGCCCTTGACACGTCTAGATGAGAGCTGCGCAACAGCAACAGCCTCGTCGATTTGTGTCCGTTGGGATGGAAGATCTCCCAGGCCAGTCTGTAAACCTCGTGGCGCAGCACGGCACTCAGAGAGGTGCGCCTTGTGTACAAATGAAACCGGGTCAATTTGTATGATATCGGCATGAGCATCTCGATGGTAGTTTAAAGGGAAACCACCCACATGATGGAATTTCCAGGCAACAAGAAAGCAGGCTCAAGGTATGGTCTTGGGGAAGTCTTGCAACTGGCCCTACTCATATCATTAGAGCAAATGAATTTGATTTCTGTGATTCATCATGGCATTCTGTTTTGTCCCTGGCTGGCTGATCGAGCACTTGATAAACCCATGCGCCACGCTCAGGTCTCTAGTGGAGAAAACGCCGACAGCACCTTGAGCTGCAACAAGTGGACCACAGGGCCGACTTGGACTCAACTGGGCTTGTCTCCAACCGGAAGCACCAAACTAGGTGTGTCCCCTTGGTTTATAGTTCATACCAACCCCTAAACGAGGTAGCCTCCAAAGCACCCTAGCACCTTTGCCATTTATGTGGTTTGTCAGGCCCCCCTGAAAATTGATAGGGCCTGCAGGCGCTCAGCATCAGACAGATGAGATACCGCAAGCGCGGTATAAACTTGAATCTACTTCGCAAGGTGCCTTGCAAAAAAAACAAACAAACAGGGGGGCAGATGTGCCACGGTCAAAAGACCCGAAAAGACCCCTTTACTTGGTTCTTGGTAACAGCCATCATCAGCCCAACTAGTGATTTAGACAACCTATATAAAGATTCCTCTCAGGGAACCATGACCATGGCCCACGTAAGGAGTGTTGACCATGGCACCAGGTGGATGCTTTTGCCATAGCGGCCCCAGCTTCACCTTCAGCCTTCCGGCGCTGGGAGCATCTTGTCAGCAATGGAACTGTGCATGTGTTGGGATGGAAGGGGCAGCTGATGTCACCAGTCCACTCGTGACTTGGCCCTTCCTATGTTCCCAGAATTGTTTTGAAGACGGGCATACATTTGATTGAGACTATGAGTGTTTGCATTGGGCAAGTGCCCCATACTCCTGTGGGGCTCCTCGTTGGGTCCTCAAATGTCCCTTCTTTGGAAGGATCAAGCATTGCAGTTTCATGACCATGAAAGACAGGTTTTTCAGAGACATGTCTGGGAGGGAAATCTAATCACGCCTGTCAAGAGTTGTTTGCTGTTCATGCCTGGCAAACTTCCTTATGTGGCAGGTAGCGAGCAAACGAGAAGAGGCTGCGTCATTTCTCACTGCAAGCAGTAGTCGAATAAGGGACGGGATCGATTGTTTCTTTGTTGTGCAAGGAGTGCCTTCCACGGCAGGACACATATATACAGTACATATTATAAATTATAGGACTATTTTAAGTAATACATATATATATATATTATTAACTAGTATGATATAAAAACATATTATTGTTTAATTTTGTAATGAAATAGAATTGGACATATATATGTTTGTTTATTAACATGGTTTAAGTAAACGAACACAATTATTAATTTATAATAATATAAGTTAATATTTAATTTTAATTTTATAGATATATATATATATTAAAATTTAAAAATCAAGAACATATGATAAATATATAATATGAATTACGGATAGACTATGTGTGTGTTTGCAGTTGGTCGTGATCCCTTGTTTGTGCCGTTTGCCATGACCCCTTGTCCGGGTTGCCTGGATGCACATTCGACGTTTGAGTTTTGGTTTCTAAAAAGTGGGTCCCGCGGAACCGGTGAATCTTAAGGCAAGTATCTCAATTTCATCAGATTTAGCATTGCAGGTCTGCTTTTGGGGACGGGCGGACCGTGCTCCCGTGGGCAGAGTTAATGTATAACATAAGTTGCAATGGAGATGCTACACTGGACATCGCAAAATACAGCCTTCAGGGAAATGGGTGCGTGTGAGATTTGAGCCACGATCAGCTGCACTTATGTCCCCGGCTGAGGCAGGGATACCACTGCCAGCTGCCTGCCTGCAGCTATCAGTGTGTTTGTTGAGCCATGTCTCGTCTTTCATGCTGTTTTTCGGTCACCCTGCATCCACAGCCGCCCGTGATGGGAAGCTGAAATTGGATGTGCACATGCTGCTTTGCTGGGTCGTGCCGAAATGAACATGTTTGGCAGAAGTGCCCTTCAGCATCGCGATTCGCTTCACTTCGGCACAGCATGAATTGTTACGTGCTGGAGTTCTTAGTATCGGTTTTGCCCCAATGCCATTACTCCCCTTCAATTCCCCTTAATCTTCTTCACGTCTCTTCATTTCTCTTCATTTCCTCATCATTTCCCATGGTTTCCCAGACATGTCCCTTGTATTTCCCCTTCAGTTCCCCTTCAGTTCCCTTGTATTTCCCCTTCAGTTCCCCTTCTTTTTTTTGTTGCCCCTTAGCAGCGATCCGCGTCGAGCGCACGTCTGCATTAAGCAACTCCGAGTGAAAAGGATGAAACAGCAGCAAAGAGTACAGGTAAGGGCATAGCGAGAGGTGCGTATGCCTCAAAAAATGCCCAGGCTCGAACATCAAGGAGAGAAACACCAAACCGAGAAGCAAACAACAAGGCAAACCACGACACCGACGAAACGAGCCAAAAAGTGAAACCTGTACAAATCATGCAACGAAATGGAAAAACCGCAAGCCGCGAATTATGAAAACATAGAGTCATCGAATGGCTGAAATACGGAAGGACAGTGCATCCCAAATGAGCAGTTCACGTTGCCGCGCCCCACGGCAGATTCCACGAACGGTATAGCCGACCATGGAAATAGAAGATTGGTTCGTAGATGCAGCCGTGACATGCACGCGGCAAGTCAAGGACCGATAAGAGACATACGTAGGGCAGAGCACGCTCCAAAGCATGCGGAAATACTGACAGACTAATCAGAAGAAAAAACATGCACGGGCAATCCCCATGAGTACGTCATCTGGAGCATCCAAGAAGTGCAGAAATTCGAGCGTAGTCAAAGAACAACCGGAAAGAAGGAGTATTGTCACACCTCCAGGTCAGCCAAGGGTCAGCCCTCACTGCAAACGACCATCACCCCCATCGCTGCAATTGGCGGCCAAAAGGCGATGTGCCCACAAACGACCGGCCACCCGCCGAAGCGAGAAGGCGGCCGCCATGGGTCCCGAACACGGTGCCAAAAGGTGAATCATGTCTCGGTATTGTGCGGACAATCAGCTCACCCGGCAAGTGTAACAATAAAGGCCCAGTTGGGCAAACCAGAGAAAAGCACCCAAGCCCGAAAGTCCGCGCAAAGAGGCGGGAGCACCATCAAAAGGTAAAATGAATTCAACACCATCTGAAAAGCACATACACACATGACCGCGTCCCGGAGACCATCAAGTGCATCCCGACTGGTGCATTGTTGCGCTCCGCCAAGTCACCAAAGCCAAGAGAGTCCATGGCCAGCAAACTCAAAAGCTGGCAGGACCGTGCTTGGACCATACACAGCACAGGCAAACGTCCTCCATCGTTCCTGTACCTGAAGTAACATGGCGGCTCCCCCCGGTCGTAGACGGCACTCAGCCCAGCGTGTCATTGAAACTGAAATTTTCGCTTGCGCTCAGCTGGGGGAGTGGAGCAAGTGCCCGGAACATCACCAGACTGACTCTCCTCGATCTCAAGCAGCGAGGTAAGCATGGTGGCATCGTCCACCTGCAGTCCGGGCGGTGCCACATTAGAATAGCTCCAGGAACAGGAGCTGAGAACCTGAACGTGGCGTACCGATGTAGGTGAGGCGTCTACCTCCGCGATCTGTGGCGTGCCTGCCGGTGCCTCCATAATCCGCTGTTGACCAGCAACATCAGTATTGTGAGGGGTCGAAATCTCCATCCGAGCTACTGTCCAGCAAGACCGCCAGATCTGCCTGATGAGGGCTGCCCAGGTTTCTGACGCCCGAACCCACATTGGATGAGGCAGGCTGGCTAGCCAGCGAGCCAAAGAAAAGGTCCGGGGCAGGAGGCACCGTATGACTCGCAAACACACGGGACATCGCAATCCACTCTTCGCGATCACAGAGCCGGTAGTCTCGTTCTTCAAGCGCCCGTGCACGGACATGCATGATCAACCCGCCATGTCGCAACCCAGTCATAGTACTTTCGCCATGACATGTTTTCATTGGCATCCCAAGTGTTCCAGGCACCTTTCTGCTGGCCGATTCTCTGTCCATCATGTCGGGAGGTCATAAAGCCCGGCGGCACCTGCCGCAAACACGTGCAGCGGCCATACTCGCGCACCTCCTTATAGAAAAATCCAACAGCCTTGTCCCAGGCTGGGCAGTAACAACAAGGTCCGCGAACTCCTCAATGACAGGGTCTGCAGCTTCTTCAACATACTGCAACGTCTGTGTGACTTGATGCAGGGATACTGGCCAGTCAGGCCTCTGCTGCCGCAGGGCGCGTGCAAAACTCTCGCGCTGGGAGTCCTTGCTGGTCCCAGCATTACTAGTGCACACAGGTAGCTGGACCTTGAACTGAGCCGCTTCTGTGAGGTCCGGCACAATCCCCGAGAAAATCGCCCTCTGCGGCAGCAGGTTGCATTGCTAAGCCGCGGTGGTAAAGGGCAGGGCATCCGCAGGTATGCGTGCAACCGGAAAAACAGCCTTGCCATCGAGGTAGCATAAACTGACTCCAGCCTTGACCTTGTCCCGGAAACCCTCCCGAGCAGCAGGTACCTCAGGCAGCTGTGGAATGCCTCGTAGCAAAACGCGCACCGGCATGAACCTCGACACCATACAGGCAATTAGAGAACATGTGACCCTTGGGGGCACCAAACTGGTACTTCACAAGGCCACGTAATCTGGCCCCCTTGGGTAGCGCTGTGACAAAGGACCCAGTCCCTCGCATGTTCTTGGATGCCACCGTCCCCAGCTCAGCCAAGGCAACAGTCAAATGACAGGATCTTTGAGCCGGTCCCAATGTCCTCAGAACCTGCAGCCCATACGTTGGCAAGCCATGTGCCAAGGTGGTTCAGAAGCTCAGCCAGGGGCTGAAATTCCTGCCCCTGGGGCAACGCAGTAACAGCTCTGTTGTCATGGACCCATGCCATCAGCAGCTCCTCCAAATACCCTCGACGAAGTCTTGAGTATGCCATACTGACCAGGGAGTAAAATCAGCGCCATAGGCCAGTCGAGGGGTAGGTCAGCCGCGTCCTTCCACGTCGCCTTACCTGACAAAGCAATGTGCACCATGTGTCGGCGCGTGGCAGCGTCCGTCTCCTCCAGGGCCTGTGCCGCATCAAGCCCGAAAGCCGTGAGATCCCGCACGTCCGGAGCGAAATCAGGACGATCAAAGTCCGGAGACTCAGTCCCCTCCATGTGCATTGCAACAGGGTCGAGCGAATACCGGGGTGCGTCAGTCCACTCATTGAAGAAACGAAACTGTTCCACCGGCCAGACAGCAATAGGGAGGCGTGGGTGGCGCTGCACTTCCGAAGAGTCCGCCTGCAAAACAAAAACTCTTCCCGACTTGATAGACCAAAGTCTCAGCATGCCACGATACGGTCCCAAAACCCACTGCGGAAACACCATGTCACGACCAGCATAGCCCCACAAGAGAGCCGGAGTCTCTCCGTCGCGCTTCGTCAAAAACTCTGGAAGCACTGCAGGAGGGAGGCCACCGAGGTCCTCAGCCTGTACCTGCCAACTGTGCGAGTTGCGCACAAGGACCAAGTGCAGCACTTCGGGTGGAGACGACCCGTACTGGCAACAGATGGCAAGCGGAATGTCGTTCCAAACCAGTCGGTCAGCAAAGGCAAGCTTCTCCATCCAGGTTTGCCTCGAACCGGACCGGCCTCGGACCTGATTCTCATCGCGCCGGGGCTGCCAAGGGCGATCATCATCAGGGCCCTGGTGCACGTGAGCGCCGTGTAGCCAACTGGCAAGGGTCTGGGCCATCCCAGGAAGGCCACGCATATCAAGCGGGCTAAGCATTAGCGTAGCCGTTTTGCTGCGTGTCAGCGCCACCGTGCACCGCGCATGAGCGTCTTCCCCGATGGACATAAAGCCTCTTCTCGTCTGGACGACCAGCGCCGCGTGGCAAGTGGCACCAGCTGCGCGGACGCTGGTTTCAACGCGAATGTAGCTGCTGGCCGCCTCAGCAGCCTGCAGCGTGGTAGCGCCCCTAGCCTCGAAACGAGTGAGGAGATCAGGCAGCGATTCTTCCACGGTCTCGCCCTTGGCTCCGCCGAACAGCTCGGTGCATGCCTGGCACTCGTCCAGGCGGTTGGTCAACACCAACATGCGACGCATAGGGTGAGAAGAGACGCCAAGCATTCTGGCCCACTGTAGTCCAAAGCGAGCCACGGCAGAGGGAGACTGGATGTCCCAGCAGATGAAACGGAAACCTGTAACATGGCCTCGAAATTCCTCTGTCGGCAGCGCAAAAGGAACATGGTCTTCAAGACCCAGCACGACTCTGTAGCGCGTGAACAAAATAGGCAGGTAAACTGACCGAGGGGCACGATGGGAAACGGGCACCAGCAGGCCAGGCATGCACGCCTTCCAGGCCTGCTTGTTCCGCTGCTGTGGTGACCTCCGTCCAGGCATCATGCAACGCCAAAGTGTGGACCAGGGTGAAAAGAGGGGTGCGAAAGCCACCAGCAGAGTCGTGCACATCCCTAGCGGCAATCACTTTCTCCACATCAGCTCTTTGCGCGGGCTCCAGCCGAGCAAGCTGGGATAAGTGAACCGTCAAGTTCCAGGGATGCATCCAGCACGAGTTGCGTCGGAGGCCCATGGCCCGCTCCAACATTTTCCTTCTGCCACTCTTGTTGCAGCCGCACGGTCCATGCCCCCCGGAGTTTGCATGGTGTCACCCGCCCATCCTCGCAAGCATTTGCGAGCAGCCGACATAGGCACCACCTCCGAGATTGCGCCACACTGCTGGGCCTCGTCCATGACAACCAATTCCGCCTCCAACACCGGGGAGTTGCCCTCCCGCATGAACCTCATCTCGTTGAGTAGAACGCCAGTAGTGCACATCACAATGGACTTCACCCATCGGTTGCTACCCCTTGCGTCTGGCGGGAGGTCGAACACCGTGTCAGCCTGATCGTTGCGCTTAAACTCTCCCCGCAGAACCGCGCCACTCTCTGCCCCGCCGGCGAATCGACTGGAAGGGCATCCTGCAGAAAGGCCGCCATAGCTCTCATTGCGGCAGTCTCCTTAGATGCCAGCAAGATTTTGACCTTGGAAAAGGCCGCAAGGTACCCAACCACCAGGGCCAAACTGGCAGTGTTGCCCGCACCAAACACACCAGACAGGAAGACATCTGTGCGTCCTGTGTGAGCAGCAGCGAGAAGGGAGATCACCACCCCAAGGAAGTGCCCATCAGGGCTGGCCGCAGCGGTCAAAATCGCCTGCCACAACTCCGTATACTCCCCAACGTCCACCCTTGCCAGAGGCAGCTCACGGACCAACTTCTGCAGAGGAGCAATCAACCCTGCGCCAGGCCGGTTGTCAGGGAGAAAAACCTCCGCATCCGGGCTGCCAAGTCCTAAGCAGGCAGGGATAGCAGGCGCCGCCACCGACATCAGGGAAGTCCCTGGGGGCACGGCAGTGACCCAGCACCCGAATGTTATGCAGGACCAGCCCGTCACTGACTTCTTCCAGGAGCTTGGCAGGACAGCAGGGAGCAGTGGGTGCTTGCAGGATGCCACTGACTGGCTCCTGCCGACCAGTGAGCACTTCAGCAAACTGGGGTGGGAGATGATAGCCGACCAGCTTCCGCACATGTTTGCGGTACTCCCGCTCGTCTTCGCCAAGCCCCTGATGACTGCCACCGACCACCAATTTGTCCCGCCGCCTGGCCGACTGAGGCTTGCGTCCCACAATACTGTCCGTAAGCAAAAGCAAAAAAGACAGGATCGGCTTCCGTGCACCATCCTGGGAGCACTCGAGCAACAGCGCAGCATGGTGTCCAAAATCCACACTGTTTCAGACTGCATGCTACATGAAATCGCCAGAGTCCCGAAACCCATGGAAGAAAGCTAGTTCCACGCAGTGCATCTCATGCGGGCCCTCACGTAGGATTGTCACCTGAAACCTGCGCCCTCTTGGCGAACTTGCACTCCTCCTCCCCTAAGACCGCAATTTGCGGGGCAGCATACTCCAAGAAGTAGAGCACCACGTGGAGCGGCACCGCTGCAAAAAGGTCCCTAAGGGCATGGAGCAGAGATTGCTCAATAGCATCCCTGGCACCAACGGCCTGCTGCAACACACGCAGGCGAACGTGTCGGACAACGTTCTCGAGGGCAAGCTGGCGTGTTACGGTCCCGTCTCCACAGAGAAAGTTGATGGCGGCAAGGTCCCCCTTTGACCACGTATTGAAATTGCTCTCCACATGGCTGTACCAATCTTGTCCACGCTCATCCATGTCCAGGCCACACCAGCCCAAGGCACAACGCAGGGCCTCAAACCTGTGACTCGTCGGCGCCGCCTCCACATACTGACACTCCAGGGCCTGGCAAGTGACCTGCCCGTGCAGCTGGTGAGGAAGGAAAACCAGATGCCCATAACGATGTCTCGACTGCCTACCCGTTCCTTCACCAAAAAGCAACAGCACAAAAACATGCCTCTTTGCAAGCTCATCCAAGTTCCAATCCGGGCTCCAAAAACACAACGAGTCGGCATCCGCATGAATAGCTCGGAAAGATCTGCAGCAGGCGACTGTAACGGCAAGGCGGCCCACCGTGCAATCACGCAGAAGGTTGGGCGGCATAGCAACAGCCCCGACCACAGTTGCACCCGAAATGCCAAGCCTTCTCGCAAGGACGTCCAGCCACGCGGCAGAAAAACTGCCAGCCGGAAATCCGCGAAGAAGGACAACGCCTGCCGGCACGTTTGTGGACGATAGGGGCTCCGGGAGTCCAGCAATGGGCGAGGTTAGGAATAGACGTTCCTTGCAGGCGTGGGAGTAGAAGCAATGCTGCCACTGACCACCAAACACGCGGCGGGAGAAAATGAGCAGGCAATGGCGGGATACCAATAGTGAAACCAAAGGAGTTCCACCTGCAGTTCCCCCCGCGCACCCTCCGCCAGGCCTGCATTGCCTCAACCGAAGTGGTGGGCAGGAGGAAAAGGTCATGTCCAGAGGCTGACAAGGCATATGCCATTGTCTCCATGGGTCGCGGCCCCATGAGTGTCTTATCGACCTGTCCTTCTCCCGGCCCATAGGGCTGGCGCCCTGACCGTGAACTACGCCCCTCCCAATGCAGGGAGGCTGGTCAGGATCACAGCCACATCAGTGGACGTTCTCAAGTACCGTCCTCTGGGGGTTCTGCCGAATCATGACGAGGCCTGCCCAGACAGCCTGGAAAGCGTGACGGCGGCTGACCTGCATCTTGAGGACAGAGCTGTCCCTGTGGACAAAGTGAGGCCGATTTCGCCAGAAATCCCGATCGCGCGCATGACATGTGGGCCGATTGCAAACACGACGGTCATGTACCACAGCAGGAAGGACTTGCTTGAGTTGAGCGAGGCTGGTTACCTCGCGATCCTGGACCCCGCCGAGTTTGGCAGAGTGCTGTGCATCATGACCTGTGAGAGCAGAGCCCTGGCGCTGAGCCCTCTGTGGAGGGGGGCCTTGCCCAGCATCACCAACATCCCGCCACCTCCTGACAAGCATGCAAAGGATGTGGGCCTTCTCAACGCTGCCTGCACCGCAGTCTTCGGGTCGTCGCACGCAGCTGCGTCCTGGTCAGGCGGTAACCTGACAGTCCAGAAGGAGACGCAGGTCAAGGCCAGCGACAGGGCATTTCCCCTTCAGTTCCCCTTCAGTTCCCTTGTATTTCCCCTTGATGTCCGCTTCATTTCCCCTTGATGTTCCCTTCATTTCCCCTTCATTTCCCCTTGATTTCCGCTTCATTTTGCCTGGATGTCCCTTCATTTCCCGCTCATTCCCTTTCATTTCCCTTCATGGGATCTTAGCGCGTTGTCTTCGTTGTCCTATCGCTGCTATGATTATTTCCCTTCATTTGCCCTTTATTTATGTTGGTTTCGTTCCCCTTAATTTGCCCCCTGATTTCCCCTTCATTTCCTTTTCATTTCCTCTTCATTTCCTCTTCATTTCTTTTCTCCTTCATTCCTTCAATTCCGTTTCATTTCTCCCATTATTTCCCGACCATGTCCCTTTCCTTTCCCCACAGAATCCCGGTTGTGTCCCTTTCGTTGTCCCTTGATGTCCCCTTCTTTCCATCTTCACTTCCCATTGATTGCCCCTTTTCTTCCCTGCCATGTCAGCTTCATTCCCTTTTCTTCTTCTCATTTCCGTTTCTCACCCTTCGTTTCCGCTTCATTATTTTCCTTCATTTCCCCTGCATTGCCCGTGCAATGATTTACCCTTCATTCCCCGCTCCTTTCCTTTTGATTTCCCCTTCTTCTACACTCTCCCTTTCCGCTTCATTTCCCCTTCATGTCCCGCTCACCCTTTCGCTTATTTTCATGCACTCTTATCCAGTGTTCTTCTTTGTCCTATCGCTGTTATTTCTTGATTTCCGCTTCATTTCCCTTCATGTCACGGTCATGTCCCCTTCATCTCCCCTTCATGTTCCCTATATTCTCCTTGATTTTCCACCTGATTTCTCCTTCATGTATTTGCTTTCTTCATCATGTCCCGATCATTTCCTTCATTTTCCCTTCAGTTCCCCTTCATGTCCCCTTCATTCCCTTCGTTTTCGTTTCGTTTCCCCATCATTGCCCCTTCACGATTCCGCTTAATTGCCTCTTCATTTCCCATTCATTGCCCCTTCGGTTTCCATTTCCCCTCAACCCTTTCATTTCCCTTCGGGGGCTCTTATCGTGTTTTCTTCGTTGTCTTATCGCAGTTGTTTCTTGATGCTCTTTCCCTTTGATATCCCTTTCATGTCCCTTTGATTCCCCCTTCATTTCCTTCATTTCCTTTATTTCCTTTTCATTTCCCCATCGCTTCTAAGTCATTTCGCATGTCCCCATCGTTGCCCGCTCTCGAATTCGTGCCGAGCTCTACAATTGCTGCGGAGGAGCAAGTTGCTCTGTCCAGGTGGGTCCAAGAGCAGCAAGTAGTGGCAAGCTGGCAAAGTCAATCATTGCCAGCCCTCTCATGATATGCTTTGACCCACATCGGAGCTCGAATCAGGGTTTGTTGCATTGACCCCCGTACGTGTTCATTTACGCTCCTCGTTCGCTTAGTGCTCAACTCAAGGCGCCAGCTTTCTGAAGAGGAGGAGGCCCGGAATTGCATCGAACATCGTGTCTCGTGGGTCCCGTGCGCCCTGACCTGGTTGCTTTGGTTCCTTACAGTCCCAACATGTTCTCGTTTGCAGTGCTTCAAGCCACCATTTTGGCCGATTGCGAGGTTTCCTCTGGGAGGGTTTTGTTAGGAGGCAAATATAGAGAGTTAGGGTTGCTACCAAGCAGCGTACTCGCAGCTGAGCTTGAAGGGCCGAGTGTATAAATGCCCCCTGCTTCCTCGGCGCTGGCTTCGAGGGCACGAATTTGAGTGCCTTTGTCAAGAGTGTCAAGTTGCTTGGGTTGGTCACGCAGACAGGTCGGACCTGGTTTTGTGGGAGATCGGGTCAGAAGAGCCCCTTCCAGAACCTTACTGGGCAACTGCAGATATTTTCACGATCCAGCCCAGTCCCTAGTTTTCACCAGATGTGTTTGTTTGTTTGTTTGTTTGTTTGTTTGTTTGTTTGTTTGTTTGTTGGTTTGTTGGATTGTTTGTTTGTTTTTTGTGTGGTTGTGTGGTTGTGTGGTTGTGTGGTTGTGTGGTTGTGTGGTTGTGTTGGTGTGTTTGTGTGTTTGTGTGTTTCGTTTGTTTGTGTGTTTGTTTGTTTGTTTGTTTGTTTGTTTGTTTGTTTGTTTGTTTGTTTGTTTGTTTGTTTGTTTGATTGATTTGATTGATTGATTGATTGATTGATTGATTGATTGATTGATTGATTGATTGATTGATTGATTGATTGATTGATTGATTGATTGATTGATTGATTGATTGATTGATTGATTGATTGATTGATTGATTGATTGATTGATTGATTGATTGATTGATTGATTGATTGATTGATTGATTGATTGATTGATTGATTGATTGATTGATTGATTGATTGATTGATTGATTGATTGATTGATTGATTGATTGATTGATTGATTGATTGATTGATTGATTGATTGATTGATTGATTGATTGATTGATTGATTGATTGATTGATTGATTGATTGATTGATTGATTGATTGATTGATTGATTGATTGATTGATTGATTGATTGATTGATTGATTGATTGATTGATTGATTGATTGATTGATTGATTGATTGATTGATTGATTGATTGATTGATTGATTGATTGATTGATTGATTGATTGATTGATTGATTGATTGATTGATTGATTGATTGATTGATTGATTGATTGATTGATTGATTGATTGATTGATTGATTGATTGATTGATTGATTGATTGATTGATTGATTGATTGATTGATTGATTGATTGATTGATTGATTGATTGATTGATCGATCGATCGATCGATCGATCGATCGATCGATCGATGGCTTGCTTGCTTGCTTGGTTGGTTGGTTGGTTGGTTGTTTGTTTGTTTGTTTGTTTGTGTAGTTGATTGTTTGTTTGTGTGTTTGGTTGTTGTTTTCTTGTTGGTTGGTGTTGTGTTGCTTGTTTGTTTGCTTGGTTGTGCGTTTGTTTGTGTGTGTGTGTGTCTGTTTGTTTGTTTGTTTGTTTGATTGATTGATTGATTGATTGATTGATTGATTGATTCATTGACTGTTCGGTTTTGTGTGTGTGTGTGGTGTGTGTTTGGTTGGTTGGTTGTTTTGTTTGCTTGCTTGCTTGTTTGTTTGTTCATTGGTCGATTTGTTGGATTGTTTGTTTGTTTGTTTGATTGTTTGGTTGGTTGGTTGTTTGTTTTGTTTGCTTGCTTGCTTGTTTGTTTGTTTGTTCGTTGGTTGATTTGTTGGTTTGTTGGTTTGTTTGCTTGTTTGTTTGTTTGTTTGTGTGTTTCTCTGTGTTTCTCTGTGTTTCTGTGTGTTTCTGTGTGTTTCTGTGCGTTTCTGTGTTTGTGCGTTTGTGCTATGTGCGTGTTTTGATTGAGGGACCCGCAATCCTGCAGCCAGGCCAGCGAAGACATGCGGCGCAGGGCCAAAGAATGGGCCTGGGGGCCTGGAGCGCTCGCCAGTCGTGTGGATTGGCAGCTTTGAAAGCAATGGCTCGGCTTTTACAACCTCAAGCTGCCAGGAATGGCCAGCCTTCATTTCTTTGCACTTGCAGCGGCCATGAACTGTGGGACGGGTGCCAAAGAACCTTGGAGGCTGGCCCGATCCATGCCGTTTTGAGGTTTGTGACGATGTCCATGTCCCAAAAGCTTCAAACGTCTTCCATCTACGCTCATGGCACTGGTGCCCCAGGTCAACCGGATCGTTCCAGTGATGGAGGACGAGGTTGACAAGCAGACGCCTCAGAGCAGCCGGCTCAAAGGAAATGGATTCAGGAAGGGGCGTTCGACGCCCGAACCACGACCCACCCCGGATTAGTACGGTCCGGGCTAAAAGTTGACATTGCAACCCCGAAGAAAAAACAACACGAGCCAGCAGTAAAGATGTGGTGTGTGACGATGGTTGTGCGACAACCATCTTGGAGAGTCGGCTGACATGAAGAGCATGAACATAAACTTGGACCGGCTACACGGTCCAGGCTCAAAAGGATTTGCTTCTTGGGTGTTCCTGTCCCGATTCCTGTCAGGAGCTAGAAAAGTCGTCCGTTGTGTGAAAAGTGGACAGTGTGTGGTCGGTTTCGGTGTAGAAAGCTCACACGATATTTATTTTGAGCGTCATCACTTGCCTGGAACTGGACATCAGTAGCCCTGCAGATTGTGAGATCGGTGTGGTATCGAAGTGCTCTAAGGGACAACTTGACGATCACTACGCATAGTCTCCCCCCGCCCTGACAGCCATTGGTGAACAGTAGGATAGGACGGGGCACTGCACATGATTCATACACTTGCATCCTGCAGAAGAAACGAGGGCATGTGACTCGCACCATCCAAGCAAATTTCATACAGAAACCCACCATCCAATGCAATCAACATCACTTAACACTCTGAGAAAACTGAAGTACAAGGAGGCTCTCTTCATGTCGCCTGCAAATCCTGCCCTTGCATTCCGCAGAAGCACCGGGCGGGACTTGGGGCTTCCCTTCCTCCTCGGGACAAATAGTGGGCTCCCCTGGTGCCAAAGCCCTGTCAAAAAAGCGTCCCTATACTTTCCAAAAGGCGCGGCAAGAGATACGGCTGATTCCCGAAATGTTGCAAGTATCGAACAAGGAAGCCTGTAACTTGCCAGAATTTGGTTCACTTGTATTGCGGCATCCACAGCCCTCATCAACAGTCCACTCCGCAGCATTCCTGTCACCCTCAGTTGCAGCCGCGGTTCGCAGCGGCCCCAGAGTTTCGACCCGTGCGTGTGCCGCAACCCCGAGGTCTATTCGGCAGAAAATCATGTTGGTGTTGCGCTAGGGGTCAAATGTATGGGTGGTTTGGCGCGCCACTGCCATGCGTTTATTGCAGAGGCCCATGCCCGCGGGAAGCTAGAACATTGACTTAAAGGGGCAGGGTACTTATATAGTAAGCCTGGCCATGACCCACTTAGGAGACGTATAGCCATGGTAAGTGGGTTAAAACCCTGGTTATTATTCACTTACTATCCTGCCCCTTTAGGTATGGGCCTTTGACGGGCAGGGGTCCTTTTGGATCTTTCCGTGGAGTAGCAAAGGGGGGGCCGTCAAGAAGCGGTGTCCAAGCTTCAAATTAGCCTCGCGAGATGGGAACTCAACTGCAGGTTGTTTGCCTTGTTCTGTTCGCATCCAAAGAGCGAGTGTTGCACCTTGCGGAAACACGTCTTGATGGCGGTGCCGAGAGCACTCGCATTGCAAAGGTCGCGGATTGATCCGCTGTGGTTGGCTTAGAAAGCACACCCCCTGTGAGAGCCCAGACTCGGTCTTCAGGCTGGTGCTGCCGGCAAAGGCGAGGAAGGGCAAGGCTAACTTCGAGGCGAGGAGTTGTCGCACCAGCCAATTTTCTGGGATTCTGACGGTTCTGATGCGACTTTGTTTTAGGTGGACCAAACATGACTCAGAGGCTGGAAAAGGGTGTAATCTGGGGTTGGGCCAATGTTGGTGTCGAGCCGAACCTTGGCCCCTTGGGCAGAAAGAGAGGACTTGGATGCAAGTGTGGGATGGGCATCAAAAACACTTATTTGGGGATCCAACAAAGAAACTTATTAGGGATCAAACAACAACTTATTAAGGATAAACAAAAAACTATTCTCATTCCTATGGTGAAAAGGAAGGAAGGAAGGAAGGAAGGAAGGAAGGAAGGAAGGAAGGAAGGAAGGAAGGAAGGAAGCAAGGAAGCAAGGAAGCAAGGAAGCAAGGAAGCAAGGAAGCAAGGAAGCAAGGAAGCAAGGAAGCAAGGAAGCAAGGAAGCAAGGAAGCAAGGAAGCAAGGAAGCAAGGAAGCAAGGAAGCAAGGAAGCAAGGAAGCAAGGAAGCAAGGAAGCAAGGAAGCAAGGAAGCAAGGAAGCAAGGAAGCAAGGAAGCAAGGAAGCAAGGAAGCAAGGAAGCAAGGAAGCAAGGAAGCAAGGAAGCAAGGAAGCAAGGAAGCAAGGAAGCAAGGAAGCAAGGAAGCAAAGAATCAAGGAATCAAGGAATCAAGGAATCAAGGAATCAAGGAATCAAGGAATCAAGGAATCAAGGAACCAAGGAATCAGGAAATCAAGGAATCGAGGAATCGAGGAATCAAGGAATCAAGGAACTAAGGAATCAAGGAAGGAACGAAAGAAGAAAGGAAGGAAAGGAAGGACGTCGGAACCGTTTTGAGAGGTTCTCAATATCGGTTTCAGGAATGCGCGGATGCTGCCCCCCCCCCCTCGCTGACTTGTGGAATATTTGCAGAGACTCGTTGTGGAATCATCGGGGGCTACGGCCCCCCAACCCCCCCGCTGGTTTTCAGAATGTTTACAGAGATTAACACTTCTTTGAACATCATGGGGGGGCTGCGGAATGTTTGCAGAGATTAACACCCGCTTTGTTGAATCGTCCTTGTTTTTTTTCCCTCTCTCTCTCTCTCTTTCTTTCGGTCTTTCTTTCTTTCTGTCTTTCTTTGTTGTTCTTTCTTTCTTTCTTTCGTTCCTTCCTTCCTTCCTTTCTTTCTTTCTTTCTTTCTTTCGTTCTGTCTTTCTTTCTTTCTTTCTTTCTTTCTTTCTTTCTTTCTTTCTTTCTTTCTTTCTTTCTTTCTTTCTTTCTTTCTTTCTTTTCTTCCTTCCTTCCTTCTTTCTTTCTTTCTTTCTTTCTTCTTCTTCTTTCTTTCTTTCTTTCTTTCTTTCTTTCTTTCTTTCTTTCTTTCTTTCTTTCTTTCTTTCTTTCTTTCTTTCTTTCTTTCTTTCTTTCTTTCTTTCTTTCTTTCTTTCTTTCTTTCTTTCTTTCTTTCTTTCTCTCTCTCCCTCTTTTTCTGTCTCTCTTTCTCTTTTCTCCCTTTTTCTCCATGCTTCGATCTCTTCATCTTCCTCTTCATCCCTTGCGAAAGTGCTGCGCATGCCACGAAATTTGTACCTCACCTTGCGAAAGTGCTGCGCCCGCCACGAAATATGTACACGACCTTGCGAAAGTGCTGCGCCTGTCACGAAATGAAGAAGCTTGTTTTTGATCCCTAATACGTTGTTTTTCATCCTCTGACTTTTCATTTTCATAGAAAATCTATGAGACGAAGTTTTGTTTCATCCCTACTAGTTGTTTCTTGATCTTGGGGATAAGTCTTTTTGACGCCTAAACACTTGTTTTTTGATCCCTCACCCTGCAAGGCGAGTCGCCACCAAGAGACGGTTTTACAAGAGTGGCCGTAGCAGTTGCAGGGGATGCCCGAGTTTGGCAAATTTGGTTTGCAATGAGGGGTTCCTACATCCATTGGAGTCCATGTGTGCGTGTGAGTGGCACCCTGTGTTGTTCAAAACAAACAATGCATGTGTGTGTGTGTGTGTCTCTGTGTGTGTGTGTGTTTGTTTTTTCTGTGTTTTTTCTGTGTGTGTGTGTCTCTGTGTGTGTCTCTGTGTGTGTGTGTGTCTCTGTGTGTGTGTGTTTTCTGTGTTTTTTTTTTTTTTTCTGTGTGTGTCTCTGTGTGTGTGTGTTTGTTTTTTCTGTGTTTTTTCTGTGTGTGTGTGTGTCTCTGTGTGTGTCTCTGTGTGTGTGTGTCTCTGTGTGTGTGTTTTCTGTGTTTTTTTCTGTGTGTGTCTCTGTGTGTGTGTGTCTCTGTGTGTGTGTGTGTTTTTGTTTCTGTGTTTTTTTGCTGTGTGTGTCTCTGTGTGTGCGTCTGTGTGTTTGTGCACGGCTTAGTCAGTTGAGTCCTTGTTGTCATGGCATAGAAGTGCACGTTCTCTACAGTATCCTCACTATGCTGGATGTCCTCACTTAGACAAGCTGGCTTTGACCAAACTATGACTGCTCGATTTGGACTTCGGACAAATTTGCACATCGGTTTCTGCAAGCTCCTTTCCCAAACTTCGTGAGGTCCCTTTCAGAGAAGCCTTCGGCCAGGTCTGGGATTCAGATGAGGAAGGTACTGGCCTCGGGTGGAAATCATTGTGTGAGGAATAAGAATCCAGCAGGAAATCTCGTTTTTTTTCACGCGGAGTGGTGTGTAGATCGGCTAGCTGGCATAGGATGTGAGCAACTAAGTGGTTGCTGTGTGATATGTTATGTGGTTCGATCGACGGCCTGAGTTTCTGATATCGTTGAACCTCATGTCATTGAACTTGGGGGGGTCCGCAAGAGTGTGTTTGTGTGTGGGTGTGTGTGTGGGTGTGTGTGCTGGCTGTCACGTTGACTACCACTCGTAGGCTGGAAACTGTGCGCGGGATGTTGGACAGTACCCAGTGTTATCTCTATACCTGTCCAACATGTTGGCCCCGTTCTCAACTTGCAGCCTGTTTCATGTTCGACAGATATTCCGGAGTTGGCAAGCCGCTCCGCCAAGCTTGGAAAGGAAGCCGATGGATGCAAATTGTGGATGAATGATTCACTGACAAATGAAGGGGTCGCTGTGTTTCCCTTTGGCAGGTTTGCACATCACTTTTTTTGGGGTGTTTTGAAGTGAGTTGCCTTTGGGTGGGGTGTTGTCTAGTCAAAGAACGTAGGGAACCCTGAAATATGTTGCCACGTGGATTGTGGAGAAAAGGATGTGTGTAGAGTAAGACCATCCCATTGTGATGTGCGCAGAGCTGGTCGCTGAAAGATCTGAGGGTGTTCCCTGAAAGCTTCGATGAGTCTGATCGGGAAACAAAGGGGGAGTTAAAAAGAAGGGGGGAGGGTTAAATGAACAAGGCGAAGGGTTGAAAAAAAGGCTTGGGGAATGAAAAGAAGGTTCGCCCGATCTCTACATAGCCTCCCCATACCAAGTGCGTGCTTTTTCAGACAGACAGGATCTTTGTGTAGTTGGGCATTCAAGGAGTTCGCATTTGTAAACAGCTGTAGAGCTGCTGATGTGTACAGGGTAAGAAGCATAAAACCTTTAGTTTAATGGTGCATGGCCGGGCCTTGGCCACGCGTCCCCCTTTCACTGGATGGGTTCGCGAGGTTTCGGCATAGTTCCTGTCCCCAAACTGTTTGCTTTCGGTGTTTTAAATGTCCCTGCAAACAAGGGACTTCTGTTTCTAATTTCCCTGCAGGTGATTCGGGGCAAGGGGGCAAGGATGATGGATGATTCACCCTACCGGCAGAGAGGTCCCGCAGAGCGAATTCCAGGCGTCAACACCCGGGTGCGCGTGGAAGCACTGCCGGAAGCTGGCGCCGGTGGGCGCGGTTGCCTGGCGACGGACATGGAAGCCAACCCCTGGACCCGCCATCTCAAGTTCATCCCTTTTCCACTTTTTGCTATGAACGTCACCTTTGGGCCAAGTGCATGTGAGTTTACCTTTGGTGGGGTGATGTGTCAAGGCCCAAACGGTGTTGGAGATATGGGCCCTTCTCAAAAGCTGAATTTCGATCAGATCCAAAACGTGAGGAGCCTCAAAAGTGGAACTGGGAGAGGAGACCTGCCTGCATACGCGTCGATTCTGAAAAGGGACCGTCTGGTTTGGCATCAGTTCCCATTGGAGGCTGGCTCTCATCCCCTCAGAATAGGACACAGAGTGCTGAAAGCCATTTGGAGACGTGCTGTTACCACAACGACATTTTGGGGGCCGTGTTTGCCGTAATTGCCAATTAGAAACGAGGATGCTTACATGGTGCCTGCGCCATGCCGGAATCGGTCTGAACATTTCGAATGAAACACCGGTGCAATGATGGGGAAGTGGTCAGCATTTTGGCAGGTTCCGTGTCAACAGTCTCCCTAACACGCGTGCCAACTCCATACGGTCCGTTTGCAGAGGGCATGGGCAGGTGCAGGTGTTTGGACATTTGTGAAAATCCGCGAGTGATTAATCGCGTTAACATGGAATCTGACATGATCGTTCCCTGACTCTGCCTTTGGACGACTTGGGGGCCCTGCCGGGCCGACTGTGCCTTTGGACATCATAGAATCATAGTGTTCAATTGTGAGCAGCCAATCTAGCCAGGCACCACAAAGATCGAACCTATGTGAGCTGCCTGCAGTTTCTGCGTTATAGAAGAGTATGTGCTGGTTGGGCACTTTGAGGAGAGAATCTTGCAGGATTTCATAATCATACCCTTTCTGGGCTGGCCTATGCCTGATATTTCCTGACCCTTAAAGTTAAGCTAGTGGCATTCAAGTTTGCCAAACGGCTCCACGATCTACAAACCTCAACGTTGCTGGCATTCGCCAGATGAGTTTTGAAAGCTGCGCTTCCCTTCTGGCTACATTCCCCAAGATCATGTCCAAAGGCCCTCCTCGTTGAAGGCAGCTTGATCCTCACGCTAGAAACTGTCTGTCCTCCCAAGGAAACAGAAGTACACAATGTGAACAGAAATCATCCGAAAGGATATCTTTTCAGTAGTCTTTTTGAGGAGCTTGTGCCTTGGAGGGCGATGGGTTGTCCCATCCACAGCCACATATTGTTTGACAGGGGCTCGGAGGCCTTGTCACGATTGCAAACGGAGGTTCAGACAGGCGCGCATCAGGAAAGAAGCTGACAATGGCCTTCTTGGCTATCTGGGGCTGGGATTGTTTTGAGCTGTGGACGAGGCCCAGTGCTGCCAAGCCGTACTTCATGCAGGCTCTTTGCGTTTTGACGGAGTCCGGGTGTGGCGTTCGACTCAAAACACAAACAGTAGGAGGATTCAAACTGGCCTTGTGGCCAGGGACACCCTGCATTTTGACAGCCAGAGAATACTGGGGGATGGGTTCAAAAGGCGAGAGGCGGGTGAAGCCTCCGACTAGGTGTGGCGCTCTTACGAGAAGGGTTTTTGTTGTCCCGGCCAGTGTTCTGCGGCTGGAGTTGTCCGACCCTTTCCAGAGAAGCAAAGCCAGAGTATCATTGAGTTTGTGGCACACCGATCATCCTGTATCCTGTCATGTCTCAGTGGCCATCCTGACTGGCCAGCTTTCAGCAGATTGAAAGGGTCGCAAGGCCTGCAAGGTTCGAGCAGACCTTGAAAGTGAGGATTAAACACGCCATCTATACCCTCAGCAGAAGTTCCACGGTAGGCGAGTGTCCTAAAGCATGCCATCCAGGTGCTGTTCAGTCTCGAACTTTCGAGATCATTGTGCGCTGCACCTATTGGAGACCTCACCCGCAACAAAGATTCCTGTAGGGGGCACAGCCATTGGTTGTTCAGGGGACCTTCAAATCAGGCAGCTTGCACCAAGGACGGTCATGAGCGTCCGAAGGGAAGAGTTTTGCAGCCATGCAGCCGGCCCAAAGTGTGTTTTGCGTTTCACGGCGCCAGGTGCTTGGGAAGCAACTGGGCTGAGCGCCTGGCTTGGAGCGCCTCAGGTCAGCCCACAGGGGTTTGCACGTCATAGAACTGCATGTGGTGTGTCCCCTTCAATTGTATTTGTACGGGGTTGAAATGGAAACGTCACAATGACCCACACAAGTATTGTGTTGTATTTGTAAGCGAGGCATCCGCAAACGACGCCAAGCATGTTACAAGTACGCCTAGCTGAGTTCTGATAGTCAACATGCGCAAGTTTAATTAACAACATTTGTTCGTTGCCATATATGAGTCAACTCCGGGCGGACAAAGGGGGGCATACTATGATGGACAAGTTGCAGCTGCAGATGATTTGCAGATAATTATGTTGGCAACGTCGACACTCACTCGCCTGCTAATTTTCAGGATTTGTTTATGAGGTCTACCATGTGTTTCGAGGAACGTTGAGTTGGGGAGTGTTTACTCTCCAGATTGATTGTTTTGGAGGAATCTCCTTTCCAGCTTGATTTGCAGGGGTACGGGTTCTTCTTTGGAGGCAACCTTGCTGGACAATCCCGTAGACTGTCAAGAATGGACACCGCCTATTCGCCACAAATCCTGACAGATAGTATATGTTGGGAGGTTTGGGATTGTGTGGGACTTGGGTAGACCCTTGCAAAGAAATATTGTTTTTGAACTACTGTAATTTTCCTAATCAAGCAACTAGCTGGTAATTGTTGGCCATGGCGATAATATTGTTGGGTAGGGACATACTTATGGCTGAGGTAAACTTCCTCATATGAACTGCGACACACGCTGAAGCATGCGGGACGAGTGTGTTGACCTGCAGCAAGTGAGAATAAGTGAGAACACCATGTTGCCTTGTTCCATTCTACACAGCATGAGACAGTTCTGCTTTGAGTTAAGAAATCTGAAACCCCTCGGTGGCAATGTAAGAACCTGGGCTGGCCCATGATTGTTTCAAGAAGCTATGCCCAAGGACCCAGTGACCTCAGGTCGCTGGGCTCCTTGATGGAAGAAGCTCTTCCTGCCAGTTGGCTCTCACTTCCATGGGCACCGCTTCGCGCCCTTCCAACACATATGGTGGCTGGGAAAAGGCCGGGTGATCAGATTGACACTTCCTCATTTCATGTGGCTTGATGCTCAGAGCAGGATTTTGTACTCAGCTGCCGTGGTAGATACTGACAATGTCGAGCCGTGTCTTTGGAGGCTTCAGCTTCATGTTGTGTTCGCATTACGTTGGGCGTGTTCGATGTGTGGGAGTCTGGAGTCGGGTGTCCTCACCATACACACCTCTTGCAACAACTGTTTTATTGCTCTCAACTTTGGGAAGTGTTGCCGCCTTCAAGGTTGCTAAGGCTGTCAAGCGACAAGTGCTTGGCAGACCAAACCAGTGACTCGTTGAGGGTTTGTTACCCTGATCTCGGTCAAGTTTGGTACGTGTCCAAGTTCATTTGTGGTTGAGCTAGTTTGAAGGGAATTCACGACACCACGTTCTCCAACGAGTTGCTTTTGCGGGAAGGAAAGCTGAACGTGTCAGGATGTTTTTTGTGAGGGTGGAAACTTGAAAACCGTGGAGTGGCTTCTCTTTTCTGTGGCCTCCTGTGCCGCGGCTCGGCAAAGTCAAGCCCGCTTGCCAGCTAGCCTCGCATGGGCTTTTGAACAATTGTTGGGTGGACTGAGATGTTGCCCCGTGTAGTGATTACCATGCGCCTTTGGTTTGAGAATGGAGATGGCTTAGCATGCCATACTTCTATGAATTCCATCGCGGCTTGTCCGCCCACCAACCAATGATTTGGCGCGCGGCAAAGCCAACTTGCGTCGAGCCGAGCACTTCCCGTAGTTTAGGTTTCCCAGGGCACCAGATCCAAGGGCAATTGTAACAAAAGCAGGAAACAAATGTATAAAAGCAGAGTCAAACATTTAGTGATGGAATTGAGCAATTTGCAGACTCCACACTCTTCTAATCGTCAACTACTTCCTACGCAAAACTCTTGCAATTCTGAAACAATGTTTGTTGCAATTCCACTGGGATTGCGCTTTCCATCCCTTTTCAGATGTCCTGGCGAAATTCAATAGTTTGTTGTGTTCCATTATGGCCTTGAAGCAAACTGTCCCCTTGTTAATGATGTTAAAACCTGCATAGGTGCGCGCTTTTCAGCCTATGTGTCAACCAGACTTTAGTTTTCTCCGAATCGCATATCGTTACCACAGCACTTTGCATTCGGTGGTTATGACACTTTGCTGCAGGGAGGTTGTAGGAAGAGTTGTTGGAGCAGATGCCGAAGACTGCATAATGTGTTCGCCAAAGAAACGATGGGGAAACCATCTTTAATTAAGATAACGCCTTTAATAAAAGGAAACAATAGGTAAGAAGAAAATTCTTTGCCACGAATTGGTGATAATGACTTAGTAAGTAGTAGTTGCCGGGTGCAGCTTGAGTATTCTGTTGTGGTACGCTAAGTAGTGGATAAAACACGCACGAGGTGCGGACCGCTCGCGTACGGATTCCGCGCATAGAATTTGCGGCTATGTAGAATTCGTATAATGTTTATTTTACGCTTTTAATTTCTTATGGCTTATTTTGATTATATAGTTTTGCCCGAAAATTCTTTAGAAAAACTCTGGATATTGATTTTGTTTGGTAGGCTTAGATAGTGTTTTTTAGGTTTGGTTAGTAAGGAATAGATGGAACGATATTTTGCCGACGAATTCCACGATTGGATTATGATTGGATGATTTTGCTTATTCGGGTTTTGTTGTTGTTGTTTTGTTTTTGTGTGAAAGGTTGATTTGTTGGTGATTATTTTCGAGATAGTGAGTTATGATTTTGAAATTATTGAGATAAAAGGAATGAAAGATTTTAATATAGATATAAGAAATAATAAATATAATTTAGACATAAAAGAATGCTGAAAATGAAAATGATGAAAATAAGAGTAAGGAAATAAAAAATATATATATATTTTTTTATTTTTTTTTTTTATAATTAGGGTTTAATATAAAAGGATTGGTAATTTATAATACAATAGGCAATTTAGTCTAAATCTTGAGATCGAGATAATTTAAGGAAGAAATAGTCGAAAAGAACACCGTTATATATTAGAAATGATCGAAATGCTAAGTAGTAGATAAAGTCAAAGATTCCACTTTATTATCCTTGGAGCAATTACTTATTTATACGGCCAAACGTTACTTCTCGATGCCTTTTATATACTAAGTGATAACTTTTCTACAAATTAAATATAATAATATTATTTTTAATTAGCGATAGTAATTATCGTATATTTATGTTTGTATTTCTTGTTATGGTGATAATTGTTTTTTCTTTTTTATTTGTTTATTTTTCTTTCCATTTTCTTTTTTTGATATAATGCTTTGTTTATTATTCTTTTTCTCGCCTTTATAGTATTTATATATTCGGGATGTTCTTCCTTTTTTTAAATAATAATATAATCGATAATACAAAATCATTTGTTCTTTGATTTCTGCTAATGTTATATTTTCCGTTTTTTTTAATTTGATTATTTTTTCTAATATTATATGGTAATATTTCTTTAAGATTGTTTGAAGCGGTATAGTTTTATTGAAATTTATAATAAAAAACATTTAAAGAATGAATAATTTAATAAATTATAATATAAATATATTTATAACTAAAAAAAATATTCAATAATATACCTAGAATTTAAGAATTATAAGAGATAATAAAATTGATAAAGTCCCGCCGGATATATAAGCAAAAACCAATAAACTAATTGATTTGTATGAAGACCGCAAGATTTCATAATATGAAACGGCAAATAAATTGATAAATGGTAATGAGTTTAGTTTTTCGAGCAGTATGTCTATCATATTAGATTTTGTGGATGTATAGAATCGAGTAAATTGTAGTAGTGAGAAACGAAAAAGAAAATGGTTGTGTCTAATATTGAATATTGGAATTAACGATTGGAAATTCTTAAACGAAAAATTGATATATAACCCCTATATATATTAATTAAAATAAATAAAATAATTTTAAATAATATAATTATATTTTATATATATATAAATAATGGTTTTAAATGATTTATTTAAAATATATATATATATTTATATATATTATAAAATAATATTTTTAAAAAAATATATTTAATTATTATTATTTTAATTAAAATATATTATAATTTAATTCGAATAATATGTTTAATTAATATAATTAAATTATATATTTTTTGAATTTAATATATTTAATAATTTATATTTTAAATTATTATTTTTAAAACCAAATAATAATTTTATTTTATTATTAATTTCTTTTGTTTTGTTTTTTTTCTCTCTATATATTTTTTATTTATTTTTTTATATACCATTCAAAATATATATATACCACGAAATCTGTATTAAATTACCCCGGCACGAGACCCCAATCAATAATAAGCGGCGATCACACGCTGCAGAGTATTGTGCAGGCTGCGCCGCAAAACGGCGATTGCTATCAGGAAACTGCAACATCATTTTGCGGTATTTGCATGCACATTCACAAAGACAAGGACACGGCCTGGAACAGACATGCACAAGAGAATGTAGCAGAGACGTGTCGAAGCCAGCGCCATGGTCCGTGTGTTTGTGTGTGTGTGTGTGCGTGTGTGTAAGTGTGTGTGTGTGTGTCCTTTGTTCTCGATTGTGACGCTGTTACTATTGCTGTTTTTGGGATGTTGTTATTCAGAGTACCATCGAAACGCCGTTGCATAGAAGCACCATCCAAGCATGCCCAAAGAAAGGGAAACAAGCTCGCGCGGACAGGGCGGGAATCGAGCCCGGGACCTTTTGCCGGAAACCCGTGCCGCCGGACCACGAGACAAAACCCCCCCATGGTCCCCGGAGCCGCAAAAAAAGGAAGCAAAAAACGAATTTGTGCAAGCCTGCGCAGTCGAAACGCACTTCAACATCAAGCAAGAACAAGAATCTGCGGTAAATACCACGCGAAACGCTCGCGGACAGAAAGAAATCGACACCTCACTTTTGTGCGAGTCTGCACAGTCGAAACGCATTTCAACATCAAGCAAAAGCACGAATCTGCGGTAAATACCACACAAAACGCTCGTGGATAGAAGTCGCCAACTCACTTTGTGCGAGCCTACGCAATCGAAACGCACTTCGACATCTAAATACCACGCAAAACGCTCGACAGATGTCGCCAACTCACTTTGTGCGAGCCTACACAATCGAAACGCACTTCGATATCAAACAAGAGCACGAATCTATGGTAAATACCATGCAAAACGCTCGCGGACAGATATCGCTAACTCACTTTGTGCGAGCCTACGTAATCGAAACACACTTCGACATCAAACAAAAGCACAAATCTACGGTAAATACCATATAAAACGCTCATAAACAAAAATCGCCAACTCACTTTATGCGAGCCTACGCAATCGAAACACATCAAACAAAACACGAATCTGCGGTAAATATCACACAAAATATTCGTAAATAAAACGAGCACCAAAACCTTTTCTCTTACCATAAAATCTCCTAATTACATAATAAAACGAAATATCGAGCTTTAAAAATTACAACAATAAAAAAAAATATCAACCAAATAATAAATAAAATATCCTTTTAATATTCTATTCCATTCATAAATATATATAAGCATAACAATATATCTAACAAATATATATAAATGTATCAAATTCCCCATATTTTAATAACAAATCTTCAATATATATTCGAACAACATAATATATTATTAATATATTTCTTTAACCTTTTCATTTATAAAAAAACTTTTATAAAAACCTATAAACCTACAAAAATAAATATAAAAAATATAATATCTTCAAAACCATAAAAATAAAAGATTTCATAACTTCTAAATTTTATAAAAATTATTTTATATTTTTCCAATTTCATAAAAAATATAAAATTAATATCAATTTATAAAATTAAATATAAATATATCGATTTCTCCTCCTTTACCTTTTATCTTACCTATAAATCTTTCATATTCATCAAATTCTAAAAATTATAAAAAACCTTCGTTTTCTATTTCCATTCATATCCTAACATTACATAAAACAATCATTTTATTTAAATTAATATCAAACAATAAATCTTTTAAATTTCATTCATAAAATCAATTATCAAAAAACATATCTAAACCTAAATAATAATAAATACTTAACAACTATAACTAATTAAATTAAATAAATATCAAAATAACGAGCCGCCTCACTAACTACTTTATCCGCCGACCCCTTGTCTGCAAAAGCGAGGCGCATGGGAAGGGAATCATCATCATCGATCTCTTCATTATCCTTATCACCATCGCAATCGATATCATCATCATAATCATCAGCATCATCATGATGGCCACAAGCATTATTAGGACCATCATAAGTATAGTCTGGCTTGCTTTTTTAATGGGGCTCTTATATACATTTCAATAGAGACATTAGAGAGCATTAGTGATGCAGAGGATACTACGATGATAATTATCCTCATAGTCATCATCATCATCCTTCAAAAGATGCGAGGACATGATTATAATAATGACTGCTGATAATACTAAGGATACATCATACTAATTATCAGCCAATTTAATATCAACCTCATCGGTTAAATCATCATCATCATTATCATCATCATGGTGGCCATGAGAACGCTTCTGGCCACCATAAGCATAATCAAGGTCACCCGGCTTACTTTTTTTTGGGGGATTTCCAAAGGAACATCAGAGAGCATTGGTGATGCAGAGGATGCTACGATGATACTTAGGGACGCTAGACAGCATTGGTAATGCAGAGGATACTACGATAATAGTTATCATCAGAATCTTCATCACGATCATCATCATCTCTTATTAGGCAGCATTGGTGCTCATCCTTATCATCATTATCATCATGGTCATCATCATCTCTCATTAGCAGGCACTGGTGAGGCAGAGGATGCTACGATGATAGTTATCATCACAGGCATCATCAGCATCATCCTTATCATCATCATGATGATGGTCGTCATCATCATCATCATCATCACTCTTCTCATCATCATCATGATGGTCATCATCATCTTTCTTGTTCGTATATTTGTTTCAAAAGGACGTTAGAGACCATTGGTGATGCTGAGGATACGATGATAGTTATCCTCATCCTCATCATCATTATCATCATGGTCATCATCATCTCTCATTAGCCGGCACTGGTGATGCAGAGGATGCTGCGATGATGGTTGTCATCACAGTCATCATCAGCATCATCCTTATCATCATCCTGATGATGGTCGTCATCATCAGCATCATCACTCTTCTCGTCATTCATCATCATCTCCTTCTGAATCATCATTGTCATCATGGTCATCATCATTTATGATGAGCCGGCACTGGTGATGCAGAGGATGCTACGATGAAGTTATCATCACAGTCATCATCAGCATCATCCTTATCATCATCCTGATGATGGTCGTCATCATCAGCATCATCACTCTTCTCGTCATCATCATGATTGGCATCATCATCTCTTTCTTATTCTTATACACGTTTCTAAAAGGGACGTTAGAGACCATTATGTTACAATGATAGGCCGCCGACATTGTTCGGCGTGTCGGATACTTACTAGAGGATAAACGATAACCCCCCCCCCCCCGCCCGACGTCAAATACGTAGTTTTTTTTTTTGGGGGGGGGGGGGGCCGCTGCCAGGGTACCTATCCCAGAAGGGAACTGGTACCTTTGTGGTAGTAGAGGTCGTTGATTTGGTCCCTGGATCTATTCCGGAGAGAATCCAATATGCCACTATGGATGCTTGGAGGATGGATTGTCCCTGGTGGATTGTGGATAATCCTGTAAGCGGCCTGCAAAGGTTCTTTTGTCACGCAATCATGAATGATGCTATGTTACACAAAAGGGGCCTTGAGCCAAATGTTGCAGGAGATCAAGTGTTCAGTAAACCAAACACAAAACAGACACAAATTTCTTTTGATCTCCAGCACTAAGTATGAAATACTATTGGCTTCATGGCCTTTGGCCGTAGCCTTGATGTATGCCGTAGCCATGCTGTATGCCGTAGCCATGTGTATTAAAAATGCCGGATTCATCCTCTTTTCTGCTCGGATGAAATGTCTTGGCTTTCGAAATGGAAAACACTATGTACTGCTTTTTTTTGAGATACCTAGATGTATCGAAAGGTGATGTACAACGCTATGCACACGCGGGACGATTGTGAAACTATTGATCCCTCACTGTATAGTCTTGTAGGCGGTGAGGATCAATCATCTGAATTGAGTTCGTGGTGCTGAACGTATGAATCTTCATGGTCAGTCGGATCGACGATACCATCGGCGGCTGCTGTCGGATTGACTGCCATAGTCTCCATAATCATTCCAGGTCGAGGCGCTATAGTCCTTCCACTGCTTCTGATGTTCCCACTGCTTGTTGTAGTCCTTGTACTCCGGCAGGGTCCAGGCTTGAGGTACTCCTGGTATCTCTCAGAGTTGCGTTGCCTGGTTGCAGATTTGCTGCGGATGTAAACCATGAGGGGACTGTGCGAGTCGGAGTCCTGTGAGCCATTCATGAACATGTCATTGTTCACGTGCTTAAAGCGCTCTGCGGATGAGACCTGGTAATCGAATATGGCCTTGGTTGGATCGTTCCGCATGGATTCCAGTTGTTCATCTTCCATGCCGTTCATCTCGTCCTTCCGGAAAGCCTGCTGGATGTTCGTCTTGCCCCATCCAAATACAAAAGTCATCATCACATCTGGGAATGTTCGATCATATCCTGATCCACACTTCATGTACAGGTGATGACGGACAATGGATTTTAGGGTGCACGAAGTCTCCATCGCATACTCCATTCTGTCCACGAGTGGCAAATTCTTCGTTTCATTCCACAGTCTCTGATATGCTTTCATGAGGATGTTCACGAGACCGTTAGCCGGATTGAAGACGTGCTGGAGTTTGCTGTAGGTATTCGCTGATTTATTGGCGTCTGTTCTTGAAGTAGTTGACTCCTTCATCAGGATCTTGCGAAAGGTCATTTTGGAGGACTGCCTTATACATATATGCATCTCCAGTCAATCTGCTCTTGAGCAGAGGTCCTCTCTTGGGTGCTTCCACCGTTGTGATGGTCACCCAGTCGTCCACGAGTTCTTCATACCTGAACCAGCTGACTTTTCCGTCGTACTTGGCGGTCATCGATAAATTGAGTGTTTCTTGTGGCTTTGCCATACTTGAATAGGCTTCCATCAAGCCTTCTCCATCGGATGACATCTTCCCTTGGATCTCTGCGGAAAACCCGCTCCGCTACCACAAATTGAGGCCCGCTGCCGGGGTACCTATCCCAGCAGGGAACTGGTACCTTTGTGGTAGTAGAGGTCGTTGATTTGGTCCCTGGGTCTATTCCGGAGAGAATCCAATATGCCACTATGGATGCTTGGAGGATGGGTTGTCCCTGGCGGATTGTCTTGTGGATAATCCTGTAAGCGGCCTGCAAAGGTTCTTTTGTCACGCAATCATGAATGATGCTATGTTGCACAAAAGGGGCCTTGAGCCAAATGTTGCAGGAGATCAAGTGGTCAGTAAACCAAACACAGGGGGGTCCCCCCACGTACCGCGCGGCAATTTGATGACGTTCCACTAAACGTAGTCTTCGGGGAGCCGGTGTCGCAAAACAGGGGTCCCAGGCTCGATTCCCCCTGCCGGCTTTTTTTGGCTTTGGCTTCCTGCATCCTTTTGCCGAAAATCTCCAAACTCTATGTTTTTAGGCGTCCTCTTTGCAAAAATGCTGGAAAACCGTGTTTTTTTGCGGGAAATACTGGGGAGCAAGGGGAAATGGATATATAGGATACATACATACATACATACATACATACATGCATTACATACATACATACATACATACATACATACATACATACATACATACATACATACATACATACATACACACATACATACATACATACATACATACATACATACATACATACATTACATACATACATTACATACATACATGCATACATACATACATTCATATACATACATACATACATTACATACAGTAATTTCACACATACATACATACATACATACATACATACATACATACATACATTACATACACACATACATACATTACATTACATTACATTACATTACATACATAGAAACATACATACATTACATACATACATACTGACATGCATTACATACATGCATAGATTACATACATACATACATACAGACAGACATATATACATGCATCCATACATACATACGAGAGAGGGAGATTGGGGAGAGAGAGGCTTGGGGGGATGGGGAGGATGGGGAGCAGAGGGAGGGAGAGAGGACGACAGAACACACAAGGGACACAAGGGAGAGAGGAAGAAGAGAAAAGGGAGAGGACAATGTCGGCGGACTGAAGTTGTCATCACAGCCCTCATCCTCATCATCATTATCATTATCATCTCTCATTAGCCGGCGCTGGTGATGCAAAGGATGCTGCGATGATAGTTGTCATCACAGTCATCATCATCATCATCCTTATCATCCTTATCATCATCATGATGCTGGTCGTCATCATCATCATCACCCTTCTCATCATCATGATGGTCATCATCATCTCTTTCTTATTTTTATTTACATTTCAAAAGGGACGTTAGAGACCATTGGTGATGCCAAGGATGTTACAAGGATAATTATCATCACAGCCCTCATCCTCATCATCATAATCATCACGGCCATCATCATCTCTCATTAGGCAGCATTGGTGATGCAGAGGATGCCACCATGATAGTTTTCATCACAGTCTTCATCACGGTCATCATCGTCTCTTATTAGGCAGGATTGGTGATGCAGAGGATGCTACGATGATAGTTATCATCCTTATCATCATGATCATCATGGTCATCACCATCTCTCATTAGCCGGCATTGGTGATGCAGACGATGCTACGATGATAGTTATCATCACAGTCATCATCATCATCATCCTTATCATCCTTATCATCATCATGATGCTGGTCGTCATCATCATCATCACTCTTCTCATCATCATGATGGTCATCATCCTCTCTTTCTTATTTTTACATACATTTCAAAAGGGACGTTAGAGACAATTGCTGATGCTGAGGATGCTACGATGATAGTTATCATCACAGCCCTCATCCTCATCATCACTGTCATCATCATCATGGTGGCCACAAGCGTCTTGGGGTCTTATATACATTTCAACAGGGACGTTAGAGAGCATCGGTGATCCTCGCTACGATGATAGTTATCCTCACAGTCATCGTCATCATCATCCTTCAAAAGATGCGAGGACATGATTATCATAATGACTGCTGGTGATGCTGAGGATGCGTCATGATGATTATCAGCCGCTTTGATATCAACATCATCGGTTTCTTCATCATCCTTGTTGCCATCGTCATCAATATCATCATCATCAAAATTACTGTATCATCATCATCATCATCATCCTGGTGGCCATAGGCGTTGTTAGGGCCCGTAGTCGAGGCCACCCGGCTTGCTTTTTTCTGAGGGTCTTATATACATTTCCAAAGGAACGTTAGAGAGCATTGGTGATGCAGAGGAGGCTACGATGATAGTTAGGGGCGTTAGAGAGCATTGGTGATGCAGAGGATGCTACGATGATAGTAACCATCACAGTCCTCATCTTTGTCATCATTATCACTATGAGCATCATCATCTCTTTTTGGGTAGCATTGGATGCAGAGGATGATAGGATGACAATTACCATCACAGTCCTCATCCTTATCATCATTATCATCATGGTCATCATCATCTCTTGTCAGGCAGCATTGGTGATGCAAAGGATGCTGCGATGATAGTTATCATCACAGTCATCATCAGCAATCCTTATCATCCTCATTACCCTCATTACCCTCATTATCATCATTATCATCATTATCATCATGGTCATCCTTATCTCGTGTTAGGCAGTATTGGTGATGCAGAGGATGCTACGATGATAGTTATTGCCAGGAGGCGAGTCAGCCACATAGTGAATGACAAGGCAGTTGGGGTTCGAATCCCGTGGGGTGGCCACTACCCTCGACATGGAGTCGTATAGTAGGGGCCGTTGTAAATAGGGGTTGTAAGGATACTATCGGCCCTTTTGCTTCTTTACAGCTTTCCGTTGGATATTTGTCTTGAACCACTTATCAAGAACTTGAGCCAAAGCATCCATATGCATGAGTCGGCTGCTCACACAACAATACCCCCGCAAAGGTTCGAGGGACCTTAAAGGAGGGGAATAGAACAGGGTGACCCTCAGAACCTGCCCTTAGGATTTTGGTCTGCGGCTCGGAGATTCTTAGCATCCCCCATCCTGGGCTCGGGTTCATCCCGGGGTCAGGAACCATCCACAAACACATGCCGACATGCATGGACACACGGCTTTTCTTATTCAATTCTGCGAAACGTCTCTGCACGTTCTGTATACTTGACAGGAAACAAGAATGCTACAGGTCGCATACCGGACCTCATGTGCATTGATGCACACTCAGCAAACGATCTATCAGGTAATGGTACAGATCCAGAGAGGTCTGCAGAAAACGAACATCCATGACGAGCATAGTCCACCACCAATTTGTAACCAATAATAATTTGTAGCATCGAATAATCGTTGACCACCAAATACCTGGCGTCTCCAGAATAGTAGTCGCCGATGACGATACTGTACGGAAGCATGAAAATGTTCTGTGGTGACATATGCAAGTCTCAACCAACTATTTTAGGTTGCCCATGGTACCGTGCACGACGAGTACCACGAAGGCTGACCATGATACCATTCACGATGAGTATCACGATCCCATTGTGAAAAATGCAATCTCCAGTTAATCCCCCACATAGTAGAGATCGTATTGGAAATACTTGATCACCAGTGCGATGATGCTGTGATGGCCTTTCTACTCGCCCTCCACCGGAACCTTTCTAGCAGAGAATCTGGTGTCTCCTCGGTCAAATTGATCTTCTCGATGTAGCGCGTGGGCAGATGTGTATTGCGATAACGGCACCATTGCGTAAGAGGAGTATCAACCTCTTTGACGCCTTGAACGCAAATTATGGCAGCAAGATCAACTTTCAAGAAATTGCGTCCAATGAGCACATCTGTTCGGTAGAAGGTCATGTAGTCGCAATTGAGGCCAAGGGCAATGCATCGGAAAATTGTATCACTCACGAAGGCGATGTCCTTCTGGTGATTGATACCTCTGAACTGCTCTGCTTTGATACTAAGGATATTGCAGGCGGTCCAAATCCGATACATCATGCGCAGCCCTCTCAGCTTCAGGGACCAATAAAACGTCTCTTCGTCCCTGTGGTTCGCACTTTGGAACCTCACATTTCTAAATCTAGGAGCGGCAACGACTTCGTCGTAGGTGGGCGGAACTGGAATGTTCTGCTCGTCGACTTCGGTGAAAATCCAGTCGTCCTCCCATTTTCTTGCGATGTAGGGACAATAGATTCCGCCACCTTTGCCAGCTTCCTTGACCAAGTCTGCCTCGTTGTTGGCGAATACCTTCCACACTTTGAAAAGTACGATGCCAATGAAGCCAGAGAAGTATGACGCCTCGCCAGGCTCGTCGACGCAGATGGCCTTGACTTGCAGGAGGTGAATTGCGTCCCACATCATCATCGTCGATATCCGTGCCGCTGTCCAATGGGAGGTACGACCTGTCTGCGGATCCTCCCTCGCTCATCTCATTGGTGTCGGGTCGTTCTTCCTCGGCGACGATGCGCTCAGCATCCTGCATTGCTTCTCGCTGAGCTTGCTTCACTTCCTCCGTCACTTTTGTGGTGTCGGATGCTTTGGGTTCGTCCTCATCCACATGGATCACGCTTGCCGGTGAAATGAGCTCACAGTCGCACGCCGTGCAATAGGAATGATGACAGCGCGCTCTGCTGAGCAAATCCCTGATCTCAACCAACGAGTTGTTCAAAAGCTCGGGCGGGCACTTCGATGTTGATGCACGCCATGACGACCATCTTCTTCAGGACCCCCGCATCCGCAGAGTCTTCGTCGCAACAGAAGTTTCTGAATGCCTTGAAGTACAGGGCCAATACGGTAGGCCAGCCTGAAGCCCTGAGCTTGCTGGAGGCAGGGGCCGCCATACTGTCTTCAACATATGCTTGTCATAATTGTAGCCTCATGTCGTAGGAGGGAGCAACTAAATGAACTGTTGCCCTATGGACCTTGGAATGCATGGCCTGCATGACTTGAAATGTTACCTTGGAACCCGACCAGTGTTTCAATTTCCCTATACTGCCTCCTATGTGTGAGGTTAGTGTAGGATCCACCAGTCTTTCAGCTTCCTGGGCAAATACTACCTCCTATGTAGGAGAATAGTGTAGGACTCTGCAATTCATCAAATGGTTGCATTCACTGCTTCTTGGTGATTTGACCCTGACAGGTGTACAACAAGGCCAGCCCCATGAGCAAAACGGACTTCATCAACAAGTATAAGGCTGAGAACTTGCAATGGGTGGCCGAGTATGTGGAATCCAACACAGATTCAATAACCTCACAAGATGAAACTCTCAAGGGCTTCAAGGGGGAAATCCTGGAGCTGAATGGGTTTGGCAATGGCGCCTTGGTTGAGGACCGGGTTGAGGCAGTGTTCAAAGGGCTCCTCAATGAGTGCTACCTGCTTCACAAGGTGGACCCAGCTGACCCTGGCTTGGTGGTGAGGGCGCCGTCCCAGAACTCACCAAGTACTGGTATGCAAAGACCAAACTCGAACACGGTGGAGACTCACATGCGGGTTTCTGCTGATGTCAATGTCACCCATCTTCAGAAAGCATTGTCTGGGGCCCCTTCCACTTCAACTATCAAGATTGAGAACCCTGAGCATGTGAAACTGATGCAGGCTGTGGGTTTCCACTGGCTTGAAAAGCAAGTTGGAGAAGGAAGTGGCTGGTGCAGGGTCACTCCTGAAAGACTTGACTGCCATCAGCAAACCTGAGTGGGAGTGGGTAGACATCCCTGCCCAAGTCTCTGTCTGGTTGTGAAAGCAGGGGAGGAGTTCCTTGAAGGGGTTAGGGTTGCTCTGGTAAAGGCTAAGAATATGCCTACATCCGGGGACATTAAAGATGTCACCGAGCTCCATTCCTAACTGGAAGCATTCAGGCCAGCACCACATTGATGGCTTGAAAGCTGTCTCTTGGAAAGAACCTTTTGAACTCCTGAGGGGTGCCCTAAAAGACCATCTGTCCCGGCATCGTTTTCACATACATATGGTCCTTATTGCAAAGAGTATGGCTTCTAGCATTGAAAGGTACAAGGCCTATAAGTGCCATGCAGCAGGAATCAAGGTGCTGTAATCTTTGGATGCCAGTGAATGGATCTATGTCCTGAAGAATGAGGATCTACAAGAGCCCTGGAGCTGCAGGGTTGTCTTTTTCCTGCTGAGCCACGGGTTTTGCAACACATCATGGAAGACACCTGGCTGCATAAGGCAACATAAACTGATCAGTTGTGATTGGAAAGCAAAGGATGCCGACACATTCCTGGCCATTGTTGCCAATAACCCTTTGCTACACAACTCTTCCAGCACTTCTGCGTTGGGCTTGGCCTTGATTTTTTTAAAGTTGCCAAAGGCAACATGATCCAACATGGCAGGACATGTCGGCTTACCCAGAAGGTTTTGCTCTTGGACATCATGTTTGCTTGTGTGCGGTGCTGCAGGTTGTTTATATGTGCTTGCCTGGCTCAATGTGTATCTAATCTATAGAATCACCATGTCGATGCATGCCAAGAACAAGTTCTTGGAAACAAGGACTGAGCAAGAGCCAAATAAAAGGTTCAGGAACCATCTGGCTGACCTCTTCCTGGTTGGAGGGGTGTCAGCCTAAAGAACTACAAGCTTGGGATACTGAGAATGTCAGCGACCTTGCTTCTGTTGCGATGGGCTCACATGCCCAGACTAACCTGCAAAGGAAGTTGCTAAAAGGAAATGCTTGGCCCCAGCTTTACAGAGGCAATGTGCACATTCTGGACAGCAACACCCACAAGGTTTGCCAAGCATCATTGCAGTTCTTGCTGCCCCACAAGATTGTGCGCACTGGAACAAGTTAGCCAAGAACATTTATGAGTGCTCTGGTCTTACAGACCTTGCCCAAACACTGTACACTGAGAATTTGGCAAAGCACCTTGGATTGAAGTAGCAACTTTTTGAACCGCCAAGCTTGTGTTTGGGGCCACAGCCTGTGTTGCTTTTTTGGAGGAGCTTGTGGTACTCCTTTGCACGAGCCTGTGTTACTCCTTTGTAGGAGCCTGTGTGCAGCTGGGTCAGTTTCAAACACCCTTAAACACTGAGGTTTTCATTGCCTGCTGACAACACTATACCATTGCGCTTCTGGGTGGGTGGTGTCCCAGTCAAGTGGGACAGAAGTGAGACACTGATGGCGTATATTCTGAATTTGCCTGGCCAAAGCCAATGTGCCAAGAGAATGGCTTTTCCACTATGGATGACATATTGGAAGTGGTTGCCTGGTCCTTCAGATGCTTGCTGGCAGGCAAGTTTCTTCTCACAGGCTTTCGTGGAGAAGAATTGCAAGGGAAAAGGGTCAAGCAAGCAGGCTTGCCTTTGGGTTGCTTTGGGCTGATCTCTGAAATCCGAGGGGACTGGGAAACGTACAAGAATAGATTTGGTTTGGCTGGCTGGAACACTGGTGACAATTGCTGCTACAGATGCTGGGCTACACCTCAAGACATCAGGGATGTCAGTTCCACAGCATCCTGGAGAAGTAAGAGAAAAACCTTATGGGAGCATTCTTGCTCACGCTTCCAGAATAGTTTGCCTGACATTTCTTTGGACACCTTTGTCATCGACTGGCTTCATTGTGTGGATCTTGGAGTGGCCTCAAACGAATCGAGCATGTTGTTGTACTCCTTCATGCTTCCGTTGGGGTTCATGTGTAGGTCAACCTGACCAACGTGGAGCTCAGCCACTCCTCCCTTAAATGAAATTCCGGTTCCTCCATTTCCGGTTGATGTGATTTCTCATGAGGTTCGCTGGACATCGGCTCCATTTCTTCTTCATCGGGAACTTCCATGTCGACGTCTTCATCGGATGAAGGATGTCCTTCCAGAAGAAACAGCATTTGTATCTTTCCACGCGCCAAGTCGGATTCCGTTGCTCTTGCGATATCCTTGCATGTCCCCCTCATGGGATTCCTTTCCGCACATGATGCAAACATTGAGTTCGCCAGCGGTCGCAAAGATTCTCGAACATCTGCAACAGCTCTGCTCGTCTCGCGGCGATGTCCTCGACTCTTGATTGTTTGGCTTCAGGCTCTTCGGTGTGATCGGGTTCACGACCACGATCAGCCTCGTCCTCATGATCGGACTCGCCTGCTTTCCTTCTGGCCTGATGAACTGGCTTCCTTGAGATCGATGAACGGGTTCGTGTACGCCAGCCTGTCCATGATGTCCCTGACATTCTTGTTGGACTCCATGTACCTCACAGTGCCATTTCTTTTCCTGTTGAGGCCCGTCATGTGAGAGGTCATGTTCTCCCTGACGAACTTCAGGAATGTGGCTTCCAGCATTGGTCGGTATTGGCAAACGCTCCCCTACTTTAGCAATGCGGGGTTACCGGATGCACACCCCGAGAAGACTTACCGTTTCCTTTTGGGATTGATTGATCGACAACTTCGGACTGATCGCGAGGACTACGTCTACGACACGAAGGAGAAGTCGGTCAAGAACTTGCTGAGCGGCAACAAGAATGCGGCACCAGCAGAAAAGAAGAAGGAAAAAGGAAAAGGGGGGGAGTTCTGGGAAGGAAGATGATGGAAACGCAGCAGCACCAGTGCTACCCAAAGCAAAAGCGAAAGACCACGACAAGAAGGGCAAAGGAAAAGGAAAATGGAAAAGCATGAGCCCCGAACAGAAGAAGGAATGCCCATGCGTTTTCCACTACACAAAAGAAGGAGGATGTCTTACAGGAAAGGATTGTCCATATTCCCACACCCCCAAGCAAAAGCACAAATTGGACAATGAGAAGGGCAAGGGCAAAGGTGGCGGCAAAGCGCCAAGGACTCCTTCACCGAAGAGGGACGGGGTCTGCTATGCATGGAGAGAAGGAAAGTGCACGAAGGTGGACCAATGCAAATACAAACACGCTGCACCAGCAAACCCCAAAGCATCAGCTCCAGCGCCTAACGCCAAACAACAGGAAAGGCACATCGCTATGCCCGCTATCACTGTCAAGAGGAAGCCAAAAAGAGCGACAAGCACACTGAGGAGAGGGAAGCCGAGGTCGAGACCGTGTATCACGATCGTGATGCAGAAGATGCCATGAGTGAATCTTCGCGGTGGTCAGGTGAGGCTGAGATACCCGAGAAGTACGTGTGGCTTCAAGAGTGACGTGAGCGAAGAGGTGGAGTACCTGAAAAACGAGGACGAACAGTGGCGGAACAATTCGATGTGGCACAAGGGATTCTATGAGGACATGTCCCAAACATCCTCGAAACCGGTCGACGCCACTTCGTTCAAGACATATGACCATCGACGGCGCCTCGCATACAGTCACAAGAAGGCACTCATCAGAGCTGTGAGATTATGAGCGAGGCGGCCAATGACATATATCGTACTCACAAGATGCCAGAGAACAGGGAGCGAACCTTCACTTTCGAGTATGACAAGGAGGATGACGAGATTACGGAAGGAGTCGTGCAATGGAAAAGGAAGCACGCTTGATCACTTTCGATCTGGTTGAAGCCGCAGGAGATGCCGAGAACAATGACAAGTACGTCATGATCATTCGAGACATACACGCGGTCATCATCATGGGCTATCCAATTGGTCGCAAAAATGCCGTCACGGTGATCAACAGCATAAAACATTTTGCTGGCAGACGGAAGATCAAGCAAGTCTACTCGGACGATGCACCGGAGTTCATCAACGCATGTTCTGAACTGAAGATACCTCATGACTTATCGCTTCCGGGCAAGAAGCAGAACAATTCGCTTGCCGAACGCACGAACCAGTTCATTGTGGATCAAACAACTGCATGTCTTGTTCATGCTGGACTTCCAACATGCTATTGGGTATACTGCATTGTGCCACTTGATGAACGTCGAAGAGATCAATGGTTCGAGCGCGTGGTTTCGATTACACGGAGAGCATTTCAAGGGTGAGAAGATCCTATTTGGCGCGTTGGCTGAGTTCAAACCAAGCGATGCGAGAGGTGACAAGAGAGAGAAATTTGAACGGACAGTTACAACCTGAGTTCTGGTCTTCACTGGGCACGCAAATATCGGGCCTGGACTCTCACAAGCTTCGCCGGCGCCGACCTTTCCATAAGGAAGGCGAAAAGTCCACCTCGACTGCGCCAGCCACATCAGACCGAGAGGGTCGTATTGAAGATACCAATTTCTTTTCCCGTTCAAGAGAAGTATAAGAAAAGGAGTGAGACTCTTGAAGGTGTTGAGGAGATCAGAGGGGAAGATGATAGAGGCGTTTATTTAGAGCAACCGGCCGAGGATGAGGACCCGGATCCCACTCTCTTGCAGGATATAGATCAGGGACGAGGTGATCGCTGGGATCGTGCGCGATGAGAAAGGTGAGGACGTCGAAGTCGTCGAGCCTGGGAGTACGGAAGACAAAGACGCTGTTGATGATATCGCTGACCTATCATTTATAGGAACGACCTCGGCAAAACGGTCAAGCTTGATGCTCGTGGGAGACCCCTATCCAGTCGGTGCAGATGGATTCAGGACGATGAAGACAACACGACCGGCAGGGTTCACACCTGAAGAATGGGCAACATGACGGAATGCAATTGATGTCGATGAGAAAGGAATGATACATCCAAAGAAGAAGGATGGCACTGGCAGCTCGAAGGACGCCGCATCAACGCTCCGAGCGCGAAGAGGATAAAAGCAATGCTCAAAGAAACGATGGGGTGGCGATCAATGGATGTACAACTGGGGCATACGGAAGAATACAAACAAGGTCAAGAACCCGGTTGGGGGAAAGTTCTTGGCGGACCTGGATTGGGTGAGGATTATTGTCAATCCGGTCGCTGGGTCAGTTTTATGCATGGACTCCAAACGTCTCCAAGATCTTGGTGTAAGCAATGTGATGTTGGACGAGGTCTATGGGATTCTGGTAGTTATCTGCGCATGGAAGTTTACTCCAAGGGAAGGTCTTGCATCTATCCCAAAGAACGACCATGATGGGGGACTGTCGGAAAACATTGATGACACTTGTTCAGAAAGCACCATGACGGATGAACTGGCACACATGTATGAGTGGGAAGACATGGCAGCACGTGATTTGGGTTTACGAACCTGCGCGGCGTCGCCAAAAGTGGATTGCCCTGAGGGCGATTATCCCAAGATGCCTTGTGTTTTGGCCGAAGAGCATCATCGTGAGAAAGTCGTCAAGGTGGCCAAGTTCATTAATGCAATGGTGTCACGACCCGTTGGCAGGGCCGAGATGCTTAGCAACACCAAGGCGATGGACTCCATGAAAAGGAATGGATAGGTCTCATTGACCAAGGAGTATTCGATCTATCTGTAATCCGTGAGTACTATGATGTAGAACGCGAGGCGAAACAGAAGAACGAAGAAGTGCACATGGCCAGGGCGCATGGTGTTATAGTTGAGAAGCATTCCCAACTTTCGGAAGAAGACCCACGCAGAAAATACAAAGGTCGTGGGGTGGTGCTCGGGTACCAGACTAAGAACCAGACGTCGGACAGTGTTTCAAGATCTGGGGAATTCTCCTGCAACTTTCGAAGCTTCCAGATGGGCCGATTTTTTGGATGGGATGTGCAGATGGCTGATGCGGTGCAGGCATAATCAAGCCACGCTACGGGGTACACCTTGTTGGATCGAGCTTCCATCTGAGGCCGTTCCTGAGGATGACAAAGAACGATGGAATCAGTTCAAAAGACCCGTGGTTCGTTTGGTCAAAAGGGGATCACGACCGATGGGCCATGCCGGAAAGGCATGACGCGAATGAATCGTTCACCATCATTGAACAATGCACCGCTTTCGGCAACCTCAACATCGGGGTTGGCTTTGTCGTGCACAGGAAATCCGGAGTCGTCACGCACACTACAAAGTTTGGACCGGAAGTCAAAGCGGGGAAGAGAGCATCCTATTGGGAACGGTACTTGCGGCATGTGGTGACAACGTTGCTCATTTTCGACAAGAGGAGAAGAGCTGACCGCATCATCAATGCCTACCTCAACAAGCCCAACCTCGCCTTGCTCCAACTTGTTACATCTGCACAAAGACAGGATAGGATGTCTCTACTCGGCAAAGCTACCCGGAGCGACCGCGTTGAAGGCTCTCATTGGCGGTCATGACAACCCCGACACGGCCAATGCTGGAATCTCGAAAATCATCAAGAGATACAATGATACCTGCCAGCAATTGTGCGATGTCGCGACGTCGACCTAGTCCTACGTGATCCTTGATTGGCCATTGAGGCAGAAAACTGGGAAGCACATCAGGACGTTCCAATCCCACACGCATGACAATGGTTGGGACAATGTCATCGAGATGTCGCACTACGCGTCCGACGATATGAAGAATGTTACAGCAACCCCACTTGTTGCTCGTATCAGAGGACTGATCAACACGCTCAAAGGTGGCGGCAGACGGAAGCAATCCGTCGCGAACTGCTCGGTACACATCTGGATGTCGTTATACGAATGCAATCTACAAGCAAGGTTTCGAGTGGAAGATCGACGCCAACTACGAGTACAACGGCCTGCTCAAAGTTCTGCGTGAACTTTCAAGCATTTGCGGCGGAGGAGTATTCGTGAGTATCAACAACCACCCAGAATTCCATCAGAGCACTGGCAACCTGATGCTGACCGCGACGAAAGTGATGGAGCTGTGCAAGAACGCGGGCGTCATTGTCACCGACAGCGACCTCGTTTGGAAGCAAGTATCTGGATTGACGGACCGCAACTACAGCAGCGCCGGAGATTCCAAGCTCTTCTATGTGTTGCAAAAGAAGCTGACGGTCGAGATGATCATGGATGTGCTTTCGCTTGACGCACAGACAGTTACCGACCTGGAGTATGCATGTGAGGGCGTGTCCCCACTGCAGTTCAATGTGCCTCAGGGCGCCACAGGCGGTAATGTCCGCTATCACTACAAGCCGGACTTCACTGCTCACTTCAACAAGCAGAAGATGCATCATGAAGAGCAGCGAAGAGAAGGCAAGGCGATTGGCAAGGAGGGCAGCGATGACATGCGGTCGAAGTGGTATCACCTCGAGGAAGTTGCAGATGTATATACTTTGCGCACAATGTCAAGCAGAGGGGGCTCAATCCACTGCAGACTACTTGTACAATGCGAACACGTGCATCAGTTGCCACGCCGACGGGCTGATTGAGCAGAATACCATGTACAAGGGAGCTGACCGCCCCAACATCATGAAAAGATTCTTTTCTGAATGCAGCCTGGTGCTCGGTGACATCAACGAGCTTGAGAGCATATTCGACGGGGACATGGATGCTTTTGTGTCTCATCGTGAATCTGTTCAACAAGAAGTTCGCGAAGGAGTTGTCGCAGATTGGAGGCATTACGCTTGATCGAGACGCCTTTGCTGACTACTTCCGCAGTAGCAATGGGAAGCAACTGTGGGTCGACAAGCTGTCGTACATCGTCACCCATTCCGATGGAAGAAAAGAGAGAAAGACCAAATTCCGTGTATGGCGCGACTATGGAAACGCTGTATACGCTTCGTGGATGCGTTGGTTCCTCGGCAAGAGCAGGCGTACCGTCTTCTCCACCGACAATGAAGAGAAGTTGGGAGATGGATTGGAGACCGTCCTCGGGTTCTTCGACGTCATATCCTACTTCGGACAGGAATAGGTATTGAGACCAAATTCCAGCTTCCTGCTTCCTTTGATCTTGTGATACAGGATATCCCGGAGTGTGATTTCTCTGGGTGTGTCCTCCTTCCTCAGGTTGAGCAAGATGTTGTACCATTTGTTGCGGAACACAGACATGTTCTTGTCCCCGAGGTCAATGGTGAAAACCATGTCTGATCGGTCACTTGATCTGAAAGATTGTAGTATGATAGCAATGATCTCTCTTCCCTTGATCAATCTGTTTTCTCGTTGGCGTCGTTCGGCATGTAGCTGGATATCGTGTACCACGTCCTTCGCATCATCAGGAGCGCTTCTGAGCATCGTCTGGAGCGATAGGGCCAGCTTAATATCCATCATTGCGCATCGTTCGCCCCCCAAATCGGCTAAGAAGTCAAGGTCAGGATTTACCACGAAAGCACATGCCAACCATGACATCCATACTTCGATATCAAGATCTGCTGAAGCACTGGTGACGTTCATGGTGAGTGCCATCTTCCAGCCGTCCAGCTTCGTGATCTTCGACCATGGAGGTCCGTTGACTTTCTCAGCCTCCTTTCGTGATATCCTTGGTCGATCATTGTTTTGGTTTCTGCGTTCTCTCGACCTCCTTCTTCGTGATGATCTCCTGTTGCGACGACGGTCATCATCTTCATCGTCGGATGTTTCCTCCTCGTCGTTCTCGTCTCCATCATCATCGTCATCAGGCGGATCAGGTGGATTTGCTCCTCCTGCTGCAGCTGGGACAGGAACACAGTCCTAGACCTCCCGCATTTCCATCTGTATTGTGATAACCGAGACCAGGTGGACCGCCATCTCCGTGACCACCACCACCTCCATTGTTGCCGGCTGAACCAAATGTGATATTTGGAATAGATCCTACTGCTTCATGGAGTTGGTCGATATGAGCCTGTGTCAATGGATCTTGGTAAACAGGAAACGGTCCGAGGCTGTAATCAATTGACTTTGGAACATTGGGTACCTGTACATTAGAACTAGAAGCCGCCACAGTAGCCTGATAGAGCATTACCTGACCTTGTTGTTGAGGCCCATTTGTGGTATCACTCTTACGGGTCTTCGAATTATGGCGTTTACTGGTCCTAACAGAATCATCCCTCAGTAGAGCTCGTCCACGATCATTGGAGTCCGCCACAATGATGCTTTGGGTGGCGTTCTCACTTTCGAGCTCTTTGTTCGTCTCTGCCAGCTGATACACAAAGCTCTCTTGGATCTTGAGCTCTCGCCGTGTCTCATCAATCTCTTCGGCCATTGCAGCGATTTGATTGAGGTAGTCGGATTGCGCGTCACTGGCCTTTTGCCTTGATGCGGCGAGTTCGCGAGTCACGTCGTCGAACTCCCGACCCCTCAGCGTGGCACGATCATGTAATGCGTTTCCTTGATGAGCTCGATCTCTTGCAATCTTGATCTCCTCATTCATCTTTGCGTCACGTTCCTGCACTGCACGTTGACCGATCAGATACATCTCATCCCGCTCGCTCACGGCAACCCGCGCGCAGTGGGCTTCTTGTTCGGCGTACCTGATGGCATCATTTGCTTTGCTTACCAATGTACCTTGTGGCTCGTCGTCAATCGCCATTGTTGGCTGTGGCAACAATGCTGTTTCCAATCTCTCGCGCAGACCACGAATAGTGTTCTCCTCGTTGCGAGTCCGTAGTGATCTTCACCTGATAGGAGTTGATCATCGATTGATACTGTGCGATTTCAGAAGAAACACTTCTCCTTTCTTGCTCAGCCTTGTTCTTGCTAACCAATGAGCTTTCCTCCTCGCATCTGATTCGATGTTCAAGTAGATCAACGGTTGCGGCCATCTCTTGGTGTCGCTTCTCGTGCTCGAGGACTTTGAGTCGGGCTTCTTCTTGATACTCTCCGTAGATCCTCACAAGATGTTGTGCTTGATCTTCGGATAGTTTTGTCTTCCCACGTTGAATGTCAATGTGTTGAGCAGCTTCTCGAAGTTGTTCGTCGGATCTTTTGAGGATATGGGCCACTTGTTGTTCCGACATACCAGCTCTCCGCTCCAGTTCCTGAATGCGCGTGACATTGCCATGGTCGTCACGTTCCTTTGACTCCTGTAGCATAGCCAAATTGCGCGTAGCCTATTCCACTTCCTGTCTGGGGGTCTTGTTCTCCTGAGTGATCTTAGACGGACTTGAGCCTGTAGGCGACTTCAATCGCGCTTTTTCCTTTCTCACAGGACTCATGACGCCTTTCACGCTCCTTCTCGGTGTCGATAATGAAGCTGATGACGATCTCTTCTTTTCTCCGTCCCTGGACCACACGGCATGACCAACTTCTTTCCAGGATGAATGTGATTGGTCGTGGCTAATACCAGAACTTGCACTTGTTGAGTGTCCGGAGAGTCAGCGATTGGCGGCACAGCAAACATACCTGTGGAATCGCTGGAACTATCATTTCCAAAGGTTGCAGTTCCTGGGCTTCCGGAAGAATCCATTGTGTGGCTTTAATATGATCTCAAAAGGTCGTATTGTACCGCAGTTGCAGTCCACCGCTGGGACCAATTGTAAGCTTACGGCTGATAACCTGCCAGGAGGCGAGTCAACCACGTAGTCAATGACAAGGCAGTTGGGGTTCGAATCCCGTGGGGTGGCCACTACCCTCGACAATGGAGTCGTGTAGGGGCCGTTGTAAATAGAGGCTGTAAGGATAATATGGCCTGCGTTGTCTCACAACTAACTGCATCTAACTGCGACAGCGGAGCACGGCCCTTTTGCTTCTGTACAGCTTTCCGTTGGATATTTGTCTTGAACCACTTATCACGAACTTGAGCCAAACCATCCATATGCATGAGTCGGCTGTTCACACAACAACATTTTCGCAAAGGTTCGAGGGACCTTAAAGGAGGGGAAGAGAACAGGGTGACTCTCAAAACCGGCCCTTAGGATTTTGGCCTGCGGCCCGGAGATTCTTAGCAGTTATCATCAGGGTCATCATCATCATCATCCTTATCATCATCATGATGATGGCTGTCATCATCATCATCATCATCACTCTTCTCATCATCATCATGATGGTCATCATCATCTCTTTCTTATTCTTATATACATTTCAAAAGTGACGTTAGAGAACATTGGGATGCTACAATGATAGTTATCACCACAGTCCTCATCCTCATCATCATTATCAGCATGGTCATCATCATCTATCATTAGCCGGCACTGGTGATGCAGAGGATGCTGCGATGATAGTTATCATCACAGTCATCGTCAGCATCATCCTTATCATCATCATCATGGTCTTATATACATTTCAAAAGGGACGTTAGAGACCATTGGTGATGCTGAGGATGCTACGATGATAGTTATCATCACAGTCCTCATCCTCACCATCATCAGCATCATGGTCATCATCATCTCTCATTAGCCGGCACTGGTGATGCAGAGGGTGCTACGATGATAGTTATCATCACAGTCATCATCATCATCCTTATCATCATCATGATGACTGTCCACATCATCATCATCATCATCATCATCATCATCACTCTTCTCATCATCATCATGATGGTCATCATTATCTCTTCCTTATTCTTGTATACATTTGAAAAGGGACGTTAGAGACCATTGGTGATGCTGCGCATGCTACGATGATAGTTATCATCACAGTCCTCATCCTCATCATCATTATCATCATGGTAATCATCATCTCTCTTAGCCGGCACTGGTGATGCAGAGGGTGCTACGATGATAGTTATCATCACAGTCATCATCATCATCCTTATCATCATCATCATCCTTATCATCATCATGATGATGGTCGTCATCATCATCATCACTGTTCTCAACATCATCATGATGGTCATCATCATCTCTTTCTGGTTCTTATATACATTTCAAAAGGGGTTAGAGACCATTGGTGATGTTGAGGATGCTTCGATGGTAGTTATCCTCACAGATTGGTGATGCAGAGGATGCTGCAATGATTGTTATCATCACAGTCATCATCATCATCATCATCCTTCAAAAGGTGCGTGGTCATGATTATCATGATGACTGCCGGTGATGCTGAGAATGCGTCATGATGATTATCAGCCGGTTTCTTCGTCATTCTTGTCACTATCGTAATCAATATCATCGTATCATCACAGTCATCGTCCTTCTCACCATCGTCATCAATATCATCATCATCATCATCATCATCATAATCACAATCATCATCATCATCATCATGGTGGCCATAAGCGTTGTTAGGGCCACCATAAGCGCAGTCGAGGCCACCCGGCTTGTTTTTTTTTTTAAGGGGGTCTTATATACATTTGCAAAGGAACGTTAGAGAGCATTGGTGATGCAGAGGGTCCTCACAGTCATCAGGATCATCATGACTGTTGGTGGTGCAGAGGATGCACGATGACGCTTACCATCGTCACTGATGTTGGGAACAAGCGCTAGTGATGATTCGACGCTCGATGCGTGGCCGTCCGCGAAAGGACCTCCCCCCCTGGGGTCGGCGGCACTGGGCGGCAGCCTTTAAATCCGGCCACCGGACGTGATCGGGCCGCAGGCCACAGCCCGTTAGGGCTTACCTTCAGGTATAAGGCCGCGCGCCCCATGCCGCCGACCATGAGCGGACCATGTACATACGTTTTGCGCTGGGCCTTCCTTATAAGGGGCGAAGGATTCGCGGATTGGTTTAGGCGATTTTTGTAGCATCTCCCCGCAGCGCCAAAAAACGAGCATTTTTAGGGGGTGCCTAATACTGGACAACACCCCCAGCATTGCCAGCATCATCCCGGATGATGCGGATGATGCTATGCATGCTGGCGATGCGAAACAAGGGGCTTAGGGGAAATGCAAGGGAACAGGAGTGACTGGAAGTGAACGAAATGCAAGTCAAAGGAATTGCACGAAAATGAAGAGGCACTGGAGAGAAACCGAGCTGCAGGAAAATGCAAGGGACAGCGGGAACGAAAAGGGAAAGGAATGCGAATGAAGGAGTCTTCAAGGAAATGAAGGGAGCTGAAACGGCAGTGAAGTGGAAGGAAGTGAAGGGACATGCCAGGAAACTGTCATGGAAGACATGCAAAGGAAGTAAAGTTCGAGTCACCCCGAGAACTGGCAGAACTTAGAGGGAAAGGAGATGCAAGAACGGGAAGGGGTGCCCGGTGGCCGGCTGTGTCGCGTCAGCGTGTAAATCCGGCCACCGGACGTGATCGGGCCGCAGGCCAAAGCCCGTTAGGGCTTACCTTCAGGTATAAGGCCGCGCGCCCCATGCCGCCGACCATGCGCGGACCATGCGCATACGTTTTGTGCTGGGCCCTCCCTTATAAGGGGCGAAGGATTCGCGGATTGGTTTAGGCGATTTTTGTAGCATCTCCCCGCAGCGCCCAAAAACGAACATTTTTAGGGGGTGCCTAATACTGGACAACACCCCCAGCATTGCCAGCATCATCCCGGATGATGCGGATGATGTTATGCATGCCGGCGATGCGGGGGATGCTGGGGATGTTGTCCCCTAAGTCGGGCCAATTTTGCCGAAAACGTGCAACCTGAAAATCTTAAAATCTGAGGTGGATGGAAATGGATGGAAAATGGCCTGGATTGAAATCTCAAAATCCTAAAGTCTTAGATTCTTAAAATCTTAAATTAATATCTAACAATCAATCTTAGAATCTCAAGATCTTAAAATCTTAGAACTTAGAATCTTAAAATCTAAAAATATAAAACTTCCTAAAGTCTTCGAATCTTGAAATCTTAAAAACCTTATGTCTTAGAATCTTGAGATCTTAAACTCTTAAAATATGAAATCTTAGAACCTTAATTCTTAAACCATTGAAACCTTAAATTCCGAAAGTCTTCAAATCTGAGACCCTTAGAATCTCAAAGTTTTTAGAATTTTAAAATCTTAACATCTACTCATCGGACTTACAGGAAAGGGAAGTGACAGAAACCCTCATGTCTTTGAATCTTCAGATGTTAAAATCTTAAAATATGAAATTCCTAAATTCTCAAAGTCTGAAAATCTCAGAATCTTAAAAGCTTCAAAAACTTAAATTCTTTAAATCTCGAACTATTGCAGTCTGAAAATCTTAAATTCATAAACAAGTAAAATATAATAAAATTCCTTCAATACGGGCTATTTTCTTCTAAATTCCTTAAACTCTTAATCTTCAACTTTTGAAGTCTTGACATCTTAAGATCTTACAATCATAAATTCCGAAAGTCGCCAAATCTGAAAATCTCAGAAAAAATAGAATCTTAAAGCCTTCGAAATCTGATAATGGATGGTAAATGGCTGGGCAATGGCCTGGCTGTTATAACCTTCAAAAGCCTTAAATCTTCGAATCTTAAAACCTTAATTCTTCAACCATTGAAACCTTAAATTCCGAAAGTCTTCAAATCTGAGACCCTTAGAATCTCAAAGTTTTTAGAATTTTGAAATCTTAACATCTACTCATCGGACTTACAGGAAAGGGAAGTGACAGAAACCCTCATGTCTTTGAATCTTCAGATGTTAAAATCTTAAAATATGAAATTCCTAAATTCTCAAAATCTGAAAATCTCAGAATCTTAAAAGCTTCAAAAACTTAAATTCTTTAAATCTCGAACTATTGCAATCTGAAAATCTTAAATTCATAAACAAGTAAAATATAATAAAATTCCTTCAATCCGGGCAATATTCTAAATTCCTTAACCTCTTAATCTTCAAATTTTGAAGTCTTGACATCTTAAGATCTTAAAATCTTAAATTCCGAAAGTCGCCAAATCTGAAAATCTCAAAAAAAATACAATCTTAAAGCCTTGGATGGAAAATGGCTGGGCAATGGCCTGGCTGTTATAACCTTCAAAAACCTTAAATCTTTGAATCTTAAAACCTTAATTCTTCAACCATTGAAACCTTAAATTCCGAAAGTCTTCAAGTCTGAGACCCTTAGAATCTCAAAGTTTTTAGAATTTTAAGATCTTAACATCTACTCATCGGACTTACAGGAAAGGGAAGTGACAGAACTCTACTCATCGGACTTACAGGAAAGGGAAGTGACAGAACGGGCAGGGCAAGGTGCCCGGTGGCCGGCTGTCGCGTCAGCGTGTAAATCCGGCCGCCGGACGTGATCGGGCCGCAGGCCAAAGCCCGCAGGGCTTACCTTCAGGTATAAGGCCGTCCGCCCCATGCCGCCGACCATGCGCAGAACATGCGCCGACCATGCTCCGACCATGCGCATACGTTTTGCGCTGGGCCCACCCTTATAAGGGGCGAAGGATTTGCGGATTGGCTTAGGCGATTTCCGAGGATTTTTGTGGCATCTCCCCGCAGCGTCCAAAAACGAGTATTTTTAGGGGGTGCCTAATACCGGACTACACCCCCAGCATTGCCAGCATCATTCCGGACGATGCGGATGATGCCATGCATGCTGACGATGCGAAACAAGGAGCTGAAGGGGAAATGCAAGGAAACAGGAGTGACTGGAAGTGAACGAAATGAAAGTCAAAGGAATTGCACGCAGAAACCGAGATGCAGGAAAATGCACGGGCAGAACGTGAAGAACCGGACAGCGGGAACGAAAAGGGAAAGGAATGCGAATAAACAATTCATGGGAAATGGCTGGATGGAATGGGCTGGAAAAAGGATGGACAAAAAGGATGCAAAATTGATGGAAATGAAGGGGCGTTGATGAAAAAAATGGAGGGAAAGGGGATGGATGGAAAATGTGTGGACAATTGATGGAAAGTTCCTGGAAAATGCATTGATGGAATGAATGGAAAAAGGATTGCAACAGGGTGCAACAATTGAGCATCCATGGCGGACATTGCTTCGGATGATGCAGTCGATGCAGGGGGTGCTGTCCACGCCGGTCAGGGACGTGTGGGGAAATGAAGGGAAAGGTGAATGGAAATGGATCGAAAAGGTCTGGTAAATGGATGTCAAAGGAATTGCACGAAAATGAAGAGGGCACTGGAAAGAAACCGAGATGCATGGAAAATAGTGGCAGGAAGTGAAGGGACATGCCAGGAAACTGTCAGGGAAGACATGCAAAGGAAGTGAAGTTCAAATCATCCCGACAACTCACAGGACTTGGAGGGAAAGGAAATGAAAGAACGGGAAGGGGTGCCCGGTGGCCGGCTGTGTCGCGTCAGCGTGTAAATCGGCTACGCCTCCTGGGGTGGCATGTCGCCGCTAGGCAATTAGCCTGCTAGCTTTAGCTATAGGGGCTGCACCCTGGCGCCGCCGACCCTTGCCACTTGGTCGTGATGCGCGGTCTAAATCCGGCACCTCTGCATCACCAGCTCGGGCTTGCGGTTCTGCTTGCCTGTGGGAAACCCTCGCGAAACATCGCGTATATGCAGGGTTTAGGCCATGTGGCTGACATCGTCAGGGTCTGATGCTTCAGCGGGGCTTGGTCTGCATCATCAAGACTTCCTTCCAAAAAGCCTCTCGACCCATGAAGCACTGTTTTTTTACAAGGTATCGGAGGGGTATAAGCGAGGCTCATTTTTGCGCATTGTGGCGCCAAGCGCTGCCGGGCATGCCGGCGATGCTGGGTCCTGGCTCTGCAAAACGCTGTAAATACTGCCAAAAACTGCTGTGCTCAGCGTTGGGCTGTTGTTCTGTCCGTTTTGCTTTTGCTGTGGCTGGCTCGCGTGCTGCGCGGTCCTTGCTTTTTTCCCGTTGGTTTTCGGGCCTTCTGGCGCGCGCGCGCGCGCGACCCCGGCCACAAAACGCTGCTATTTACGGTGTTTTGTTGCATTTGCGTTTCCGGGCTGGCTTGCGGGCTGTTCTTTTTGGGCTGCTCTTTCTGGGGTCTCTGGCGCGCGCGCACGCGCGACCCCATGTCAGCCTTCTGCGTTGGGGCCCCGCTGGGGCCCAGAAAGCTGGCATCCCCGGCATCATCTGGGGTTGGGGTGGGCAACATGCATAACCGGACCACGTTTCTCATACAAAAAACATGACATGACGCATAACTTCAAAGAGGCGTAGCCGGCTAGAGGCCGCAGGCCCAGAAAATTAACCAGCTAGCTCGCTTTCTCAAGGCGTTGCCCAGCAAACTAGCATACTCTCTAGCTAGTTGTCTATCTAACGATTGGCTGAACACTTAATCTGCAAACTAGCTCACTCGAAAGTTTGCCAGCTAGCAAGCTACCTAACTTGGCAATTGACTAGATAGCTGACCAACCGGCTAGCTAATTACCTAGCTAGCTAGCTTGTACGCAAGTTTTGGGTATGCCCAAGAGTGATAAGCATTGCTGCATTTCAATTCAAATGAGCCAAGCCAAAGTGGCACATTTCAAATTGGTTGTCATATCTAAGCGTGACGCAATATCCATCAAAAGCAGGCCCCGTACAAACACCATGGGTTGCAGCAAACCTGTTGTTTCCAGCCGGAAAAAAATCACTTCGACGCATCTCTTCATGGTATCCACATTATTCACATGGCTTGACGAAATCACGCCTCACATAGTTGGATCCACTCAGTGACAATCACAAAAATCGCCTGACCTATCCTTGCAAACCGCGAGCTGTCCATCTGATACCTGCACGCCATGCGCGCAAGAGTCGCACATCCTGTTGTCAACAATGTGTCGCATCTGACAGTCGGTTCTTTCTCACCCACACGCGCACCCTGGAGACTCTAGAGTTAGTGCTTCGCTGTGTCATTGCACTCCTTCAGACCTTGTCGAGCACGAAACAGGTTTGCATATAGGAGCCTGTCTGGGTCCGACGTGGCAAACTTCTCACAGAGCGGGCCGGGAGGTGTGGCCTCACAATCTTTTGAAAGCGCCGCATTTGCGTCCTGTAGCGCCCTGAGATCCGAGTCGACTGAACTGCCACGCTTGGACCAAACCTTGGCAAAGGTTCGGTTGAAATGGTGATAGAGCTGCATGTCCACGTTCGCTGCATGTTTCAGCACCCAACTCATCTCCGTGTCATTGAGGTCCTCATAGGAAAGCGACTCATTGTGTTGGTAGTCCTTCTGGATCGTGTAGGTCAGCGCAGGCAGGGCAACGTTCAACCTTCCTTTCAGGAGGGCCAGGCCTTCATCGAAGTACTCGGTGATCAGCATCAAGCCAGCCGAAGGAAAGCTGAAGGTCTTATCCAGGCTGGCAATCCACTCAGACACCTCGGAAGATGTGGAATTCGGCATGCCGCCAGCTTCGTAGAAGCCCAAATCATAGGACTGGAAGTTGATGAACTGCCGCACCCTCCTACCTTTGCTCGCCTTCTCCAGTTGCGTCTCCAAGCTGGCCAGGTACTCCTTGGTGCTGTTCCATTTTCCGAATTTGATGCGGTAGAAGTTGTAGGTGCTCGCCACCTGAGCCTTGGGCTCCCGCAAAATGGACACGAAGAATGGCGTCGGCTTCAAGTAGGAGGCCTCAGCCGTTCGAAGTAGACGAACTGTGAAACAACACGACAAAAATCACCAAAACGCGAGTGTCGATGAGCCAGGTCGCAAAGGCGACTGGATTCAGAACCGCATGGTTAAGTATCATGTCGAACTGGTGAGCAGGAGGGCCGTGCAGGTCCAGATTGTGCTCCCCAGGGAAAGCGAAGGGATGCCCCAAGCGCTTGTTGTCTTCACAGGCGGGCAGCATAATCGTTGAATTTGCGAGTTCAGCTAGCCTGCGCGGGTCAACCAAAGGGCTTCACACCGAGTACGCATTCCTAGCTTTAATGTTGGGCGGAAGGTGCAGGACAACCTCGCCTGCAAGCCATGTTTCACAGCGGACGGGTGCTGTCAGCTTTTCATGATTTGAACCCGTACAGTTGCTGAGGCCCTTCAAACTTAGGTAACCTGATGAGCATGCGGACATCAGCAGTGATGCCAAGTCATACCTACCTAGCTTCTATAACGCCCCGAAGGAGCTGAAGTTCTGCTGCTTGAAAGCTTGCGGCTGGGGCATCGCCGCACAACAACGTGATATGAACACAAAAGCCCCCTAAATGGAGCCACATGGAATCTTTCATGACCTCCTCTGGCCTAGCTTGTCACACCTGCAAACATGCCTTGTGCATGCTTTGCCCCTCTTCCGCCCTCTCTGTCCTGAAAAAGATGCCAGCAAGCGTGCTGCCTCCTTCAGGGTACTGTGTTCGAGTCGTGACATGCATCACGCCGGGTTTCAGTCCGTGAGAAAGCTTCACGCCATGCTGAAAGCAAGAGGCAATTCCACATGTAGACGCCCGCGCATGGCCACTTGCACGTCATGTGTTGTTTCACAAAACAACTTTTGTCACAGTCCCAAACAAGCTCATATTGCGCCTGTCTTGTGGACTTTCGCGAAGCCAATAGGTGGCATGGCCTCTCCAAAAGCCACCCGCCGCTGCAACAGGGCCGAAGAGGTGCTCGACTGCGGACAGCTGGAAGTAGCATCCGAAGCAACGACGGCCCATACCAGGCCGAAAAGGACAAAGCGAAGCATAGCTTCCTGCAGTACCAGGAGAAACGTAAAGTGCAATGTTCGAGCCTTCAAAACAGGCTGCAAACCAATCGTCATCTAATTGGACAAGACCAAGCAAGCGTGCATTGAAGGACTTGGCTGTTCAAAACAGCCACAACGCAAGAATGAAATGAGAACTCCGACGACACATGTTGTCAGCTGCGTATTGTACTGCAGAACTCTCAACCCTTAGGTTGCCAAACATGTTCATCGGCAGCTTATGTAGCATTCATCCGCAGGGATGTGCGGCGCAATCATTCTGTAAAGGCTGGACCCTACAGCCTCAAGGGCATGATGAATCATGCCCCTGCGCCTATGGAATTCCAACCTGATCAGATGCCGGACACTGGAGGCCTACTTCCCCCGTCCGGATAAGGAGGACATGATTCGATCAGCCCAGATGCAAGGGTCACAGGCTGGTTGGCGCATGGGCTGCTGAAAGGCCTCACAGCAAATACCTCCTGATTGGTTTATTTGATTTGAGAAAGGCATTGTCTGTGGACCCCCCCGAACTTGCGAACCGGAAATACCAACATGGGCAGTCCAAACAAGCATCACAGTATACATCCGGGGTGAGGTGAACCTGCAGCAAGTCGTGCATGTGGAGAACCTGTCCTGACTCAACAGTGCAGGAATTGTCAATGCATCTGTGGCCTCCAATTTGCCACCTCACACCCACTCTTCTGGCCCCTAATCTTACCGCAGCCCCACCTCAACCGCAAACCTCAAGCAAAGCTGCTTTTAGGTGTGCCCTTGCTTGGCCATACACTCATCGCACCTGCCTTTTTCTCAGGATCACGGCTGGCTCTTATCCTTCGCAAACCTTGAGGCCTTGCCTCTTGCGGAAAAGGTTTGCATATGAGAGGTTGTCTGGGTCCGACGTGGCAAACTTCTCACAGAGCGGGCCGGGAGGTGTGGCCTCACAATCTTTTGAAAGCGCCGCATTTGCGTCCTGTAGCGCCTTTAGATCCGCGTCCACCGAACCGCCACGCTTGGACCAAACCTTTGCAAAGGTTCGGTTGAAATGGTGATAGAGCTGCACGTCCACGTTCGCGGTATGTTGCAGCACCCAACTCCTTACCGTGTGATTGAGCTCCTCGTAGGGAATCGACTCATCGTGTTGGTAGTCCTTTTGGATAGTGTAGGTCAGTGCCGGCCAAGCAATGTTCAACCTTCCTTTCAGGAGAGCCAGGCCTTCATCGAAGTACTCGGTGATCAGCATCAAGCCAGCCGAAGGAAAGCTGAAGGTCTTATCCAGGCTGGCAATCCACTCAGACACCTCGGAAGATGTGGAATTCGGCATGCCGCCAGCTTCATAGAAGCCCAAATCATGTGACTGGAAGTTGATGAACTGCCGCACCCTCCTACCCTTGCTTGCCCTTTGCAGGCCCTCCTCCAGGAAGGCCAGGTACTCCTTGACGCCGCTCCATTTTCCAATTTGGATGCGGTAAAAGTTGTAGGTGCTCAGGATCTGAGCCTTGGGCTCCCGCAAAATGGACACGAAGAATGGCGTAGGCTTCAAGTAGGAGGCCTCACTCGATTTGTCAGACATTCGAAGCTCGAAGCCCCGTTTTTGAACGGCTTGCGGAACACCAGACGGCACAGGCCCCTCGTTTTCTTTGTGCCGGGTAGCAAAACCTGACGCGTTGAGAATCGCGTGGTGGAGTATCATGTCGAACTGGTGGGCAGGAGGGCCGTGCAGGTCCACATTGTACTGCCCAGGGAAAGCGAAAGGATCCCCCAGGCGCGTTTTCTCCTCACAGCTTGGCATCATGATGCTCAAGTTGTGGAGCTCTGCGAGCCTGCGAAGGGCGCTGAGCTATCACTAAACCTAAGCGAAGACATACGAACAAAGACGCCACGCCAACATCAGAGTGCACTGCTGCATCTCTGGAAGCAATCAAAGGAATGTTTGCTGTCTGACTTCGGGCGACGCACGTCTTGCGAGCAGACTGCGAGTAATTTCAACTTCCATAACACTTTACGCATTCGAACATGCTAACCCTGTCCGCTCATTCCCGAGCTCCGGTCCTGAAGAAGATGCCAGCCAATGTGCTGCCTCCTGCCGACAGCTCGCCCAACAGCTGCACGTACGATCCCAGAGCAACTGAAACTGAAACAGTCCTCCCAAACCTGCAAAGGCATCAAGCAGTCAAGGTGGCCTACTCTTTGTGGGAAACTGGCTGCACGTCAACATCCGGTGGGGGCCCGAAATGAATCACATTCTTGGCAGCAAGCCCCAAAAGACACCAACGCTTCAGAAAGGCCCATATATAGCCTTGATGCATTGCCAAGTACCAACAAAAACAAAATGTCCAGCTGAACATACACTCTCGAGACCACCGAGTCCACCGACTGCCATGCACCAAACGTTTTGTGCTGTCATGGCTGAGCTTTGAGGTCACAACAAATCGAGAACAAGAAAGGCGGACGCTCGCCCCAAAGCCAAGCTTCGGCATGTCCCAGAAACTGAATGATCAGCACAAATCTCAAGCTCCGTCCTGTCTTGTGGGTCTTGCAGAAGGCAAGGGATGGCCTGGGCTCCACATCTCTGTGTCGCTGGAGGAGCGAGGGGCCGCTGACCCTCTCATCGCAGGCGTCGCAGCTAGCGGCATCTACCAGCACGCTGACCACAGAAAGGATACGAAGGATTTGGACCAGTGTCCAGCGGTAGTCCGGTGCAAGGTTCGCCATGGCTACAAGAGCCACTTGGCGACGGGTGAACATGTCAATTCCCCCGGAGAGCCAAACCATGTTGACTGCACCCTACTCGGCCATAGAATAGTAGGCATTGCGGAGGGCCAAGTTGGTTTCAACCATGGCTGGGCTAACCACATGCTCAAGCATGTCTAAACAACCATGCATATGCCACTACAGATTTCTCTCCATCGGGGCCATATGTCCCCCCTGCCTATTCTGCACCTGAACAGGCTTGACCCTGCTACATATAGGAACCAGCCCGGGACCAGCAACGACTCGATTTCCATGCTTCCCCGCCCCGAGCTGCCCCTCGCCCTGCTAGTTCTTGGTAATGGAACCTATAAGGATCCGGGGATCCCCGCAAACGAAACCACAAGGGATGGCTTTTCGTGATCATTCCCTCATTCTCCCTTGTTCCCCCGGTCTCCCGCATCGCGTCTTCTCTTTTCTCAAAAGGCGGTGGTCACCGAGAAGTCGTTGTCTCCCAGGTACCGCTTCTTGAATTCCACCTGCTTGGCCATACACCGCTCCTGCAGCCGTGACGCGCTCACGTCGTCCAGGGGCGGCAAGGTGAACTCTCCCGAGTCCTTGGCGCCTAAAGTCCTGAGGAAGAAATAGGTCTGGGCGTACTGCACCGCCTTGCGGGGTTTGCTCTTTTGGGTTTGATACCATGTTCCAATAAGGTAGCCTAACAAGGACAGCCCTGCCTTGACAGACATGTCGTAGGACACGCTCTTCAGGAAGATGCGCTCAAATGTGTTGATCTCATTCAGTGTGTATAGGTCGAACTTCTCCGCGAAATCCAGGTTCTCGTAGGACTCGTCGTACCACACTTTGGAAGCCAACATCATGGCAGTTATTGTCAGCCGTTGCCAGTTGTCTGGAGTAAACGCAACGCCGCTCATTTCACAGAAACGATCTACGTAGACCAATGTAACCACGCTGACTTCTGGATGAACCTCCAGGCTTCGAATCACCGCTTCCAGAAAGTCATAGATGTCCCATTTGTTGGGGATTCTCCTGACAGCTATGGCATTCAACGGATGCGCGGGTTTTTGGGTGGACTCCTGGTCGGACACGGAAGCCCTTGACAGCAGGGGCGAACATGCCGAGGACAAGGGCGTACCGATGTCACTGGGGCCTTCGGAGACCTCGTGCCTGGCCTGGCGCTCCAGCATGTCCCGGTAGACCGGCTCCACGAAAATGGAGCACGCCGCCAGGCCTTCTGCAGAGGCATTGTGAGGCCGCGGCTTGCCCACGGACAAAATGATCTTGTTTTGCAGGGCTGTGGCCAGGCACTTGATCAAGTTGTCCACTCCCTGTGCTCCCTGTCCTGCAGGGAGGTCCATAGACTTTGCCAACTTGGACTGCGGCGTGGCCCGCTCAAAGTAGAAGGGCATCGGGCTGTCATGGTAGCCTGCATGGGGAGCCCTCGTCAGCGAATCCGAGTCCGAGTAGGACCGTGGCCTGGGGACAGTGACCAACCAAGTGCTAGAGCTAATCATATCATTAACATATCTGTACCTCGTGTCTTGCTATGGAACGCAAGAAGTAAGAGGCCTTCAACATGGGTGAGCTTGTTTTACCCCCGCCCCTCCCGGTGATCTTCGAGTCCAACTGCTGTTCAACCAGCCAACCACCTTCTGTCCCGTCAAAGCGGGACCGCTGTTCCTGCAAATTGTGCTAAATCCTGCCTAGTCTGGGGCATGCTGTGGCTTTGCTGAACAGGCTCCTCTAGGTCGATTCTCTCGGCCCCCTGCCACTCATCCCCGCCAAACTGCCGGTAGGACTCGAAGAGCTCATTCACCCTCTGGGGGCCCCCAGCCTTCAGAAAGGGCTGGGCCGATCTCATAGCATCACGTGGCAAACATACCGCTTTCTGATAGTAACGCTGTGAGTGCTCAGTTGTTCCACACCCTCAAAAGGTGCTTTTACGTATGCTTCTGTGATGGGGCATGCAAAGGTTCAATCTTCAAACACATTAAACAATCCCGACCAAGGTAGGCACAAGCTCCAGCCCAGATCAAATGAACATTCGGAAACTACACACAACTCACACAACACCTTGATATGTTTGGGAATTCCACCAAAAAACCTCAGTAAATATGCAGCACTCCCAAAAAACATCGATGATTCTGAAAATCTTAGCAACTGTGCGGTGTCCGTGAAGCCCGACAATTCCAAAAGACACCATCAGTAAACATTGCTTTTTTTATGTTCCTCGACAATTCCAAAAAATCCACACCTTCCCACAATCTCAGCAACTATGTCCGGAATGGACATTCCAAACAAGACCATCAGTGGTCTCTGTGTTGGGACATGCAAAGGTTCAATCAGTGAAACAAGTAAACAATGACAAGCCCCAAGCAATGTGTAATAAGGTAGGCACAGGCTCCAGCCCAAATCAAGGTTAGTGGGGGATTGTCAGAAAGCGCACAATTCCAAGACCACCACGTGGTATTTTGGAATTCTCAAAGTTCCAAACAAGCCAGTAAAAGCAACATTCACCAAAAAAGGCGGCTACCCGATCTTAGGACACTCCCAAAAGGCGCAATGCAGTCCCAACATTCGCCGCCCTTCACCGCTGGCCTCCGCCATGGCGTGCAGCTGGCTCACCAGGAAGTGCACCTGCTCCGTCTGTGTGCGCACGAGGTCCTCCAACTCCATGACCCGGTCCCGCTCCTTCTGCAGTTGGGCGCCCTGCTCACGCACTAGCTCCAGCAGCCGCCGGTTCTCCTCCTGTCAAAACCATTGTATAAATCATGGAAGTGGACAGGGAACTTGTTTAGTGATGGTTTCCAACACCTAATTGGTGCACTTCAATAAGGGAAGCCAAATGTGGTATTGTTGCAAAATATGCCCTCGCGGCATTGCCCTTAAGCCAAACAAACGCGGTTCACCAAACAAGAAGGGCATCGTTTGTAAGATCCTTCGAGAATTCACCGAAATTGCCCAATTTGAACCCCCCCCAGCTCCCCTGCCTGACACCTGCGGTTTTCGCTCTCTGCCTCCGCCTTCTCCCGCGACAGCTCCTCCTTCTGTGAGCATAGGCGCCGAAGGGCCACGTCGTCCTCGCGCCGGTCTGCACCCATCGCAGCGTGCCGCAGGCTCTCCACGGCCCGCAGCAGCCGGAGCTTGTGCCCGGGATAGATGCGCAATTGCTCCTGCGCTGATGGCTCAAAGAGTGCGAAGGGATGATGCTGAAACGGATGCTGAACCAATTTGGACAAGGCGCGAGGAAGTCCAAGGCCTCCGTCTCTGAAAGCTTGCCGATGGCATCCAATTCACTCAGGCCCGCAGCCGCGAAGGCCCGCGCATATTGGTTCAAGCCGTAAACTTTCAAGTAGGCAAAGACTGGAGTTCTTGTAGCGTCCGTAGTCCCTTGCCGAGCTGCATTGCCAGGTCCATGCGACGCGGCTCGGCCCGGCCTTGAACTCATTGCCCCAGCTGTGCCCAGCGGGCCGCGCGGATATTGTCGCCGTGCTTGTGCCTGCTGTGCGTGCGCCTGCTGCGAATGTGGCGCGTGCCCCTGTTGCTGCACGTGCTGGGCATCCCTGGCGTTGCTGACACTGTAGACGTGGTCCGGGGAGGGCCGGCCAGAGCGGGGCTCCTTCTCGCTGGGTGACACCTGAGCCTCTACTCTGGAGGGGGGTCGTGGCACTGCAGGGCGCTGCCCGCTGTTGCTCCGTGGCACGCTAGTGTTCCGCTGGCCTGCCCGGCTCACTGCACTGGGACGACCGTCGCGCATGGCACGATGTTTCAGCCCACTTCTAGCATAGCGAAACCTACGGCGGCATGCGGGAACCCACGAGCCCTGTGGCTCAAGGCTTAACAATTACAGGCAGTTCGGAAAGGAATCCACATGCTAACTAAAGGAATGATTCAACTGTAACTGATTACATTACTGTAAACAAAAGACGCGCTCATTGCGCATCCCCACCATGCCGCTGGAGCCGGACCACGTCGCTTGCTTCCAGGTCTGCGCACACTCATCCATGCTGCAAACGAATGGCCGAGATTGCCACTTTGCTTAGCCTTTCGTCCAATCGTCAACTGCCAAGCCCCTTCTTTTGACTGGCCGAACGCTCACATGCGGCTCTCCAGAGAAGAGGGAATAAAGTTTCCCTTTGGGATCTTCTCCCGCGTTCCTTCTGGATTTCGCCGGTTACTTGTGAACTGACGCGTTCAGGCCACCTCATGACACCTGGCCAACAGAGCGGTGACTGCAGCGCCGCCCGCGCCGGACTCCAAACCACAGTCCGCCAGGTCCAACTGCTGGAGGCTCATCTGCGGCAGTTGAAGCGCCAGCTGCTCCAGGCCCTCGCTGCCCACGGTGTTGGCGCTGAGGTCCAGGCCCGTGAGGTGGCCCAGGCGCGACAGGTTTTGCTCAGGAAGGGGCGCAGACAAGCCACAAGAAGCCAAGGCCAAGGAGGACACCGTCGACGGGACCTGCTCCAACAAAGCCGCCACACCCAGCAACCCCAAGCTGGGGTTGCTGCAGACCGACAGCGACTCCAAGCTTGGCAGCGACCCCAGGATGGCCATCACTACATGGGCACCCTCAGCGCCCACAAGTGAGCAGCAGCTCACGTTCAACTCGCTAAGTTGGTGCCGCCCGCCTGCCAGCTCTTGGCCAAATGCCTGCAGACCCGTATTCTCGAGCTTGTAATTCTTCGCCAAGCCTTAGCAGCTTGCTTGAAGTACGAAACGTCAAGGAAGTGCAAATGACAAATGGCCTGTACTTGTGGTCAGAGATGTCAGAGTGCTATAGAACAATTCTGGCAAAGCACCGTAGCCAGCCGTGCCTTACCTAAATTGATTTGCCTATTCCCGTTAGGATGGCACGGCCTTTTTTTTTTTGGGGGGGGGGGGTATAGGTCATGGTTGAGCATCCGGTTCCCGACGAGCAGCACAGGTGCTGCAAGGCCGGCAGCTTTGGTAGCAGCCTACCCAAATCATGCCCACCAGCAGTTCCCTCCAAGCCGCACTCAGTGAGGTCCAGGCGCCTGCGACGCATCGCCGGGTCAGTCGTACATCGCTGATGAAGAGAATAAAGCTGCCACAAAATCCAGCAAGCCAGCAAGCAAGCACACGTGGCACCAACAAGACAGACCGCGAAGCCTGACACCCATCCAGCCGATGAAACGTGGCAGCACGTACATTTGTTGTTGCCCCTACTCAGGCCAAGCCAAAGCATTCAAAGTTGCACCTTTGACAAACCGAACGTTAATCAACAATTTCAGCCAAACCTGTCCTTGCCCATTCGCGATGCAAATAATCACGACTCAAAACTGCGACAAATATCAAAGAATACTTTCACCCCCTCTTTCCTTTCCTGGCCGCACCCTGCCCCATTTTTCGCCCTCACCTCAGCGGAGATGTCTCCAAAGCAGAGGTCAAGTCCATCATTGCTGATCCGAAGCCAGAGCAACACGTGAGGCTCAGCTGCCACAGGCCCGGCGCCTCACGAAGAAAGCGATGGGCGCCTACCCGGCTGACCCCCCCGCCCGCCACAGACTGGGGGCTGCTGGTTGCTGTCATTGGTGCCTAAATACGCAAAGTGACAAACAAACCCTCGGTTTCGAATACCCGGGCTGTTCAAAGGCTGCGACAACGCCCCCTTGAACTGTAGCAGCTTCCGGCTGAAGAGCTATGGACATCAATACTTATTAGTCAACTGAGACTCAGCCAACGAAAAACCACTCCCGACACAAGCCCCCCTCACGGGATTTCTTCCATAAATTGCCCCACGTCTCCCTTTGAAACGATCTGCAAAATCCAGTATTTTCATAAATCCCCGAACAAAGGACCATCATGCTGTTGCGCATGCTTCACACCCGAATCGGTGAGCCATGCCGTTTGTCGGCCATCGCCTCGAAAAGCTGCGTCAGGCTTCCGTCCAGCTTGCAGTGGTCCAGCTTCAGCGAGCGCAGCTCCAGCTGCGCCTGGGACAAAGTTGTTCATAGGATTTGCTCCTAAACTGGCAAAGGAATTTGTCTATCTGTAGGTGTCCTTTTGCCAAATAAGTCCCTTTGGAGGTTCTTGACGACTATGCCATTCGAACCTGATAAATTCTGATGCCAGCTCAAAGTTGCGGTGCGAAAAAGGTTGCAAGTAGCGAAAAATGAATGCCTCCGCCTGGGTGCGCAGCTGCCAACATTTCACACAAAAGCCTGGGGTGTAATCTAGGGAGCAGCTGCAACGCCTTTCGATCCAGTTGTGTTGTGTCCGAAGGACAAAACAAATATCATTATATGTATCATACATATAAATAAATATATATATATATATATATACATATCTATATATATACACTGTTTTGCTTGTCGGGAAATGTTTGCGTCGGATGCTGCAGCTGATGAACTGAAAGGCGAGGTTATATTATAGTTCGAGCACGTGCAACACCAGTATGCAGCCTTGGCCAGCTTCAAGCACTTGGCTGAAGCCTAATCGTGGAGTGGACTGCCATTGTTGTGAAACATTGGGCTCGGACCGGTCCCTGAACACAACAGCCTCTCAGGCACTGCCCAAGCATGGGGAAAAACAAGGGCTGAAGACCTTCAAACATGCGAGTGTGACCTGCTCAGCGGGGCAGCCAAACCCTCTGGGTCCCACCTCTAAAAGCTTGGCCAACATGTGCAGCTCCGCCGAGCCCAGCTGGCTCTTGCCTAAGCTCTGCACGCCGCTTTGCTACTGGCACTGTGAAGTGGACTGCCAGCATCGCACGTCGCAAATCGGAGGAAACGGCTCGTGAACTCCGGCCCAAGCAACATCTTTCGGTGCACTAGGCTGGCCCCCAACCCTGCGACCCAGACGAGCTGCTCAAATCCAGGGTCTGCAGGGAGCGCGGCTTCAGCTCCAAGAGTTGGGCGGTGGTCATGCGCGCGCAGCAAAGCGCCTAGCATCCGGTGGTGCATTTCAGAAATGTTCCAATATGAGTCTATGAGCTATCTCCCAAATTGAAAGGTTCTAAGATGGAATATATCTAGAGGCTTCGTTTTGAAGGGCTGCCTTCGTTTTTCAGGGGCTTTCACCTTGTGGGTTTTTACTTTGCGGGTTTTCACCTTGTGGGTTTTCATCTTGTTGTAGGCTTCGTTTCTAAGGGGCGCCTTCGTCTTACAGGGTTTTAGCCCGAACAGATACATGTCCTTGAGACTGAGTATTTTGGGATCCCGCATGTTATGAATTGGTCTTTGCTCCCGTGCCGTGTTTGTGCTGTCATTCTGACCAACTGCTCGAAACTGACAACCACGGACACAGAAGGCAACGGATTTTCTTGCTGAAAGCATGGCCCGTACACCGCGATAGAAAGACGCCGCCTGTGGAGGAAGCGACTCAAAGTGCTCCTCTCCAACGTCCAGGACCTACGACTGGGCGGGTTTGGCCCATGCTCGAAATCCATCAGCCCCTCGCCAATGGAGAAACCTCAAAGAAGCAGTTGCTGACTTCTACCAAACAGACATTCAATTAAGATGG